>CM061142.1:255514031-255707725 GCA_030789695.1 Scilla litardierei
CATCTTTTGGAAACTGACTCCATCATACGTGTGATGTTGTCTGGTCTTAACCCAAACCGCAGCGTCAGGTCTCCCCAAGTGTCGTAAGTTAGGATTGGACATGAAAACAAGGGTCTGAATAGACTATTCATTAGGATTTGTTGAGTCTCATCAAGATTATAAGTGACTGGGGGTAAAACCCAAAAGGGAGTCATATGTGATATGATCGATAAAGAGTTCATCTACAGACTGCGAGCTGATCAGCTTGTTGAGTCTCATCAAGGTTGGAAGCTTAGGAAGGTTGGGTCACTCTCCCACTAAATGTCAAAATTAGTTCATTTATATGGGTTGAGATGATCGCTAAAATAGTGGGAGAATATAGTTAGATAAAAACCATTCTACCTATATTAAATTGAACATATGTTTAACTGGGTAATTCTGTAGGATCTCGTCGCGCGAGGATAGAGGATCAAAAGAGAACTTACGTTAGCGTACGCAGCGCTGTAGTCTCTGAACTTTGCCCTCGGATTCGCCACAACGGTCAGTACTTCGTCACAGAGGATCGAAGCAGAGTTTCCACCGTCTAAATCTCTATTTAGAAGAAGAACAAAATGGAAGGGAGAAGAGAAAAAGTTTTGCCTTATGCAAACTTATGGCTTTCAAGATTAGCCTTAAAAGCCTTACCCTTGGGTCCTACTTATAGGCTTTAGGGGTAGTTATTGTAGGAAATAACCATATATAAGCTTATTAGCCTATATTAGCACATTTCCTTATCCTCTTCATTATGCACTTATCAAGTGCCTTTTTGCACTTATAAAGTGACTTTTTCCACTTATCGAGTGGTCCTTTTCACAGATGAAAAGGTTCCCTTCGCACATGCTTTCATGCACGCGACATCCGAGGTCCGTATACCCTCATACATCCCCTCATGGGTGTATACATGTCGTCCATATCCAACATCTCCCACTCACACTTGAGGGGATTGTAAGGAAACATCTTTTCCTTTAGTTCTTCTATTTATCATACCGAGAAATAGACCGTGTGACCGTCATGCGCATAGAGTCTGTTGTTGTGCACTTGTTAGAGATACACAACACTCTTTGAGGCGCAAAGTTGAGTAGATCAACGCATGCTTTACCCTAGATTATTTCTTCACATTTCTTATATTTTATATTCAACAATTGAATCCCATTTGGATTACAATTGGCTGGCCAGCTTTGAATCTCTAAAGTCCAAATGTGAATATGAAATTAATCTTCCTCTTCTTGCGATCCATTCGATCTTGACTTGACTTGCTTTTCTAACATGCCCCGCCGGACCGAATTACCATAGTCCATAAGCAACATGCTAAGATAGAAATCACCCAGTTAAATCTAAAGGAACCAATAAGAGTCCATAAGGGTAAGAAGTTAAGACCCATGTGGTCTTTGGGTCTCACATAATAGTAAACACAATTACTATTCTAACCCAATGGTCAAATGCATACGTAGTATGAATACGTATTACAACATCACTCCTTTCACAGGAAGCGTATGTCTTAATGATATTGTAAGGATGATGATCAGACACCACAATGTCTGACTTTGAGTCCCTTTTACTACTCAGTAATTTCCTGGACCCACATCCCGCATAAGACAGATAAGATTTAAAAATCTTTTTAGATCTTTTGTAAGCATCCATATGATGCCGATCTTTCATACGACCATTTTGTTTAAGTCATGACTCTAAATCATCCGTCTGATGATTTTGACTTTAAACATGTCTCATCTTTATCTTCTCCGTCTGATAGAATAAAGGCGGTTGCTCATGTGAGAGAGCCAACCTCAATCTGTCCGACATACTAAAAAAACAGCTGAGATAATAGAAATGTACACAAACATTGTCAATAAACTCATATGCAATGTTGAAAAGAACTTATTCTTTTATTAAATTTTATCTTTCATAGACATGTGAATTTACATTGGTACAACTCAGCTCTTACGCAATCCTTGAGATGATAAGTGTTTGTAAAACAAATCCCTAGGGATCGCCTTCGTAAGCGGATCCGCTATCATCTCATGCGTAGATATGTACCTAATGTCTACCTTCTTGGTCTTATCATAGTCTTTTGCAAATTTGTAGCGGATATCAATGTGTTTGGTCTTACAATGGAATTTTGGATCTTTGACATAGGCTATAGATGCTTGACTGTCACTGTGTATTGGTCCAGCACCTGAGTCACTTGCATCAATTAGCCTGTCTAAGAACTTCCTAAGCCAAACAGCTTCTTGGACTGCCATGCTAAATGCTACAAACTCGGCTTCCATAGTTGAAAGTGCGATGCAGGATTGTTTCTTGCTACTCCAGGATATCGCACCAAATCCGAGTAGAAAAACATATCCTGAGGTCGATCATCGCTCATCGAGATCACCCGCCCAATTAGCATCAGTGTAGCCTTCGAGCCTCAAGGCATCTCCTTGTTAGCATAAAGCATAGTCTGCAGTTTCTTTAAGATACCGCATTATCCTCTTAACTGCTTTCCAGTGTACTTGCCCTGGATTGGATTGGTAACGACTTACCATTCCAACGGCAAAACAGATGTCCGGTCTTGTACACATCATAGCGTACATAAGACTACCAACTGCACTGGAATATGGAACTTTTTCCATAATTTCCTTTTCCTTCTGGTTCTTTGGACACGATTTCAGACATAAATTATCGTATTTGCTTATAGGAGTATCAATGGACTTGCAGTCCTGCATATTAAAACGTTCTAGAACCTTCTTTATATAAGTCTCTTGTGAAAGAGAGAGAAGTTTCTTCGAACGATTCCTTGAAATCTTAACTCCAAGGATATATGCGGCTTCTCCCATGTCTTTCATCTCAAAAACTGATGAAAGCCAAGCCTTGATATCTATCACAAAGCCCTTGTCATTTCTGGCTATTAAAATGTCATCTACATATAGAGACATAATAACATACTTGCTCTTAATCCTCTTGGTATATACACATTTATCTTCATCAAGCATGGAAAAATCATTTGATAAGACACCTTCTTGAAATCGTATATACCATTGCCTCGAGGATTGTTTAAGACCATATATGGATTTACGAAGTTTACAAACCTTATGTTTGTTTTCTTCTTTTATAAACCATGTTGGTTGTTCCATATAGATCTCCTCGTCCAATTCTCCATTGAGAAATGCAGTCTTTACATTCATTTGATGTAATTCGAGGTCTAAGCAAGCTACCATAGCCAGAATCAAGCGAATCGAGGTAAAACACACAACAGGTGAGAAGGTCTCTTCGTAGTCTATCCCTTCCTGTTGTGTAAAACCTTTCGCGACAAGGCGAGCTTTATATCTGTCAATAGAGCCATCAGCCTTATGCTTGATCTTGAGAACCCATTTGTTCCCAATAGCTCTACGTCCTCTGGGTAAGTCAACCAACTCCCAGACTTGGTTAGTTTTCATGGATTCTAATTCCTCCTTCATCGCTTCTATCCATTTGTCTTTTGCAGGGCATGATACGGCCTGTTTGAAAGTAGCAGGCTCGTCATCTTCTTGTAGTAAAGT
Source organism: Scilla litardierei (assembly GCA_030789695.1). Classification (NCBI taxonomy): domain Eukaryota; kingdom Viridiplantae; phylum Streptophyta; class Magnoliopsida; order Asparagales; family Asparagaceae; genus Scilla; species Scilla litardierei. Next base: position 255,517,565 of record CM061142.1, read on the forward strand.
CATAAAGGTTTGTGGGAATTCATTCTCAAATCTTAGAGGAGCTAACCTTGTACGACTACTACGTCGTATTTGAGATTCTTCAAGTCCTTGTTGACTCAAATTTAGATCAATTCTAATAGCACTCCCACTTGGAATGTCGTTAGAAATGCTCCCACTTGGATCATTATTCCCGTATGGAATAGGATTCGCATCATTCCTATCATCCATTGGTGAAGGTTGAAACGTATTTTCGTCTTCACCAAGAATTCTCCTACTCGAATGAGGTAATCCTTCTTGATCATAAATCTCAAATAGAGATAAGTCCTGACTTATCTCTCCCTGTCTTGGAAACTCATTTTCCAAGAAAGTGACATCCATCGACTCAAATTCAATTAGTCCTCCATTGTCTTCCTGACCAATGAAAACATAACCTTTGGAGTTTTCTGCGTATCGTATAAAGATACATTTCCTCTCCCTTGGCCCAAGTTTGCCAAACTTATGGGAGGAAATATGTGCGTAGGATGCACGCCCAACCTTTGGTTCCATAACTCATAAGGAGGGGAGCTAACTGATTTCGAGGGTACGCGATTCAAAATGAAAACGGCCGTCAATAATGCATCACCCCAAAAGGTGATTGGCAAGTTGGCTTGCGCCATCATTGAACTGACCATTTCCATTAAAGTCATATTCCTCCTTTCTGCAACACCAATTTGTTGCGGACTATAAGGCATAGTTACCTGATGAACTATGCCTTTTTCATCACAAAGTTCCTTAAAACTTGTTGATTGGTATTCACCGCCTCTATCGGTTCACAAGACCTTAATCTTGCGCTCTAATTGATTTTCCACCAAACTCATATAGTTTTTAAAGTAGGTTAATGCTTCACTTTTGTGGGATATCAAATAGATATGACCGAATCGGGTGAAGTCATCAATAAAATTGATGAAATAGGACTTTCCGCGTCTTGTCTTGACATTCATCGGACCACATATGTCCGAATGGATGAGCTGTAATAGAACCTCGGCCCTTGTGCCGGTTCCAAAAGGCTTGCGACAAGATTTTCCTACAAGGCAATGTTGGCAAGTCGACATTTCGACCTTTGAAACATTGGATAGAAGGCCACGTTTGGCAAGTCTATCCATTCGTGTTGGTCCAATGTGACCAAGCCTTGCATGCCAACAAATTACATCTGACTCATAATTTGATGAATTTGCAACAAGGAATTTTTCATTATAAAATGTGGAATCATACATTGTATTTAAAACAACATATCCTTTAAAAACATACCCAGAACCAATTAAAGAATTATTACAAGACAAGTCCACTTTACAACTATGAAAGAATCAACTATAACCAAGACCCATTAAAACGACCACAGATATAATATTTATTCGAATATCTGGAGCGAAGAGGACATCATGTAGTAAGATAGTGCGGCCGTTGTCCAAGTCTAGCTTGCACGTCCCAATGCCTTTCACTTCAACACGTGTGTTGTTTCCTACATATATCCACTTTGTTCCTTGGGGTATCCGGTGATACTCCACAAAGGACCGTCTGTCCCTTGCTATGTGGTCGGTGACACCTGAATCAATTATCTAAAATGGATTAGATTCTACAAGAAATATTGAACTAGAAACACATATGTAACTAGCATTACAAGTTACCTTGTCACCTTCATCCGTACAAGAACGAGCATAGTGACCTAACTTGTTGCACTTAAAGCACTTGATCCTCTTCAAGTCTTTCTTCTTGTGCCATTTCTTGTTCCCACCCTTATGTTTAGGTTTCTTGGTAGACTCTGGTTGCTTATTACGTTCATTAGTAAACTTCGAACGATTTTTCCGTTTCTTTCCCCCGTGTGAGGAACTAGCAACCATGTGCACTTCTGCACTTGGCTTGGCGGCCGCAAGCCGCTCTTCCTCTAACTCGAGGTGCTTAGAAACATCGCTGAAGTTCTTGATGCTCTCATTATGAGTGAGATACATCTTCATTTGGTCCCACCCATTTGGTAGGGAACGTATGACTGCTTGGATTTGTTGCTCATCAGTGAGCACATGACCTGCATCCTTTAACTCTGACATGAGATTCGCCATATGTCGCAAATGCTTCCCCATGGAATGATCTGGACGTTTCTTGTACGAATCGAATCTTATAGTTAAAGAACGAAGTTTGGACACCGATGTGCCACCAAACTTCTCTTCTAGCTTGGACCATATGTCCATGGCTAGGTCATGCTCTCGGAAGATCCGCATTATGTCGTCTGCCATACTTGATAGCAACGTAATACGAGCAATCTTGTTCTTTCGAGACCAAGCATCGTAAGCTTCCTTGTCTCTTCTGTGTTGGGCCGTAGTGCCCAACTCAGGTTCAATCATTATGTTCTTTAGAGTTTCGAGCACATCTTGCTCCTCTAGAACATATTATATCTTTATGGACCATAGTTTGTAATTATCGCCGTTGAGTTTTTCACCTTTGTTCAACTCAGCGACGATGTTCTTAGCGGCAGAAGACATTTTAGCTTTAAAATGCTGCAAAAGACATAAAATGAAGGTTCGATCAAAAACATTGTATAAATTTCATATTTATAGTCATCATGTTAGACATTTTCATAATTCAGCAATCTCGGCCAGCGGACCGACCAGGGGAATGGCTAGTCCATGGTTCACTACCCCCAGACAGAGCCGAGGTGTCCCACAAACTAGTCCAAAAGACCACTGGCCTAATCATGATCCATTGAGACGCTGAATCAATCGAATGTGGAAATTTCAGACTAGATTAATATCACTCCCACTTGGAAAATCCCACTTGGAATGATATTATTATATTTGATTAGTTACTTTTGAAAAATATTGAAGATGTTGTTCTAGAATCGGAAAAGTCATTACGATCCCAATCACCATCTAGAACAAATTTCAATATTTCCCCATCACTTTATCAAATAACCGTACTCTTATAGTACTTTTGCAGCGGAAAAGCGTTTTTGAAAAACATATTTTGAAAACTTATTTTTCAAACGTATTTTGCAAACGTATTTTATAGCGGGAGGTGTTGGCCTGCACCGGCCATTGCCGGGGTCGAGCTGTGGTCGCGCCAAGGCCCGATTCCCCCAAGTAGGGGGTTTTGTCGTATGCAACTGCCGCCGGTCGGCACCGTAGGGCTTCTCGGCCTGGCCTGGCCCTGGCTGATGCCAGGACCGGCCTCGGCTGGCTAAAGGCCAGGGCACCCTCTGGCCGGCCCTCTGGCCAGCCAGGCCCTGGCCACGGCCAGGGCCGGCCAGGGCTGGCCAGGCCATGGCTGAAGGCCAGGGCTTCCTCTGGCCGGCACTCTGGCCGGCCAAGCCCTGGCCTCAGCCAGGGCTGGCCGAGGCCAGGGCCGGCCCCCAGGGCGGGGCAGGCCTCCTGGTCGGCCCTGTCCCTGGCCTCTGCTAGGGCATGGCCCTGGCATCGGCCAGGGCCGGCCAGCCTGGCCTCGGCCAGGGTTGGCCGGGGCCAGGGCCGGCCCCCAGGGCGGGGCCGGCCAGCCTGACCTTGGCCAGGGTGGCCAGGGCCAGGGCCGGCCCCCAGGGCAGGGCCGGCCTCCTGGCCGGCCCTGGCCCTGGCCTCTGCCAGGGCCGGCCCCTAGGGCTGGCCTCCTGGCCGGCCCTGGCCATGGCCGTGGCAGGGGCCCCTTGGCCCTTGCCGGCCGGCCTGGGCCCCTTGGCCTTTGTCGGCCGGCCTTGGCCTCTTGTCTATGGCCGGCATCCCCCCTTGAGGGGTCTGGTTGCACACTTCCCTCGAAGGGGTGGTGGCTTTGGTGGTCATTGGCTGAAGCCAACCCCCTCCGCATGGGGAGGGGGGTGCATAGTGACATGCGTATATATTTCATATATTCACGCACGTTTTCTTTTGTGTTTCTCCGTATATTCTACCGTCTTTTATTCTTTTTCTCGTGTTTTCTCGTTTTCTTTCACTTTTCTTTGTTTCTCCATGTTTACAGGAGATTACCCGCATTTGGGACGTAAAACGATGATATCATGTGTCCCCGGAGCAACGGGAGGAGTCACGCGTGATCCAAGGGGTCAAACGACGAAGATTACATCTTTCAGCCCCTCACCCGGTCGGTTGGTCATCTCCAACCGATCGGGTGATGAACGCGTGCACCACCCGGTCTCAGCCGGAGCTCAAGTGGATGTCACCCGACCGGTTCACAGGCCGGTTCAATGTGGCCGATTCTCTGTCTTTTCAAGCCAAATTCCAACCGATCAGGTGACTCTCACCCGATCGGTTCATCTGTAGCTGATGCTGAGGAGCCGAGACACGGGCAACCAACCGACCCCTTCACCCGATGGCGCCAAGATCCAACTGGTCACCCCAAGAACTCAACCGACCGGTTCATATGACCGGGTGAAACTCCGCCGTTTTCTGTTTATTATTTGTAACGGATCACCCGATCGGTTGACTTGTCAACCGATCGGGTGATACGAGATCCTATAAATAGGACCCCTAGGGTTCCAGAAACGGGGGAGCTGTTAGTTTTTACTGTTTTCTCCTATTTGTGACGGCTGTAATTACTTTTCTATTGTACGTTTTCGGATCTTTCTTAAACTTTAGTATTGTCTTAATTGCTCTACTACCTTCGCATTCCAATCGTCTGATTATGATTTTAACGGTTCATTTTCGTTTAGATCGCTTTTTAATGAATATTTGTGAGTAGTTCCTAAATCTGGGATTTTGGCAGAAACCCCTTCGGGGGCTCTTCCCGATGCATCCATAGGGTTAGGAAATCGATAGGGATTAGGAATCTAACGGTTACGCGGGGTGTTTTATTGTCATCGGCGGGAAAAAGACCGCCTTTGACCGTTGGGCCAAGGGGGAATAAACTTGGCGGTTGACTCCCTAGCCATAGCTCACGCCCTTAGCGTAGACGCCGAATCCTAGCGCGCGGGAGCGGCAGGATGAGACGTTGGGAGTTATCGTTGCGAGCTTAGTGCTCCCGGAATCGATCAGTGTTAATGGACACGGGAGTGCCCACTGATCGAACCCGGGAAGTCCGGTGTATCATCCTGGGCACCGACCGAAATATCGGGCCCATGGGATGCCGGTACCACTTTCAGAGGCAACGTCTCACCATTAGACCCTAATTCCGATCGCCATCCTACCCGTAGGCCGTATCGGCGAGAGTCGCTCGTTGGAGTGGAAACCAAAGTCCCGGGTTTATTTTCTTATTGTTCATACCTTGCATTCCTTTTTCGTGACAACCCATCAACCGATTCGGGCTAGCTCGCCCACGGGGTGATTTCGGCCCTCCTTGACACAAGCACATCCTAGCCTCCCTGTGTTCGACCCCCAAGCCACACTACAACACCGTGCGCTTGCGGTTACAAATATCTAAACCCTCACGCGGGTCCCCCGGCCATTTGCGGCTAGCAAACCAGGGGCACGTCAAGTTTATGGCGTCGTTGCCGGGGAGGCACCGTGCTTGTTATTTTAGAATCTCTTGAACCCTAGTGTCTAGCTCTCATCCCTACCTCGCGATAATTTTCGCACTCTACACTTTTCAATTTTACTTGGACATACTGTGGATAGTAATTGTATAGTGCTTATTGACTGAATCGCCGTGCTTCCATCGCAACTTTCGGTTCCCGTTTATGCAACCCGTGCTTTTGACGTGTTTGCCACTTGTGCAGTTCTCTCTCTCTCTCCTTTCGTATAAGATCCTGGCCCCACGGCGAGGATGTTGCATGCAGTTTCAGGAGACATCTGGGATCACTCTCACCATATCCGCTGTTTGGCGTAGATCTTAGTGAAATCCTTGAATACTTTGAATATACTATCCCTCCTGTCTGCCACCGTGGAAAGTCAGAAGAGATATCGAGATACGCAGGAGCACCTTGCCACGACAACTCTCTTTCCTCATGGTGAAGTGGAGTATATCGACAACACTGGTCCCAAATTTAGTGAAGAAGAGTTGTCCGCAGAGTTTTGTCAGGAGAACCATCCGACCGGGTTTGTAGGCTACGCTGGACAGGAATCAATCTATTCCTTGCAGACTTCTATTGAGCGTCCCCGATCTTTGGACAATGAGGAAGCTAGAAACAGTTGTGGGGAACCATCGACGATTGAAACCTGTTTTTACCTAGAAGCCTTCTTCCTGGACAATTATTATGAGCTTGAAAGAGACCCGGTGCCTTCATCGATCGTTCCCACTATACCTTGCAAAAATTTGCCATGCGGAACTGCGGCCGAGGATGAGGTTCCGGATGCTAGCTTCTGAGAAATCCACGAAGAACTCCTTTCCCTTGAGGATGCTCAGCTTGAGAAGTATGCGTCTGGGCCTCAAGAAGTTGAGATGAAAGAATTACTGTCGGGGCTAAAATATGAATATTTGGGGGCTGGCTCGACCCTTCCGGTCATAGTCAACTCTTCACTACCTGAAGACCAAATGACCAAACTTCTTGGTGTTTTAAAAAGGTTCAAAGGAGTTTTCAGATATGCAATTGAGGATTTAAAAGGGGTTAGCTTAGGCCTCTGCTCACACAGAATTCTGCTTGAAGATGAGCAAGCCTCCTCGATTGAGCCACATCGGAGGCTAAATCCCATAATGATGGAGGTTGTAAAAAAGGAGATTGTTAGGCTTCTACATGCCGGTATTATATACCCAATCTCCGATAGTAGCTGGGTTAGCCCGGTGCATGTCGTACCCAAGAAAGGAGGAATGACGGTGGTTCGCAACGAGAAGAACGAGCTAATACCAACGAGGACCGTCACGGGGTACAGGATGTGCATTGACTATAGAAAGCTGAACAAGGCTACGAGGAAGGATCATTACCCTCTCCCCTTTATTGACCAGATGCTCGAGAGACTGGTGAAGCATAATTATTTCTGTTTCATGGACGGGTATTCTGGATTTCTTCAGATCCCTATTCATAACGATGACCAGGAGAAGACGACTTTCACTTGCCCATTCGGGACATATGCCTATAGAAGAATGTCGTTCGGACTTTGTAACGCCCCTGCTACATTCCAAAGACTCATGTCCGCTATCTTCTCTGACTACTCCCAAGACATCATGGAGGTTTTCATGGACTACTTCTCCGTCTATGGGACTAAGTTTGACTCGTGCCTCAGTAATTTAACTAAGGTCCTGGAGAGATGTCAGGAAAAGGGACTAGTCCTAAACTGGGAGAAGTGCCACTTCATGGTCCAAGAGGGAGTTATGCTGGGGCACGTCATCTCTTCGAGGGGAATCGAGGTTGATAAGGCTAAAGTTGAAGTGATTGAAAAGCTTCCACCACCGCTCAATCTTCGAGGAGTCCGTGGTTTCTTAGGACACGCGGGATTATATCGCCGCTTCATAAAAGACTTCTCGAAGATTTCCAGGCCGTTGACCCAACTCCTCGTGAAGGACGTGCCTTTCGTCTTCAGCGAGGAGTGTATGGAGGCCTTCCGCACTTTGAAGCAAGCTTTGATTTCCGCGCCCATAATACAGCCACCGAACTGGAATCTACCCTTTGAGTGATGTGTGACGCTAGTGATTATGCGGTTAGTGCCGTCTTGGGGCAGAGGAAGGATAAAAATCTTCATGTCATATATTATACGAGCAAAACCCTTGATGCCGCCCAAAGAAATTATACTACCACGGAAAAAGAATTGCTCGCGGTCATCTACGCCATGGATAAGTTCCGACAATATCTCGTTGGCGCCAAGGTGATCGTGCACACGGATCACGTGGCTCTTAAATACCTATTGAGCAAGAAAGAAGATAAGCCACGACTCATTAGATGGATTCTCCTCCTCCAGGAATTCGACCTGGAAATCAGAGACAAGAAGGGGGCGGAGAATGTTGTTGCCGATCACCTGTCCAGGATGCCTACTCTCGATTTAAATGCTACGCTGATCGATGATTCACTCCCTGGCGAGCATCTCTTCTCCGTCTCTTCCTCCTGGACCCCCTGGTACGCAGACATCGCAAATTATCTGGCTTGTGCCATCGTCCCCCACAATGTGAGCTTTCAGCAGAAGAAGAAATTTTTCCATGAGGTCCGTAAATTTTATTGGGATGACCCCCACCTATACAAAACCTGCAATGACGGGGTGATACGAAGATGCATCCCTGAAACTGAATCGACCTCCATCATTTCCCACTGCCATGGGCAGCAATGTGGAGGGCACGCGAGCACCTACAAGACCACCGCAAAAATTCTCCAACGCGGATTCTATTGGCCTACACTCTTCAAGGACACACATGTTTATGTCCAAGCCTGCGATAACTGCCAAAGAGCTGGGAATATCTCCAGAAGGAATGAGATGCCTCAACACTACATCCTGGAGGTAGAAATCTTTGATGTATGGGGAGTGGACTTCATGGGACCGTTCCCTTCCTCCTTGGGGAACCAGTATATCTTGGTGGCTGTAGACTACGTGTCGAAATGGGTTGAAGCGATGGCCAGTCCAACCAACGATTCCAGAGTGGTGGCCAAGTTCTTCAAAAGCAACATCTTCCCGCGGTTCGGTGTACCTCGTGTCCTGATCAGTGACGGAGGGAGCCACTTTGTAGAGAAGAAATTCGAGGCCCTCTTAAAAAAATACGGGGTACAACACCGGGTGGGGCATGCCTACCACCCGCAGACCAGCGGTCATGCAGAAGTCTCTAACCGGGAGATTAAAAGCATACTAGAAAAGACGGTGGCCAATTCTAGAAAGGACTGGTCATCAAAGCTTCCTGACGCGCTTTAGGCCTACAGGACGGCATTTAAAACTCCTATCGGCACAACTACCTACCAGCTTGTCTATGGGAAAGCTTGCCATCTTCCTGTGGAATTGGAGCATAAGGCATTTTGGGCAATTAAGAATCTGAACTTCGACACCAAGGAGGTAGGAGTGCACCGGCAGTTACAACTCAATGAGCTCGACGAAATCCGGCTCAATGCCTATGAGAACGCCAAGATTTACAAGGAGAAGCTGAAGCGGTGGCACGATAAGCGAATCTTGAAGAGGGAATTCAAAGAAGGGGACATAGTTCTCCTATTCAACTCAAAGCTGAAGCTCTTTCCTGGAAAACTCAAGTCAAGGAGGTCGGGACCGTTCCGCATCACCAAGGTTTTCCCGCATGGGGCTATTGAGATAATGGGAAGGGATGAGCCGTTTAAAGTCAACGGACAACGTCTGAAACACTATACAGTTGGAGAACCAGAATTCTCTCCGGTCGGATCCCCAACGAGCGACAACTCTTCCTCTAACCCTCCGGATCCTAATTGACCACCGCTAGAGGCGTCGAGCTAAACGACGTTAAACAAAAGCGCTTCATGGGAGGCAACCCATGCTCTAAAACTTTTGCCCCACTTTTTAGTGTTATTTTTGACTTTGTTTTATCTATTTTTATAAATAAAATCCAGCCGAAACAACTTCTGTGAAGGAACTCAGGCGATTTTTGGGTTTTGCAGAAAACAAGGCCTCAACCGATCGGGTGAGTTCTCACCCGATCGGTTGGGATGTATCAGATACAAGCCGCATCTGTCCCCAAATGAACCGATCGGGTGAAGAATGGAGAGACCGTGTGACAGACCGGGTGATCTGGGGAGAATTCTCGGGAAAATTTTGGGAAATATCAACCGATCGGTTAAGTTAGAGCGCGATCGGTTGAAGAGACCGGGTGAGAAACCCCCAGTTCTCGGGAAAGATTTGGGAAACGGTCAACCGATCGGGTGACTATTCACCCGGTCGGTTCACCTGTAGCTGTTGGCCAACGGGAAACTTTCGGAATTTGCCTACCCGATCGGGTGAAAACTCACCCGATCGGTTTAGTTTCGCCCCTATAAATACCCCTACCGCACGATGACCGCCACCCGACCCCTGAAAATCCCCTTCATGCGGTTACACACCCTCCGACTGTCGAATTGACCTCCTCCACCCAACATACTGCCCCTAAACCCTCATCCCCACTCACTCCCATACTTCCCCACCCCCGCCACCTTGCCATCGTCGACATTCCATCATCAAAACACCCAAAACCTAACCCTAGCCCCCAACCTATTTCTTGTCGGATCAGCGAGCAGCGGCTTCCCGAATTGCTTCCTCCTACTACGCGAGTCCCCCGGGAGCTTGATCTTGCTACATTGATGGGTAACACTCTTCCACTCTACACATCTCTTACTTTATCTGTAATATCCCAAATTGGTGTTGTACCTGCTTCACTTGCTTTATACTCATCATAGGCGTGCCCCCATTTTCCTTTTCACCACCCACATAGTCACCATGTCTAAGAAAGGGAAAGAGATTGCCTCATCTTCGCGCCGTGATCCGCTCTACGGCCCCTTTTCCCCCTCTTTCCTTGGCATAAACCCTTCTACGGAAGAACAATCTGACCGTTTGCGAGCACTACTTCATCGCCCGATGAGACCTACACTCTTCACCGATCGCCCCACACTCGAAGCTCTAGGGCTTTCGAACGGCGTCGCCAGAATTTTCAACTGTATCGGGTGCCATACCCTCTCTTACATCCATGCTCACACACACAGAAATCTCACGCTTGAATTCCTCAGTTCCTTCGAGGTGTTTGATGGGGGTTTCTCCTTCCGCGCTTTCAACTGTGATTTTTCTCTGGGTTTCATCGAGTTGAACAATATCCTCAATCTCCGTCACCCCGATCTTAATACTGAACATTCCACCCACGATCGAACTGACGTCTACTCTCAATTTCGGGCTGATGGTGTTTGGCAACGATTTACCCGGTACACCACCTTTCCACCCGAGGCTCTTGCCTCCTACATTATTCACCCGTGTTACCGCCTCGACCATTGCATCCTCGCCAACACTGTTTTTTCCCGCGTGGATGTGTCCACTGTATCTAGGGATGAGCTCTTCTTTCTCTATGCCATGTCCGATGACAGGATCCTTGGGCACATCCCTATGCCCATAAACGCCGCTCATTGGATCATCCACGAAATTTTTGCTGTTAGCCGCGCCAATTCTGGATCCATCTGTTGTGGTGGGATGATCACTCTTATTGTCAGATGTGTTTTGAGAGTGCCACCCGACCTCCCTATTTTGCCTGGACATAGCCGTATTGATCGCGATTACTTGATCGATATCAATATGCTCACTCCCTTCGGTGAAGACCGTGCTGTCTACCTCTATGGCCCCGCCTGCACACCTTTCGCAATCCTGCCACCTTTAGCCCCTTTGCGGCTACCCTACCCCCCATCTCATCTGCCTTGGGAGTTTTACCCCGATCCTTGGTATTCTCCATTAGTGCATCTACCACCCTTGGATCCTCCCGATTGGCACCCAACTGTCGGCCCACCTGGTAGATCTTTCTCCATCACAGCCCCCCGGTGCACATCAATCCGCCCGTGCTCCAGCCTGTCGCCCCTCCTTCCCCCATTGGCACGCCCTCCTCTTCCTCTGAGGATTCTTTCATTCACTATTCCCCACCCTCCTCTCCCTCCCCCTACCATTCTAGTACCAGCGAATCCGATTGACTCCCCCTTGCATATTTCTGCATTTCACGTTCATATTTCTTTGCTAGCACTGTCATGTCTAGCTTGGGGGACTTATATTTTGGTGTGTTGTCGTGTTTTTTTTCCTCATTTTTGTGTGTGTGTGCGCTTGTTTTTCCCCTTTTGAGTGTCGTATCGTGTGGTTTTATTTCTATTTTCGTGTCATGTGGTTTGATTTTGATTTTTCTTTATTTTCAGTTTCATCTCTGTGTTTTTCTCGTTTTCATTTCTTTTTGTATCGGTGCGTATTCCCCCCATCTTCATTGCCCTCCCGTACTCACTCATATTGCATTGAGGGCAATGCAAGCTTCAGCTTGGGGGAGTCGCACTGTGTGCGCCATTTGAGTCCTTCTTTTTCGTTTTTGTGTCGTTTTCATCGTGTTTTTTATTTTTTATTTTTTCTCTTCTCTTCTTTTTATCTCTTTCTCCTAGAGATGAACCCTATGATGAATCGCCACAAAATCACACACACCTAGCATGGCATCGATAATCACATTCACTAACCCTAGGATTTCGAGTTCTCTTGCATTTCACGCATCGTGGGTCCTCTTAGTTTTTGTGAGTCGTGCTTCGTGCCTAGCTGTTTGGTGTGCTTCTACTTTATGATTTTACTTTATATACCTGTCCAGGAATGACCCCTAGATTATCATGCTTCGATTTGAATATGCGGTATTTATTTTCCCTGTCTGCTTCTGCATGCTATATATATATATATCGTGTACTTCATTTCGCATGTGTCGGGATTCCATAATTAAGGACTAGGATAACCCATTTAGCCCATGCTCTATTTAGCGAGAATAGTTTCCTTTGCCCAAGTGTTTAGATTCCGACTTCTTTTTTGCTTTACTTGGTGCAAATCCCCTCGTCGTGTACCGTTCTCCCACTTGGGAGAGTACACATGTGTATAGCCAAAAACCCAAAAATTCAAAAAAAAAAGAGAAAAGAAAAGAAAAACCCAAAAAGAAAAGAAAAGAAAAATTTTGTATAGCCCAAAATTCAAAAAAAAAAATACAAATACCCAAAACCCAAAAATTTCAATTGTGAATATTTCTCCTATCTACCGAGAATAAAGGGAAGGCGAGAATTTGCACCGAGTGTTCTACTCCACGTCATCTCAACCCTCATCGTTTTCGAAAACACTTGGCTTGGGAACTTTTTAGCTAGTATCTAGGCTATAGTGGTGTGATTTCCTTAACCCTAGTTGTGGAGTCCCCGATGCATGATACGCTTCTATTCTTATACCCTTCTCGTGCATGCTTGAACTAATATTCACCGCAATTTCAAATTCGAATCGGTATTTGGGTCATTTCCTGGATTTGCGTATATGAGCTTATAGCACATTGTATAAAGTGACACCATTTGCTAGCACACGACCGCACTCACATGCGCTTCACCGCGTGGGCCCACGACACTTGTCTTGACTCGTATTCCTTGGTTTAGTGATGTGATTTTTGTGTTTGCTTGCTTAGTGTGTTGTGTTTGATTTTGCTGGCTCTGACGGACGATCTAGGATTTTTGTTTACTCTTTTTCTTTCTTCCTCTCTATTTTCTCCCTCCGAACTCCTACTCTAACTCATCTTCCTCGAGGACGAGGAAGAGTTCAGCTTGGGGGATTTTGACGTGCGTATATATTTCATATATTCACGCACGTTTTCTTTTGTGTTTCTCCGTATTTTCCGCCGTCTTTTATTCGTTTTCTCGTGTTTTCTCATTTTCTTTAACTTTTCTTTGTTTCTCCATGTTTACAGGAGATTGCCCGCATTTGGGACACAAAACAATGATATCATGTGTCCCCGGAGCAACAGGAGGAGTCACACGTGATCCAGGGGGTCAAACGACAAAGATTACATCTTTCAGCCCCTCACCCGATCGGTTGGTCATCTCAAACCGATCGGGTGATGCACGCGTGCACCACCCGGTCTCAGCCGGAGCTCAAGTGGATGTCACCCGACCGGTTCATAGGTCGGTTCAACGGGGCCGATTCTCTGTCTTTTCAAGCCAAATTCCAACCGATCGGGTGACTCTCACCCTATCGGTTCATCTATAGCTGATGCTGAGGAGCCGAGACACGGGCACCCAACCGACCCCTTCACCTGATGGCGCCAAGATCCAACCGGTCACCCCAAGAACTCAACCAACCGGTTCATATGACCGGGTGAAACTCCGCCGTTTTCTGTTTATTATTTGTAACGGATCACCCGATCGGTTGACTTGTCAACCGATCGGGTGATACGAGATCCTATAAATAGGACCCCTATGGTTCCAGAAACGGGGGAGCTGTTAGTTTTTACTGTTTTCTCCTATTTGTGACGGCTGTAATTACTTTTCTATTGTAAGTTTTCGGATCTTTCTTAAACTTTAGTATTGTCTTAATTGCTCTACTACCTTCGCATTCCAATCGTCTGATTATGATTTTAACGGTTCATTTTCGTTTAGATCGCTTTTTAATGAATATTTGTGAGTAGTTCCCAAATCTGGGATTTTGGCGGAAACCCCTTCGGGGGCTCTTCCCGATGCATCCATAGGGTTAGGAAATAGATAGGGATTAGGAATCTAACGGTTACGCGGGGTGTTTTATTGTCATCGACGGGAAAAAGACCGCCTTTGACCGTTGGGCCAAGGGGGAATAAACTTGGCGGTTGACTCCCTAGCCATAGCTCACGCCCTTAGCATAGACGCCGAATCCTAGCGCGCGGGAGCGGCAGGATGAGACGTTGGGAGTTATCGTTGCGAGCTTAGTGCTCCCGGAATCGATCAGTGTTAATGGTCACGGGAGTACCCACTGATCAAACCCGGGAAGTTCGGTGTATCATCCTGGGCACCGACCGAAATATCGGGCCCATGGGATGCCGGTACCACTTTCAGAGGCAACGTCTCACCATTAGACCCTAATTCCGATCGCCATCCTACCCGTAGGCCGTATCGGCGAGAGTCGCTCGTTGGAGTGGAAACCAAAGTCCCGGGTTTATTTTCTTATTGTTCATACCTTGCATTCCTTTTCCGTGACAACCCATCAACCGATTCGGGCTAGCTCGCCCACGGGGTGATTTCGGTCCTCCTTGACACAAGCACATCCTAGCCTCCCTGTGTTCGACCCCCAAGCCACACTATAACACCGTGCGCTTGTGGTTACAAATATCTAAACCCTCACGCGGGTCCCCCGGCCATTTGCGGCTAGCAAACCGGGGGCACGTCACATAGCCTCCATGGCCCATATGGCCATGGCGATCATGCACCAAAGAGGTCATCTTCTTCGTTGAGAATAACTACCATCTTCTCCGATGAGACACCCGTTCGTCGAGAAAGTAGTTATGTTTCAATGGCCGTGTGCCAAAAAAAATAACATACCTTCACGACCGCAAACTTCACGCTCCACATGAAGAGAGTTCACATTCCCTATTGAATGGAGAACCAGCATCCATGAAGAGTGCGAGTTTGGCGAGATGAACGGTCAGTTCTTCCCGTCACGGAGAGTTCCTGCCATATCTATAATGACAGAAGACCCTAACGTGAAAAGAACAACTGCTGCGATTCTCTCCGTCACGATGCGCTCCTACCATATCCATAATGGTAGGAAACTCATTCGTGAAAAAGACAACGCCTCGTTCATCGGTGAGACCGGAGCGAACCCGTATGGCTCCGATACCAATGTAGGATCTCGTCGCGCGAGGATAGAGGATCGAAAGAGAACTTACGTTAGCGTACACAGCGCTGTAGTCTCTGAACTTTGCCCTCGGATTCGCCACAACGGTCAGTACTTCGTCACAGAGGATCGAAGCAGAGTTTCCACCGTCTAAATCTCTATTTAGAAGAAGAACAAAATGGAAGGGAGAAGAGAAAAAGTTTTGCCTTATGCAAACTTATGGCTTTCAAGATTAGCCTTAAAAGACTTACCATTGGGTCCTATTTATAGGCTTTAGGGGTAGTTATTGTAGGAAATAACCATATATAAGCTTATTAGCCTATATTAGCACATTTCCTTATCATCTTCATTATGCACTTATCAAGTGACTTTTTGCACTTATAAAGTGACTTTTTCCACTTATCGAGTGGTCCTTTTCACACATGAAAAGGTTCCCTTCACACATGCTTTCATGCACGCGACATCCGAGGTCCGTATACCCTCATACATCCCCTTACGGGTGTATACATGTCGTCCATATCCAACAAATTCTATGTTTACTGCATGGAATCCACATCAAAATATCCTAAAGAATATGCTAACTGACCAATATGATTGGTTAATGAATATCAACTCAAAATCCAATTTGGCATCAGAGCTTGTTGATGCTTAAGTACGAGTTTTCAGGTTATGAGTTGACCCGAAGTACTCGTCGTTACCGTACCAAGTCCCGATGAGATGGGGATCTTATGATGGGTTGGGTGTTGTCAAGAGGCATGCCATAAAACAGGTTCGTGAGGGATCATGTGACGGGTCTAGGGTTCCATGTAATGGGCCTTAACGATGTTACAATGATATCAGAGTGATACCTTCAGAGGTATCTGAAATAAAAACTATTTTTGTTTTTCATAAGAAAAAGGCATATTACGAGGAATTGAAGATGTGACATATTTGATGTCTATGTTATCTTACATGTTGGAAAAAGAGCAAGTGTTGTTTCTTAGGCCATAGGTCACATCTAACTCACTTTGGCGAATGTTGTCACCTTGCTTCTGAAGCAATGTTTTGGTGTGATTATTTGTATAACGATATTGTATTAAGTGTTAATGCATGAATGTGCAAGTTAGTAGTAAAATCTATCTATGGCAATATCGGCTAGGCCGTACTGAAGAGAAGCAAGTTACATAAAGAGAGATCTCTTGACATCTCGTATTATGAGTCGAATGATACTCGCAAGTCTTGCCTCAAAGGTAAGATGTCCAAGTATCCTTCTGTACTAGGACAGTGGAAGAGAGTTGATGAACTCGTGGGTCTTGTACATGTGAATACATGCAGACCATGTCTATGTTAGCCAGGGAAGAATATTAGTATTCTATGATTACTGACGATCATTCTAAGTAAAGACACGTGCTCTTGATGAAGCAAAAGTCCAATAATTGGAGTGATTTATGGGGTATCATAATAAAAATATAACGGCGGAAGTATTTGAACTCCTTCGATCAGATCGAAGAGAAAATACTTAGCCATGAAATTCTTGTGTAACTAATAGAGAATGAGATTCTCTCTCAGGTCAAGTCTCCTAACATACCTCCATGTTGTGTCAGAGAGAAGGAATCACACTTGTTAGACAAAATGCGAGTCATGATTAGTGACAATAAGTTATTAACCTCCACCTGGGGATGTGCCCTAGCAACTCTGTGCCTAGATTCTCGATAGGGTCCCGACGAGTTCATGCCTATGACTCCATATGGATATGGAATGGCAGCGAACCTAACCTTAAACATGTTAATCTATAGAGTTGTCCAGTGGGTTAATCCAGTATTGACTGAAAGAAACATCTGTCATGTATAGATTCACAATGTGTCTGAATTATTCGAAAGGACTCACTTCTATCACTAGGAACAACAAAAGATAGTTGTACCTGAATATGACACCATTTTAGAAAAGGGGTTCCTTATGAAGGAAGTGGATGGAAAAGTGATAGATTTATATATGAATCACATGAACGGGAGTCGGAACCAGTGAAAGAGACAGTGTGATATTCCACAATCAATCGTTGGGAAGTCAAGCGAAATTACTTGAGCCCCAAAATGGTACTAGAAAGACGAAGGGTTGAGTATTACATCATAATTTGATGATGACATTGTTAACTTCCAAGAAACCACTCAGAGTAGAGACTCTTAGTAATAGCTTGATGCAATCGTAAATAGGTCCATGAGCGTCTAGAAGGTATGAACTTTAGAATGCACCCAAGGGACATCATACCCATTGGCTGTAAGTGAATCTTTAAGACCACAGATTAATACAGATGGAAATATTGAGACCTAAATGTGTACAAGATCTATTCGAATAAGACTCACTATCGTTGCTCATGATGACCATGAAATATGGAATATGCATGTATAGTCTGCTTTCTAAATATGATTTAGAAAAACGAATTTACATGGCTTAGTCAATAAATTTCAAGGTCCGTGGGAGTGAATAAAAGGCATGTGAGGTATCAAGGAGCCGAAACATATGTTTTGACAAAGTAATCAAACAGTTTGACAATTTGTCAGAAATGAATATGAACTGTGCAGATGACCAGTGATTGTTTTGTATCATTCCCGTAAGGTACATGGATGACATTATTCTGAAAGGTAATATGAAGGGTTTTCTGGGTCCTTAGGGCCATAAATACGACGTCTGGCTTAAGTCGGTCAGACGAAGTTATCAAATAAGTAGTGAAAAAATTAACTTAAAACAATTTCAATTTAAGCCCTAAAGGGAACAAACCCTTGCCAAGATCTCTACTATCCCGGGGTTGGGTCCAACCAACCCCTAAGGATAGATCTATCTAACATATGCAATCTATAAACACATGCTTAATTTAAACTACATACCTTTCACTTCGTTTCCGCAGAATACGAGCGTCGTTTTCAGCAACACTTCTTTGGCCCCGTGCCGATCTCCTAAGCTGAACTGTGCCTCGAGCTGAACCACTTCCCGAACTGCATCGCGTCCCGAGGCGAGCAACACCATTGTCGTCGAGCCAACCACGCGTCGAAGAAGATTTCACCTTGAGTGGATCCTTCGTCAAGACTCTGGATCCGATCCGAGCTCCTTCATAGCTTTGTTAGAGCCCGAACAGGAGCAAGGAAGAAATTTAAGGAGAAAGAGAACATTTATTTTAAGCTCAGATCCGGGTTTGCTCACGTTTAATGGAGCTACATAGATCTGGAGCTTGGGACGAGTTTCAAGGAGGGGAGTATGCCCCTATTTATATAGGGGGCTGACCCCTCCCATTTACTCTATATCCGATGTGGGACTAAAAGATTTGGGAGAAAAATTAATTTAAGTTTACCTTTCACAAAGGCCAAACATTGGTGAATTTTTCCTCCCTCACCGTTAGTCTTCGCAAGTGATACAACCTATCAAATCGAAGAGGGTTAAATGGTGAACGTGTAGGTTCGAACGGCACTCAATTTCGACTTCGTTTGACCCTTCGAACGTTGTCTCAAAGATGCCCAAAACTCAATTTTTCGCAAAAAAGCTGAGCCGTCGCAAAACAGCCAAGCCCAGGGTTTGCAACCCTAGGTGTGGGGCCCACGTGGTGGGCTCCATATGTCAACACGTTGCAGCAATAGCTGGTGCATGCACAACATACGGGCGTGCGCCTACGTGCAGCGGGTGGGCGCCTGTTGCTCAAGACGCGAGTGCCCACCCGTAATGTGGGAGCAGGCGCCTACCCCTTTTATCAGGCACGGGCACCCGACCGCT
Organism: Scilla litardierei; assembly: GCA_030789695.1. Lineage (NCBI taxonomy): Eukaryota > Viridiplantae > Streptophyta > Magnoliopsida > Asparagales > Asparagaceae > Scilla > Scilla litardierei. The sequence continues at coordinate 255,536,401 of CM061142.1, forward strand.
TTGCGGGCCTGGGTGCCCTTCTTGCTGGAGCGGGTTGGGTGCCCGCCTAGGTGGCCCCCGACCCACAATGCCCATAAAGAGCTATCAAAGCTGTTTTGGCTCTATTTGGCTTGTTTAGATTCCGTTTTTGATGTGGTTTGAACCTGTGTTTAGACTGGAACGATCCCCTCATCCAATTAACCGTTTCAACGCATTTAATATATTAAATATGCACGTAAATAATTTACGATACATTTAATTCTCCTTTGCATCATATGCAAAATTTCCACATCTAATATATCGCAAACTCTTTGCGACTTATGAAATCCATTTGCACATAATACAAATGAACCGAGGGCATACATCCCCCAATATCTCCCACTTGCACTCAGGATCGTTTATCCCCAATGCAGGAGCTAATTGCAAACTCTTTTCAGTTTTCTATCCCTTGCATCAAATGCATATTCTCCCTAATTTCTACCTATTACTTGATAAAGGTCTCACTCTGTGTGAGACCCTACAGCCTGACCCTACTACAGGTGGGGCTCGAAACCCCAGACAGCAGAGACCATGAGCAGCAGGTGTCGTCCCTGTTCATTATCATAATTATGTGGTTACCTCATTGACATGAGTATTATCGGGACCACCCTGACTGTGTTCGTGATTAATACCGCAGTTATAGTCTCTTCGTCAAAACTATGTCGCTTAGTCGAGCCTAGGGTATAATCAACTGTCAACCCTACCAGCTCGAACTTGCTTAGTCTCTATCGGTCTCTAGTCAAATAATGTTGGACTTCTTCCAACATACTCTGGCCAGAGTTTTTACTAAAAGATCGAACTAACACCGCGACACTAACTCCCATTGACCGGGAGAGACGAATCCTATCTGGGTCATTACTCTCCTCGCATGCTTCAAATGTCACCCAACCAAAAACCTTTCAAAGGGGCTTTCCCGAGGTTAGATCAGTGATCTAAGTGACACCGTTCATGCACAGGTTCGTACAATGATCTCAAGTCAAAAGACAAATTACATATCAGCACTAAGAGTTATCATTGACAGATTGGTCAGTCATAACCATATGGTAACTCTTGTTGGGTCGTTCAGTGAACTCATTCAATGAGCATCTGTGTCTCATCTTCGACTTCACCAAGTCAAATGACCATGAGATCATCGTCACCACTTCATGGTGAATACTAAGACATAATGGTCTATCCAATATTTCGATATCCTATTCTCGAAACATCTACGACCACGAACGATTTCAGACTTATGCTATGAACGGTTAAACAATTCTCTATGATCGACATCCTCATTTCGATACTAGTTTAACCTCGCATTAAGTCTTATGATTTTACCTAAGTTCTAATGAAGACTATATAATTATTAAACTTAAGTAAATGCTTACCAAACAACTTACTGTTATTTTGAACAAGATGTCTGTATAGATGCACATGGATGAATTTGCCTCGAGGGCATACCCATCTCTCAACATCTCCCACTTGCACTCAAGCCCATTTATCCTGGTATCTCTACAGCATTTACACATAAGTCTTTCCATACTTCATATGGTATAGCCTTCATGAGTGGATCTGCTAAAATGATAAACTTAAGGGGTTTCTATGTTTATTTTAGACCACACATTTGGATCTCATCCAAATTATTTCATTGGTCTCTTGGAATCCATAATTAATGTCTTACCTGGATCTCATCTAGCTTATCGTACCTTACGAGAATAATCCAAATAAGTTTACGAGTTATTTAGTTGGTTCATTGTCATTTCAGATAAAGTGTCAAACTCTTTGACCACTTTATCAAACCATATGTTTCGAATCCTTGATGCCTCTCATGTTTTATATTCGCTCCCACTGACCTTGAAAACTCTCTGGTCGATTCATTTAAGTTCGTTTTTCTAAATCATATTTAGAAAACAGACTATACATGAATGCTCCAGTTTTCATGGTCATCATGAGCATTTACATCGAGTTTGGTCCGAGTATATCTGTACACATTTGCTGGCGAAACAGTTTCATCATATCCGTTTATAGGAGTTAGGATGATAACCGTTCTGACCAACATAAGTTGTATTTCACTATTTTCTTTCTGCACCAATCTTCTAGACTCGAAGATGCACTTGCAGCCAAAGAAAATAATTTCCTTAGGCATGTAAACTAAAGTCCATACTTTATTTACATGCATGGACCCTTTCCGAATTACATCAGGTTATTGATCAGAGACCCTACTCCGATTGGCATTCTGGAAGTTGACTAAGTCATCATCAACTATGATGTTTTACTTGACTTATCGTCTCACGAGACTCGAGTAACCTTGTGACTTCCTAATGATTAATTTGAGGAATATTATATAAGGTTCTAACATAACCTTATCAAATACTTAGGCTTTATTATCAGGGTTTTAACCTAGAACGAGGATTGTAACTCAGAGCCACTTGCCATGCATCGCACCATGTCTAACAAAGTGCGATTCATGCTCTCCAATACACCGATGTATTAATAGACTTGATCTGAGAGAAAATCATATTTTCTTTTAATTACGCAAGAATTATATAGCTAAGTATTCGACTCTTCGATCTGATCGAAGCAGTTTACATACTTCTTTCATTGTGTTATCTATTTTATCAGATTTGTGTTTCAGCAAGAACACGTGTCGTAATAAAATATGAACAACTTATCCTGGCTAACTTAGACTTGGGTCTGGGCACATCCGTATGTACTAGACTACGAGTTTCCACTGTCTTACAGATGGAATTTTGGTCATCATACCTTTGAGACAAGATTCACAAGTGTCTATTGACTTCATAATACGAGAGGTCAGACCCCTCTTTATATGACTTGTGAAGCTTAGTCTCTTTGGTACGACCTAGTCTATTTAGCCGTATAAGTTTTGCTATTATCTTGCGTATTCATGTATTAACATTTAATACATTATCATTATACAAATTACTCATTGCTTCAGAAGCAAGGTGACGACATTACAACAATTGCTCCCTTTTCCAACACGTCAATCTATTTTGTATTACGAATATCTTGAAATCGTGACATCAAATATTTCACATTTTCAGTCCCTCCTACTTTTGCCTTTCTAATGATAGATAAAACTTTCTTTATCAATTGACTTTCCTTACTGCCTTCTTCCTTTTCTAAATCTTATTTAGATATTACGCGTCTCAACAAAAATAATAGCCATGCAAACATCTCATGTATCCAAATGCTTGAGCTTTGCAACCTTGAGTGTGCTCAACAAGTTGCCCATCTTAAGATTATGTTGGGATACATAGTCTTGCATCGCTCATGCACTCACTTTCGATTCTAACAATTTGATCGAAGTTTCGAACTTTGCGGATCGAAACCATTTTCCATACAATCTTGAGTGTGCTCAACAAATTGTATTGAGAAATATACTTTAAACATCAGTATGTTCAAGCGGCCTCTCATAGAGGCAAGTGACGTGTAGCGTGCATTTATTTTGTTGGACCCAGAGCTTAAGGAAATCATTGTCCTTAAGCCTGTGCTAAGAAGGTCATTTTAATGTCGACGAGAACATAGTTTAGTATATCAATTAGAATTTGAGTTGATATTCCATTAACCAACCATTTGGACTAGTTAACTTATTCTCTTAGGATATTATGATATTGATTCCATTGGTAAATATAGAACTAGCCTAGTTTAGCATATGTTCAAGTTTAAATATAGATAGAATGTCTTTTATCTAACTATATTCTCACACTATTTTTGCGATCATTTTTAGCCATAATAATGAATGATTTAATTGAATTAAATTTAATGGGAAAGAGATCCAACCACCCTGATCCTTACAACCATGAGTGTGCTCAACAAATTGCTTGACTCTGCGATTGGTAGATGACTCTTCATCAATCATATCATATATGATTCTCTTACTGGTTTTTTACCCCTAGTCACTTATGATCATGAGTGTGCTCATCCAAATCACAATGACTAGTCTAGTCGGACCCTTGTTTTCGTGTCTATCCTAACTTACGCTAGTGCTCAAAGTATGGGCACAACACGACGGTTTGGGTTAAGTCTAGAATACATCTCATGTATTGAGAAGTTGATTTCCATAGTATCTATGACAAAGCTTGAGTGTGCTCAATAACTATGACAAAGAACTTATAGTTGCCAACTTCTAAAACAAGGAGGGTTACGACTAATCTTGAAGAAGATTTTTAACGTAATTGACTAGATATAATCAACGATGTCACACAATCGTAATTCACATCCTTGCAGTCCAGCAGAACACGGCCAGGGATTTGACTAGGCCATGATCATTATCCCAAGTCACGCAAGGGTGATCTTCTACACTAGACAAAAACACACTAGACCGGATCATGGTCTATTGAAGGAAACTTATTATTCATATGTGTCCCATACGATTATTATTGGCTTCATTAAAACTAGTTAATCCTATCAACTAGTTGAATCCTAAAATTCGAAATTATTAGGATTGGTTAATAACTTTTATTAATGTCCTTATCAACTATAAGGATTTTTAAGGTGCTATCCTAATCATGTATTAGGCATTTTAAAATTCAAGTTACAACAATTTTAAATTATAGCCTTTAAATTGAACAATTAAAATAATAATTAGGAGAGGGCTACCCTAAACAGGAATTTAATTTGTTACAACAATTTTTAAATCATAGCATGTCCAAAAATTATCTCATAATTTTTCTGGAAGTTTTTATTGGCTATCCTAATAGTCTTTCTTGAATTATCACATAATCAAAATTAACTAATATAACCATTAAAACATTAAATAAACAATTTAGTATAATAACAAAGCAATAAAATTTATCTCATAAATTTTCTTGCTAAACATGCAACCGAAAATTTATCGCATAAGTTTAAGTTACATAAAAAATTATCACATAATTTTAATGATTTAATTTTAAAATAAAATTAAATCTAATTTTCAAAAACAAATTTCGAAATAAAAAACGTTGCTTTAAAAACGACATTTTTAAGTTTAAATTAAAATCTCCATCTGATGGAGAAGCATGCTGTATCATATACAATTTTAAAAATTACAGATCTATAGATCAATGTAAACCAATGGCTCTGATACCACTGAAGGGTTTTCTGGGTCCTTCGGGCCATAAATACGACGTCCGGCTTAAGTCGGTCGGACAAAGTTATCAAATAAGCAGCGAAAAAATTAAAATAAAACAATTTTAAGTTAAGCCCTAAAGGGAACAAACCCTTACCAAGATCTATACTATCCCGGGGTTAGGTCCGATCAACCCCTAAGGATAGATCTATCTAACATATGCAATTTATAAACACATGCTTAATTTATTCTACATACCTTTCTCTTCGTTTCCGTAGAATACGAAGCGTCGTTTTCAGCAACACTTCTTTGGCCCCGTGTCGCATCTTTGAAGCTGAACCGCACCCCGAGCCGAACTGCTTCCCGAACCGCACTGCGTCCCGAGGCAAGCAACACCACTGTCGTCGAGCCAACCACGCGCCGAAGAATATTTCAACTTGAGTGGATCCTTCGTTAAGACTCCGGATCTGATCCGAGCTCCTTCGTAGCCTTGCTAGAGCCCGAACAGGAGCAAGGAAGAAATTTAGGGAGAAAGAGAACATTTATTTTAAGCTCAGATCCGGGCTTGCTCACGTTTAATGAAGCTACTCAGATCTGGAGCTTGGGACGAGTTTCAAGGAGGGGAGTATGCCCCTAATTATATAGGCGGCTGACTCCTTCCCTTTACTCCATATCCGATGTGGGACTAAAAGATTTGGAAGAAAAATTAATTTAAGTTTACCTTTCACAACGGCCAAACTTTGGTGAATTTTTCCTCCCTCACAGTTAGTCTTCGCAAGTGATACAACCTATCAAATCGAAGAGGGTTGAATGGTGAACGTGTAGGTTCGAACGTCACTCAATTTCGACTTCGTTTGACCCTTGAAACGTTGTCTCAAAGATGCCCAAAACTCAATTTTTCGCAAAAAACTGAGCCGTCACAGAACAGCCAAGCCTAGGTTTTGCAACACTATGGGGCCCACATGGTGGGCCCCACGTGTTAGCACATGTGAGCAACAGCTGGTGCATGCACAGCACGCGGGTGCGCCCGCGTGCTGTGGGCGCGCCTGCCCGCTGCTCAGGACGCGGGCGCCCTTCTTGCTGGAGCGGGTCGGGGGCCCGCTGGAGCGGGTCGGGTGCCCGCCTAGCAGGCCCCCGACCCGCAATGCCCATAAAGAGCTACCAACACTGTTTTGGCTCTATTTGGCTTGTTTGGAGTACATTTTTGATGTGGTTTGAACCTGTGTTTAGACTGAGACGATCCCATCATCTAGGTAACCATTTCAACGTGTTTTTATATTAAATATGCATGTAAACAATTTACGACACATTTAATTCGCCTTTGCATCATATGCAAAATTTCCACATCTAGTATATCGCAAACTCTTTGCGACTTATAAAATCCATTTGCATCTAATACAAATGAACCGAGGACATACATCCCCCAACATCTCCGACTTGCACTCAGGATGATTTATCCCGAATGTAGGAGCTAACTGCAAACTCTTTGCAGTTTTCTATCCCTTGCATCAAATGCATATTCTCCCTAATTTCTACCTATTACTTGACGTAGGTCTCACTCTGTGTGAGACCTATAGCCTGACCCTACTGTTAGTTCTTGGGTTCAAGACTAACGTTTTTTGATGATGATCAATACATTATGTTAGTATGTTAATCAATCTTATGTTTTAGTCTCAGTTTATCTTAATGATTATATGTTGATAAGACAAAGCATAATGCTTGGAGGATATTACAAGGGATATCTTAAAGACCTCCAAGAGTGATGGTGTGCTCAAGCTTGGATGAGTCATGAATATCATCAAATGAAGCCAAAGCTTGGAGCTTGATGATGGATGGACATCAAGAGGAGCATTGCCAAAGCTTGGAGCTTGATGAAGGCAAGCTCATCAAGGACTGCCAAAGCTTGGAGATGATGGGGAGCATCAAGGTATCATGTGCTTGAAGACTTAGACTCTAGGAGATGCAATATGTAATCCATATAATTTCTTTTACTTGCATTTCTCTTTTTTGAGTCTAGGATTATTGTAATGCCTTGATAGATGGTGATACTCTCTTACATAAGTATTTCACCATCTTAGTGAGTCTTAGGATTATCATAGAATCCAACCCAATAGGTTCATCTAGCCCAAAGACTCAATTGGAGTCTCTGGCTCTCCTACAGTCATCTGCTGAAGGTTTTACAATCGAATGTGTGATTCCAGTCGCCTGTCGAGCCTTCTACAGTCGACTGTGATGCATAGCTCAAGTCAACATTTCTATGGACTCTTCTTGAGCTTTTCACATCAGTCGACTGATGTTCAATTTATAGTCGCTTGTGTTTCTACAGTCGTCTGTGTTTCTACAGTCGCTTGTGAATTGGTCGACAGTCGACTGTGCGCTTCTTGCATTTTTTGGGTTTCATCCCAATTTGCAAGACAGTCGCCTGATGAAGATTTTACAGTTGCCTGTATATTTACAGTCGCCTGTGAAATGTCCATCAGTCGTCTGAAAGGCGTAAGTGCGAAAAATGCATCCCTCTCTGTTTTTCTTCCATCACTGCAGCAGTCGCCTGACGAAGCATATACAGTCGACTTCTGATTTATAGTCGACTGCGTAGTCTTCTACAGTCGACTGTCCCGGCTCAGATTATAGCCGTTGGGATTTTTCTAGCCATTGAACAGTCGACTGTCATTTGTTCATCAGTCGACTGTCTATGCCGTAAACTGCCAAAATCTAGCCGTTGTAGATTTCTTCCCTTTGGGTTTTTGGCTGGTTTTATGGGTTCCTTTGGGCTTCATATATATATGAGTTGGCTTAGTTCATTTAGAACACTTGGTTAATATTGAATATCTTAGTGGATCAATAGCCACTTCTAATCTCTCACATTCCCTCATTAGAGCTTCTCTCTTATGCTATCGCTTCTAAGCTCTAGGAAATTTCTCCAAGGGATTTCAATCTCATTCCTAATCTTGGAGAACATCTTTCTTCTCTTATTTTTCATACACTCAAGTAAGAAGTGTTATGATTCTTTTCTAGAAGAGAGAAAGATCATCAAGTGCAATCAAAGCTAATCTCAAGCACTTGGTCATTCACTTGCATGCCTTCTTCATCGTACTGGTAAGATCATATCAAGGCATAGGTAAGTGTTGTTTCGTTTTGTTTTTTGTTCAAAACCTTAATTCTTTGTGTGGGAATTAGTTACTCTCTTTGTGGGAGTTACTCTCTTTGTGAGAGTTTGGTTCTTTCTGTGTGAAAGAACAAATCCTCTGTGTGAGGTCTCTCTGTGTGAGAGTGAGGATATCTCTTTGTGGGAATCCTAAATCCTCTGTGTGAGGTATCTCTGTGTGAGATTGTATTCACTTCTTTGTGTGGGAATATAGTGAATACTGGTGTGGCTGGGCGTACCCAAGTTTTGGGGAACCAGGGTAAAATCCTTGTGTTTGCGTTTGTTGTTGTTGAGCACTCTGTTTATTTTCCGCTGCTTATTGTGCTTTAATTTTAGTAACTTTTAATTAAGCATTTTATATGCTATTACACTATTCACCCCTCTCTAGTGTGTGTGTAGCCCCGATGGTCCCTTACACCTACTACAGGTGGTGCTCAAAACCCCAGATGGCAGAGACCACGAGCAGCAGGTGCCGTCCCTGTTTCGGTATCATAATTATGTGGTTAACTCATTGACATAAGTATTGTCGGGATCACCTTGACTGTGTCCATGATGAATATCGCAGTTATAGTTTCTTCATCAAAACTATGTCGCTTAGTCGAGCCTAGGGTATGGTCAACTATCAACCCTACCAGCTCAAACTTGGTTAGTCTCTATCGATCTTTAGTCAAATAATGTTGGACTTCTTCCAACATACTCTGGGCAGAGTTTTTACTAAAAGATTGAATTAACATCGCGACACTAACTCCCATTGACCGGGAGAGATGAACCCTATCTTGGTCATTACTCTCCTCGCACGCTTCAAATGTCACCCAACCAAAAACCTTTCAAAGGGGCTTTCCCTAGGTTAGACCAGTAACCTAAGTGACACCGTTCACGCACAGGTTCGTACAATGACCTCAAGTTAAAAGACCAAATTACCTATCATCACTAAGAGTTATCATGGATAGATTGGTCAATCATAACCATATGATAACTCTTGTCGGGTCGTTTAGTGAAATCATTCAATGAGCACCTGTGTCTCGTCTTCGACTTCGCCAAGTCAAACGACCATGAGATCATCGTCACCACTTCATGGTGAAGACTAAGACACAATGGTCAATCCGATGTTTTGATATCATATTCTTGAAACATCTACGACCATGAACGATTTCAGACTTCTACTACTATCAGTTAAACAATTCTCTATGATCGAGATCCTCATTTCGATACTTGTTTAACCTCGCATTAAGTCTTAGGGTTTTATTTAAGTTCTAATGAAGACTACATAGTTAATACACTTAAGTAAATGCTTACCAAACAGCTTACTCTTATTTTGAACAAGATGTCTGTATAGATACACATGGATGAATTTGCCTCGAGGGCATACCCATTTCTCAACATAATAAACATACAGATGCTTAAATCTTGTCATGGCCAGTTTTGCCCTATACGGCAACTGAAGCGTGTAGTCCTCTATACATCATTATATGGAGTGTACGGAGTTGATAAGATGTGATATAGATGTATATGTGGATAGTGGTAGTCGTGTAATTATGTGGAAGGTGTGAGAGCATTTTGGTCATTTGGCTGTACGTGGTGGATGTGTGCGTAGAGTGTTGGGGTTTTGGCGGACCCCCAGAGTTCGGATCTGTGTTTGTCCTAAGTCGGACGGACCACAGAGGCACGAATGCGCAGCGGAAAATGGAAATTCAAAATTTCCAGACTAGCTAAACTATTTAGCTAGGCTCTGGGGAGCCAGAACCCAGCCCGATCTATGCCAACTTGGGGTGGATCTGACCACCCCAAGAGGGATCTACTCTAAAGCGGCTAATTAAATCTACACTACAAATTACTTAAGCACATACCCGGAATCTTGGCCCTGGAGCAGGCAAGATGTACCGCACCGTCTTCAGAAGCTCCTCGTAGCCGAGCCGCCTTGACTCGAACCGCCTGAGCCACCTCGCACCCTCGCACCGATCCGCCCGAGCTGAATTTCGCCTCCGAGACGATCACACGCGGTAGAAAGTTTCACTTGAGAAGAACTCGCGTCTTATACGTCCGGATCAAGAATCCAAACCCCCTTCGTAGTCTTGCTAGGACTACTCCGGAGAACAGGAAGAGAGAGAGAGAGAGAGATTTTAGTCGCCAATCGAGCTTGCTTGAAAATTCTGGAGCTGCTCAATCGATGGCTTGGTGTGTTTTTCAACGAGGAGAGTGCACCCCTATTTATATAGGGAGTCGGCACTCACTCTCTCGTTGTGAGCAATGTGGGACATTCCGCAAGAGGGAGAAAAACCAATTAAGCCAATTTGTCTTAATTTTAAGTTAAAGTGAGCATTTCATAAAGGTAAACTTTAACCAATTAATTCTCCTTGCACACTAAACTTCAGACACCAAACAAGCTATCAATTCGAAAAGCTTCGAATGGTGAATGCGTAGGAACCGACGTTGACTAATTTCAACTTCGTTTGACCCCTCAAACAATTGCTCAAAGTTTAGCAAAATGTCAAAATCCGTAGCCGTCATTTGGGGTTTCAAAACCCCTAAATTTGACTTAAGTTGCGGGCGCGCCCGCTAGGCTTAGCAGGCGTGCCCGCCCAAGGGATCAGGGCGGGCCGCCCGCCCGCTGCAGCAGCGGGCTCGGGCCCGCTGCAGCAGCGGGCTCGGGCCGCTGCTGCAGCGGGCACGGGCCGCTGCTGCAGCGGGCGCTACCCGCTGTAGTCAGCGGGCAGCGCCCGTTTGCCCTTGCCCATGGGCTTTTTAGCCCAGTGGGTCTCACCGACTGCTCCTTGGACCGTTTTTGCGTTTCCGGACTCGTTTGAGCTCCGATTTGGACACGGTTTAAACCTGTGTTTAGACCAGGACGATCCCGTCATCCAGGTAACCCTTTCCAACATGTTTGTTCCTACTAAATTTGTCGTAACCAATTTACGACACGTTTACTCATAGTTTGCATCAAATGCAACGTTTGTCCCTATTGCTATCGCGACTAACTTTCACAACTTGACTTGTGAATATCATCAAATGATTTTCTCTCAATTAATCTTCCTATTACTAAGACACGAACACTACTCGGTGTGAGACCCTACAGCCTGACCTTACTATAGGTTGGGGCTCGGAACCCCTAGACGACGGTCACTATGAGCAGTAGCTGTCGTCCCTGTTTCAGAATCATCATAACGTGATCGACCCTTTGACAAAAGTATCATTGGGTTTACATTGGCTGTGTCAGTGATGAACTTCATTAGTCGTAGTCCCTTCGTCAAGACTGTGTTCTTGTTGGCCTAGGGTTACTGTCAACCCTATTAGACAACATTGGTCAGTATACGGCGGTCTTTATTGTACACGCGTTGTACTTCTTACAATGCACCTCGGCCGAGGATTAACATAAAGACCGTACTGAGCCTGTAACACTAACTTCCCTTTAACGGAAGTGATGAATCCCATCTTAGTCATCTACTCGCCTCGAGAGCTTCGGGTGCAGCTCAACCTAAGATCTTTCAACAGGCCTAGCCTCGAAGCTAGATCATAGGTCTAAGCTACACGGTTCGCTCACAGGTTCGTACAAATGACTTCAGGTCTTAAGGACCAGCTAACCTATCATCACCCTTGAGTTATTAAAGACAGTTCAGTTAAAGTCAACCATTTAATAACTCTCATGTGGTCGTTCAGTGAACTCATTCTCTAATGAGCACCTGTGTCTTGTCTCCGACTTCACCAAGTCGAATGACTATGAGATCATCATTACCCTAAGGTAAGACTAAGACACAATGGTGTATCCGATGTGTCGATATCCAGTTCTCGACACATCTATGACCATGAACCATTCAAGACTTATGTTTATATACGGTCACTTACTTACTCATAATCGAGATCTCATCTAGATACGTAAGGACCTAACAATAAGTCTATGGATATTATCTAAGTATATTAATACGAACGATTTTATTATACTTAGAATAATACGTACCATATACAGTATGAACAAGACGTATATCTAGGATAAATTGCCTTATGGGCACATATTCTCCTACATCTCCCACTTGCACTTAGGCTATTTATCTCGGTATCTCATACCGCTATAGCATATCAGTCACTTTGACATTTATATGGCAAACCTAAGAGTGGTTTTACTAACGAGTATCTACAACTAATTTTAATGGATTAAAAAATTACATCTCTTGATCACACAGGGTTGATCCTTCGGAAAAATGATCTGGATCAATTTTTCCTATCTTTGTATAGCTAATAATTAGCATATAGAATCTAGATGTAGGGTCTTACATTATAATATATTAGTCAGTCTCATCTCATTCCACTTTTCTTGTGTCAATATGTCTAGTACATACGTGACACCATGAGTCTCTATATATTCGATGAAATCAAAACAATTTTGATTCAATGTTCTATACAGAGGATTTATTTAAGGTGGAAATCCTTTTACTTAGTCCGAAAGACCGGAACCAAGTATACTAGCTAGCTCCCACTGACTTTGAGAATTTCCTGGTTAAATACTTCAATATTATATCTAAATCATATTTAGATTATATATACGAAGATATAACCATTATATAAGTGCTTTAGATGGAATGTACTAGTGTCAGCTTCGGTTTGACGAATGAGTCAAGTCAAGATCGGTTTAAGGAATCTTGACATTGACTCACTCAATCAAAACGTCCTACACTGTACCTTTCCCTTAACCAATATTTAGTATTAACACTTTAATAACAAAATGCGGTTTATTAAGAATTAATCTTAATCTCTGTATAATTGTGATCGCACACAATCAATACGTCCCTGGAACTTATACTTAACTACCAATAGACTATAACATCAAGTCAGAAATTAACATTTTCCAAAGCTTCGCATTATCATTCGAGAATTTCGCAACCATCTCAGATAAGCCACAATCACAGAAAATTTAAGCCAATAAAATTTCAACTCAACATCAGACGTAATTTCTGAGACATTCATAAAACAACATATTCATTAAGATGAACCGTAATTTGTTTATCCAAATAAACTTTGAGTGTAGAACACTCAATCATTGTTTTCAAATTAAAAGAAATGATACAATTTATTTAAACTAAAATAGTATCTTCTTCTTCTTGATCATGTCTCTTGAAGTCGTTTAAACGGCCCTAACAGCAACGATTGCTCAATTGCCGACCGTCCTCCGTACTTCACCCAATCTCCGTTTCATATCAGCCACCTGTATACAATACACAGATGTGTTTTAGTATCTCATACTATATGATTGGAAATAATTACGTTTTAATGAATTGAATTTGTACCTGAGGTAGAGGCATCCGTATGCCCCTTCTTCTTCTCTGCAAGATAGATCTTACAGTTCCTCTTCCAGTGGCCAATCTTGTGGCAATGGAAGCACTCAGATTTCAACGGGGCCCCTTTAGTCTTTTTCTTCCCTTTCTTTGCCTTCGCAGGTTACGGGACCTGCCTCTTCTTACCCTTGCCTTTCGGCTGGTCGGAAGAAGCAGAGCCAACAACCAGTGCAGTCGGCTTCTTCTCAATCTCCTCAAATTGCCTTAGCATATTGAGGAGACCAGGAAGATCCGTCTCAAGGCTGTTCATTATAAAACCAGTGATAAAGGGCTTAAGCTCAGGAGTCAAAGACTTTAGGATAATGTTGTTGGATATTGGACTCCCCGGATTTGGTTTTGGATGATGAACAAACATAAATATAATATGAACTAACACTTTGTGAGCGCAGTTATGGAGATCGTCGCCAAATTCACATGAATATCAATTACGACGTCTCAAGACTTCTCAAAGCACGTGATCGTATGCCTAAAGCTTCGTTGAAGCTTATGGACCTATTTAGAAGTCATGAAGATTCGATTGAAGCTATTGAAGACGGTATCGTCAAGTTTACTTTATAGTCTTTAAGCTTCTTTCGTAGAATGTTAAGCCTTGAGTAGGTCTTACGTTTTAATTCTTCATAACGCTCATAACTTATCTCTAGGATCTTAGTAGAAGTCCATACAATCCTTCCCGAAGCATCGCGCTTCGTTTCGCGACTTCTTGTGCATGTTAGTTGGTTCAAGAAGAAGAACTGACCGACTAGATGGTGATCTAGTCGGTCAGCCAAGCTTCTTGGACCGACTAGTTTCAGTCAGTTAATTCTTAGCTCTTTACTGTTTACAGTTAGTCGGTCTAAGTTGACTCGCCGACCGACTAGTTTGTGAACTAGTCGGTCAGTGATGCTTCTGTGACCGACTAGTTGAGCTTTCCCTGAACATGCACATTTGAGCTTGAGCTACTGTTTATCATTAGTCAGTCTGTGCTCATTGATCGACCGACTAGTTGATGAACTAGTCGGTCAACTTTCCTTCTTAGACCGACTAGTTTAGTTTACTGTACATGCCAAAATTTTCACCATACTTACTGTTTATTGTTAGTCGGTCTATGTTCATTTGGTGACCGACTAGTTGGTGAATTAGTCGGTCAACATTTGTTCTTGGACCGACTAAGTCTAATTCTTCTCAGACTTCAGTTTTATCTGTTAGTCGGTCCACGTTGAGTAACCGACCGACTAGTTGTGAAACTAGTCGGTCAGCTACTCTTCTTAGACCGACTAGTTCCTTAGTCTGTACTTTGATCTTTTCTCAGTTTACTCATTAGTCGGTTTACGTTAATTGACCGACCGACTAGTTGATGAACTAGTTGGTCGGTGGTTGTTCTTTGACCGACTAGTTGGGTTCAGAAAGAGCCGTTGGAGCTTTAATTGAAACGTTTTTCTCTCTCTCTCTCTCCTCTATCCTATATATACTTGATGGGCTGCATTCATTGCTGCCAAGGCTGATATTATTGCAAGTTTAGAGATCAAGAGAAATCATTCCAAGCTCATTCAAAGCTCATTCATTCCATTCAATAATCTCTCCTCACTCTTACTTCCAAAGAGAGATTCATTGAGTGTGAAGCCTTCCAAGCCAAGTGCTTGATTCTAGGTCACCAACATCCCCAAAGCTCTCCATCGCTGATCTACATCTTGGAGCTAGGGTTTGGTGCCACTTCTTCCCCAAAAACATCCTTGCCCTAATTCGTAAGCAATACTCAAGGCATAGGTATTTTGTTCGGTAAGAAGTTTTCTTATTTCATTTCATATTTGATTTGTAAGTTTCACTCTCGGTTGTGAGAGTGTGGTTGTGATCCCGGGTTGTGGGAGTCACAAATTACATTTTGTATGATTTGACTTGTGGAGGATTTTCACAAGTATTTCATAGTGGAAATCTTGAGTTAGGGTTTCTAACTCAAGTATCCGGAGGGGATCCGGGTGGTTGGGACGTAGGATCACCGGGAACAAGTCGGGGAGACTTGGGTGGATCCGAACCCAGTAACATCTCTTGTTAGCATTGTTAATTTTGTTGTTGTCATTCAATTTAAGCTTCCGAAAATTGATTTGGTAGTTGTTTGCATTATAATTAGGAATTATACTCCTTGTTATTTTTAAAGTACTATTCGCCCCCCCTCAGTACTTGTGCAGTAGCTTGTAAGGCATTACATTTGGTATTAGAGCCAGATACTTAGCTATGTCTGCCAACGACAACAAGACCGTGCGTCCACCTTCCAACTATGACACCTTCAGGAACCGTGAAGGAGCATCTTCGGTGATGGAAGGACATTCCTCTACGAGGCCTCCATTCTTCAACGGTACCAACTACGGGTACTGGAAATGCCGGATGGAAACCTTCCTCCGGAGTGCATCTTTATGGAGGACCACAATGAAGGAATACATCGAGCCTGAAGAAGAAGACTTCGAGAAATGGACAACCGCGGAGGTCGCCGCGGAGGTAAGCAATGCCAAGGCAATGAACGCCTTGCAATGCGCGTTGGAGCCCGAGGACTTCAATAAGATATGCACATGTAAGAGTGCATATCAAATTTGGAACTCCCTCCTCATTCTTCATGAAGGGACGAGTAGGGTAAGGGACTCTAAACTCGTAGTCGTAAACAAAGATTACGAAATGTTTCATATGCAATAGCGCGAGAAGATGAAGGAATATTACGCTCGCTTCGTTGACATCATAAACGAGTTAGAGGCTCTCGGCAAATCCTACACCCAAAAGGAGAAGTGTTCGAAGCTTATCGAAGGACTTCCTTCTTCTTGGGAAAAGCGTACCTTCGCCATCGAGGAAGGTAATGACATGAATAAGTACACCGTAGTTCAACTAATGGGTACTTTAATGTCATACGAGGTACGCAAGGATAGCAAGCTCAAATTGCAGGAAAAGATGAAGTCCTACCTAAAGCAAGACGAGCCAAAGAAGAAGGCCATTGCTTTCAAGGCCGCTCCATCCACATCCACATCAACCGATGATGAAGACTCGGAAAACGAGTTGGACTTGGAGTCCATGGCACTCATGGCCAAGAAGTTCAACCGCTTCTTTCGAAAAGGTAACTATAAGAACAAAGCTAAATTTGGTTCTTCTAACGCATCTTCCTCTCCTTTGTGTTTCAAGTGCAATAAGTCAGGACACATGAAAGCGGAGTGTCCTCTCAACAAGCAAAAGGAGAAGTGGAAGGCGCCAAAATTCGATAAGTCCAGGAAGTACAAAAAGGGGTACAAGAAGGGACTTGTTGGAGCAACATTCACCAACTCCGAGGATTCTTCAAGCGGAGAGTCGGACGATGAGCAAGTGGAGCAAGCGCACATGTGCTTCATGGCAAGAGAGGAGCATGATCAAGGATCCTCCTCTTCCGATGATAGTGATGACGAAGGCAACGATGAGGTAACTATGGATGATCTTAGGAATGCTAACTCTCAATTATGGTCAAAATACACTAAATTAGTAAATAGATATACTAAGGTAAAAGATGACCTAGCTAGCATTCAAA
The DNA here is from genome assembly GCA_030789695.1 of Scilla litardierei. Lineage (NCBI taxonomy): Eukaryota > Viridiplantae > Streptophyta > Magnoliopsida > Asparagales > Asparagaceae > Scilla > Scilla litardierei. The sequence goes on from CM061142.1 coordinate 255,553,449, forward strand.
CCTCGCCTAAGACTATCATTACCAACAACGACACCATTGTTGAAGAGTTAAGAAATGAGATTATTAATCTCAAATCTAAACTTGAACATGTTAGCATTGATGATCCGGAAGAACATAGGATAGCGGATTTAACTTCTCAAAACTCGACTTTGAGTATTGAGAACGAGAATCTTAAATCTCGTGTTTATGTGCTCACATCGCAAGTATCCAACTTGGATACTTCTATGCGTTCTCTCAAAGAGAAATATGAGAACACATTAGGCCGAATTAATAAATTCAATAAAGGTAAGGACCATTTGGATAAAATCCTAAGTGACTTACTTCTGGCCAATCACCACATTGGTTTGGGGTATACGATGGGATGTCCATCCAAATCGGCCACTACCTTTGTTAGGCCAACTTCCGGTGACTCTACGAGTGGTAGCAAACACTCTATTGGTAGTTCATCTACCAATGGTGCTTCCACCTCGTCCACACCCTCTTTTGGAAAGAAACCCACTTTGGGTGGACCTCCAAAGAAGGGGCATGCTTATATGTACACCAATACCATGCCACGTAGGAACACACGTCCTACTCCACCGGCTCACACATATGATGATTTTTATGCAACACATTCTCGAGCACGTGCACACCATGTGAGACACCCTCACGCACGTGTTCCCACACATGCACATGTTCACCCACAACATCATATGAATAATTCTCGTCGTGCACCATTCCATCATGTTCCTTATGCCTATCCACAACATGCATCACGTAGAAATCAACGTCGAATGCATGCACCCAATAGGATGAGGGCTCTCAAGATTTTCACAATTTGGAGCCCAAAGGACACAAGCATGGACGAAAAACAAATGTATATGAATGCGTATTTTTCGGATGTTGTGCATAGTAGAAATTATGTGGGGAAGTCTAAGTCCAATTGGACTTGGCTTCCAAAGGTCTAATCTTTTGGACCCAATGACCTTGGGTACCATGATATGAAATTCTCTATCTTTAGGTACTCAAGGAAAAGAAAAAGAAAAGGAGCAACAAATTTAAATTTAGCTCCAAGGGAAATTGGATACTCGATAGCGGGTGTTCAAAACACATGACGAGTGACGCTAGTTTGCTCTCCGGAGTGGTTCCCATAGCAAATGGAAACCGCGTCGTATTTGGAGGCAACGAGAGCAGAACCATCATAGGTGTTGGTAAAGTGGGTAACCCATCTAAACCCTTAATTAGTGATGTTTATCTTGTTAATGGTTTAAATCATAATCTTATTTCAATAAGCCAACTTTGTGACAAAGGTTACAAAGTTAGCTTTGCGAAAGGATTGTGTCATATTTTAAGAAAAGATAATGATAAATTATTATTTTCCGGCACTCGTCATAAAGATATTTATATTTTGGATCTTCCTAAGTCTTATGAACAATGTCTCGTTGCCAACACAAGTGAACAACACTTATGGCATCGACGCTTTGGACATGTGAACTTTGGAACACTTTATAAGCTTTCAAAATTAAATTCCATTAAAGGTTTTCCGAAGCTTGTTTTTGAAAAGAAAAGTTTTTGTGATTGTTGTCAACGTGGCAAGCTTCCTAAATCTTCATTTAAACCTAAGAAAAGCATTTCTACTAAACGGCCACTAGAGCTATTACATCTAGACTTATTTGGGCCAACTAGAGTTGCTTCCTTAGGAAATGCAAGATATGGACTTGTCATCGTAGATGACTATTCGAGATTTACATGGGTATTTTCATTATGTAATAAAAATGAAGCTCTTGAAAACTTCACAATTTTTGTTAAGAAAGTACAAAATCTCTTAGGAACCACCATTGTCACTATTCGTAGTGATCATGGAGGTGAATTTGAGAATGAGTCTTTTGAGACATTTTGTGATGAAGTTGGTATTACTCACACCTTCTCTTTCCCTCGTGCACCTCCTCAAAATGGTGTAGTTGAGAGAAAGAATAGGACGCTAGTGGAGTGTGCTCGCACTATGCTTGATGATAGCCATCTTGGCCATCAATTTTGGGCGGAAGCGGTACACACCGCTTGCTATGTGTTTAATAGAATACTTTTGAGGCCCGGCACTAAACAAACTTGTTATGAATTGTTGTTTGGTAGGTTGCCTCAAGTTAAACATTTTCGTGTTTTTGGTTCGAAATGTTTTATTAAGAACACGTATGGTAGTTTGGACAAATTCGATCCAAGATCCGATGAGAGGATTTTTGTTGGATATTCTTCGCGTAGCAAAGCCTACCGGATATTCAACAAACGAACCTCAACGATCGAGGAGTCGCTTCATGTCTCTTTTAATGAAGGATTTGTTCACTAGAATTTCAAATGATAATGATTCTATGGATGTTTTATGTGATTCGTTTGATAATTCTAAGTCTAATAATTCTATTGATTATATTGAGACTAACCCAACTAATGAAGTTGTTGAGAATGTTCCTAGTGACCAAGGTATTCCCAAACGGCTTCATACCGTTCATGACCATCCTCATGAGCAAGTCATTGGCAATATCTATGATAGTGTCAAGACGAGATCACAAGTGAACTACTTTGCTCATTGTGCCTTTGCCTCCTCGATAGAGCCAAAGAATGTTAATGAAGCATGCGAATATAGCGCTTGGATCTTAGCCATGGAGGAGGAGCTCATTCAATTCGAGAGGAATGAAGTTTGGGAGCTTGTTCCATTGCCATCGAAGAACCACACCGTCATAGGGACAAAGTGGATCTTCAAGAACAAAACCGACGAAAACCAAGTCGTCGTCCGGAACAAAGCTCGGTTAGTTGCTCAAGGCTATCGACAAGAGGAAGGTATTGATTTCGAAGAATCCTTCGCTCCGGTAGCTAGATTAGAATCAATTAGATTATTATTGTCTTTTGCATGCCATAAGGATTTTAAATTATTTCAAATGGATGTTAAAAGTGCATTTTTAAACGGAGATGTCGTTGAGGAAGTTTACGTTTCTCAACCTCCGGGCTTCATAAATGAAAAATTTCCAAATCATGTTTTTAAACTAAAGAAAGCACTTTACGGTTTGAGACAAGCTCCTCGAGCTTGGTATGATCGCCTAAAGAATTTTCTTTTGGATTTGAATTTTAAAATGGGAGAAGCCGATTCTACACTTTTTGTTAAGCATGCGAATAATGATATAATTTTAGTTCAAATATATGTTGATGATATCATTTTCGGTGCTACTAACTTTGCTCTTTGCGAAGAGTTTTCTAATGTTATGAAGGAACAATTTGAGATGAGCCACGTGGGTGAGCTCAAGTATTTCTTAGGTCTCCAAATTCGCCAAATGGACGATGCAATCTTCATCCACCAAACGAAGTATAGGGTGGAGTTGCTTAAGCGATTTGGAATGGAGAGTGCTTCCGGGAAAAAGACTCCAATGAGCACAACTACGCATCTTGACAAGGATACGGGCGGTAAGGATGTAGACATTCGTCTATATCGAGGTATGATAGGTAGTTTACTTTATCTTACCGCAAGTAGGCCCGATATTATGTTTGACGTATGCGTATGTGCTCGTTATCAGTCTCAACCTAAGGAGTCTCACTTAGTAGCGGTAAAACGTATTTTCCGTTATCTAAGTTATACACTTGATTTTGGATTACTTTATCCAAAATCTAGCACGTATGAGTTAATCTCATATAGTGATGCCGATTATGCGGGATGCAAATCCGACAGGAAAAGTACTAGTGGCACTTGCCATTTTATAGGAAATTCCCTTGTCTCTTGGTTTTCCAAGAAGCTAAATTCCGTATCACTTTCAACAACCGAGGCGGAATATATTGCCGCCGGTGCCGCGTGTGCTCAAGTTCTTTGGATGAGACACACACTTAAAGACTTTGGTATTAATTGTGATACTTGCCCTATCATGGTTGACAACCAAAGTGCAATATGTCTTTCCAAGAACCCGGTATACCATTCCCGTTCGCAACACATAGATGTCCGACACCACTTTTTAGATGATCATGTTGCTAAAAAGGACATCATTTTAGTGTACGTTGAAACCCAAAAGCAAATCACCGATATTTTCACGAAACCCCTAAAGGAGGACTCCTTTGTGCGGTTGCGTCGAGAATTGGGGATTATGGGTGAATCCGAGATATAGGATTCATGTTTCATTCAATAATCTTGCATGCTATTATATTTCGAAATATTTCGTTCATGCTAGACTTATTGGATTTTTCGGGAATTTATGTGATATTTTGAATTTTTGCTCGAATTCATGTTTTGAATGTCGTATTTAAGATTTCGATGTTTAATGGGGTAGTTTAGATGATTATTGAGAGTTTTGCGATATATCGTCCAAGCGTATTGAGGAGAGAACTTGATTATCACTTTTTGGACTCTTTTAGTCGGTTTCAGTTCAACCACCAACCGACTAGATGTTCATCTAGTCGGTTAGTAGAAGAACTTAGACCGACTAACTCATGCTTTTTGAGTTTCCTCTTCATTTTAACTCTTTAGTCGGTTCATGTTCAGTAACCGACCGACTAGATTTAGATCTAGTCGGTCAGTAAATGAACGCAGACCGACTAAATCTTGTCAGTAAATCTTGGATTCAGCCACTGTTTGCAACTAGTCGGTTCAAGCTCATTGACCGACCGACTAGATCGTGATCTAGTCGGTCAGTGCTTGAACTGTGACCGACTAGTTGTGCCAGGGACTGTTTAGTCATTTGCGATCTCGACCGACTTAAACTCACTTTAGTCGGTTAGTTTTCATTCCAGTCGATCAAAACTCCTTCTCCCTCAGCTCAAAACCCCCGACCCCTCGCTGTCTCTTCGTCTTCCGATCGAACTCCGGCCGTTTTCCGGCCATCTCCGTCGATCTCCTCCGTCGGCCCCTCGTTCTAGGTGATCTCCTCTCTTTCTAGGGTTAGATTTCCATTCCTAGTTCTAGGGTTAGCTCGGTTTCTAGGGCTTCTAGGGTTTCTAGGGTTTCGATTTCAGCTTTCTAGGGTTCCGACTTAGGGATTCTTCGTTTCAGTTTGATTGTGTCGTGTTGTGCCGAGATTATGGCCCGAACACGTATCCCGATCACTCCGTCTAGCCCATCGCCGATGACCGTAGAACAAAACCCTTCGGACCCCGAGCATCCAACCCCTCCGAAACGTCGAGCCAAGACCACCCAACCTTCGTCGTCTTCGCCTCCTCTCAAGAAGAAGAGGACGACGACCGCCAAGCCTAGAGGTCAACCCAAGCCCAAGCCTAAGCCCAAGGCCAAAGTTCTTGCCTCTCATTCTTCGTTCCATACTCCTACCGATTCCGATACGGAGTATAACCCCGAGACCGAGACTCATAGGGAACCCACTCATCCTGTCCATCCCGAGTCTAGCACACACCCTCGTGCATCTACCCGTAAGCCTAAGGGAAAGGGTCCGATGCCGGTGGGCGGTGTCGATATTTCGTTGTGTCGCGACGACCCTATGTGTCTCGCGGCGTACAACTGTATCGAACATTGCCCTCTGCTTCTGGAGCATTTCGTCCAGTTTAGCGACTTCATAGGGTTAGCTGATCTTCTCTCGTCGTCGGGTCTCCTTGATTACCTTCGATTTGACCCGAAGGCGAATCCTCACCCCTACCCTAGATTAGTAAAGCTTTTCTATGCGAATAGGATCCGGGGTCAGTACGATCAGACCCACTCTGTTGAGACGACCGTTTTGGGGACTCCTATAGTCCTCACATCGGAAATCTTAGGAGAGATTTTGGGTATCTCCTCGTCTGGCCTCCTCCCCTCTGATATCTCTGTTGACGATATTTCTTCTCTTGATCAGACCATCCTTTCAGAGATTTTCCATCAGATCCCTCCTGCCATGATTGGCGTGCCTTCAAAATCGTTCAAGCCAAATGCTTGGGTCCTAAATCTGATTCTGAATTTGTGCTTGCTTCCCAAGTACGGCTCCTCATCTCTCCCGTCCCAGCCCTTTCTGAAGCTTATCTATGCTATCTTCATGGGGAGCTCGATTAATTGGGCTCGCATTATACTCGATAAGATTGATTCTTTCGAGTGTATTCGCAAGTCCAATAAATCGGATCATATCCCATTTCCTTGCTTATTGACCCTCGTATTTCGTCATTTTCGTGTCATATTGCCTCGTGACGATGAGCGTCCCCTTGGTCCTCCCCTGAACGCGACGGCCGTCAAGAAATCTCTTGCGGCGCTTCGTCACGTTCAGAGGACGACACCTTCAGCGTCTGCCTCTGCCAGTGCCTCTGCTGCTCCCTCTGCCACCCTGGATGAGGTCGTACGGTTACTTCGTCGTCACGAGTCTCGCTTGGCTCGTACCGAGGAGGTAGTCTGCTGTATGGCTCGTCTGATGGGTGTTGATCTTCCTCCTTCCGTTTCTGAGGATGAGGAGTTAGATGAGATGGCTGAGGAGGACGTTGAGGAGCTTTGTCATGCTTCGACTCGTGCCCCCGAGGGCACTTCTGCTGGTACTACTGCTGCTGGTGCTACCACTTCCGGTGATGCTGTTGCTGCTTCTTCTGCTGGTGCCCCCGAGAGCACACCTGTTGCCGCCACTCTTGTGGTGGATACTCCGACTGGTGCTCCCGAGGCCACTACGGTTGCTGCTTCAGATGTTGCCTCTTCAGCTGTCACTCCTGCTGATCTTCCAGACGTCCCTGCTGATCCAGTCACCTCTTCTGCTCCTGCTGAGCATGCAGTTGCTTCTGGTCCTCCCGCTGCCTCTTGAGTTTCTCCGAGGCCTCTCCTGATACTCATTGGATGATATATCTAGTTGTGAGAGATGTTGGGTAGGATAGTGTGGGTGGCTATGTATTTTGGATCATTTTGATGTCTTTTTTATATCTGTGATGATGTATTTTGATATGTTTGATGATGATGTATATTTTGTTGACACTCCGATATTTTGTCATATGATGATGTATTTTTGTGCCCCGATCAGTCGATCGATGTTTTGTATGTCGGTGATGTACTCTGCTTCATATTATATATATATATATATATATACATCGCAGTTGACATTTCAATATATTGTGCAATGTATAATTTTTATGTCTCTGATGTTTGATTTTGTCGCTCGACGATATTCACTTGGTTTAATAGAAATTTCTTCTATGGAAACATAGAATTGTTTTCCATGCACTAAATTAACCAAGAAATGTTGATATTGGAGAGTATATTCCATAACTCAATCCGTTAAATTGATTTAAGTTTTGATGATTTCGTTTTACGATTTTTTGACTTTGGTATCATTGACACGCCTTGATTCTATTCGTATTTTTCTCTTTGGTGTCACTTGAACCTTCGTCGTATTCTACGACTCCCGTGCTTTTTAATTTGAGGCCATTGTTGTTGTCGTTGTTATCCTCCCGCTCTTTTTGCTTATGCCAAAGGGGGAGAGATATAATAAAAACGATGTGCCAAATGAAAATTTAAAGCATTTCTCCAAGAATCTAACTTGATGTGTTAGATTCATGGGGAGTTAAGATATATAAATGGATTTTTCACATCCGATATTTCAATAACCTATGTTTGGTATTTCAATAATTCAATAATCGATTATCATTTAATATACTTCACTCGTCTGCTTGATGCGTATTATTTTTGTTTATATTGGAATTAACGTGTCATCAATGCAGGGGGAGTAAGTAAATTTCATTTGAATTATTATTTTTGATTATTATTTATGTTGGTTTGTCATCACCAAAAAGGGGGAGAATGTTGGATATTGGACTCCCCGGATTTGGTTTTGGATGATGAACAAACATAAATATAATATGAACTAACACTTTGTGAGCGCAGTTATGGAGATCGTCGCCAAATTCACATGAATATCAATTACGACGTCTCAAGACTTCTCAAAGCACGTGATCGTATGCCTAAAGCTTCGTTGAAGCTTATGGACCTATTTAGAAGTCATGAAGATTCGATTGAAGCTATTGAAGACGGTATCGTCAAGTTTAATTTATAGTCTTTAAGCTTCTTTCGTAGAATGTTAAGCCTTGAGTAGGTCTTACGTTTTAATTCTTCATAACGCTCATATCTTAGCTCTAGGATCTTAGTAGAAGTCCATACAATCCTTCCCGTAGCATCGCGCTTCGTTTCGCGACTTCTTGTGCATGTTAGTTGGTTCAAGAAGAAGAACTGACCGACTAGATGGTGATCTAGTCGGTCAGCCAAGCTTCTTGGACCGACTAGTTTCAGTCAGTTAATTCTTAGCTCTTTACTGTTTACAGTTAGTCGGTCTAAGTTGACTCGCCGACCGACTAGTTTGTGAACTAGTCGATCAATGATGCTTCTGTGACCGACTAGTTGAGCTTTCCCTGAACATGCACATTTGAGCTTGAGCTACTGTTTATCATTAGTCGGTCTGTGCTCATTGATCGACCGACTAGTTGATGAACTAGTCGGTCAACTTTCCTTCTTAGACCGACTAGTTTAGTTTACTGTACATGCCAAATTTTTCACCATACTTACTGTTTATTGTTAGTCGGTCTATGTTCATTTGGTGACCGACTAGTTGGTGAATTAGTCGGTCAACATTTGTTCTTGGACCGACTAAGTCTAATTCTTCTCAGACTTCAGTTTTATCTGTTAGTCGGTCCACGTTGAGTAACCGACCGACTAGTTGTGAAACTAGTCGGTCAGCTACTCTTCTTAGATCGACTAGTTCCTTAGTCTGTACTTTGATCTTTTCTCAGTTTACTCATTAGTCGGTTTACGTTAATTGACCGACCGACTAGTTGATGAACTAGTCGGTCGGTGGTTGTTCTTTGACCGACTAGTTGGGTTCAGAAAAGAGCCGTTGGAGCTTTAATTGAAACGTTTTTCTCTCTCTCTCTCCTCTATCCTATATATACTTGATGGGCTGCATTCATTGCTGCCAAGGCTGATATTATTGCAAGTTTAGAGATCAAGAGAAATCATTCCAAGCTCATTCAAAGCTCATTCATTCCATTCAATAATCTCTCCTCACTCTTACTTCCAAAGAGAGATTCATTGAGTGTGAAGCCTTCCAAGCCAAGTGCTTGATTCTAGGTCACCAACATCCCCAAAACTCTCCATCGTTGATCTACATCTTGGAGCTAGGGTTTGGTGCCACTTCTTCCCCAAAAACATCCTTGCCTTAATTCGTAAGCAATACTCAAGGCATAGGTATTTTGTTCGGTAAGAAGTTTTCTTATTTCATTTCATATTTGATTTGTAAGTTTCACTCTCGGTTGTGAGAGTGTGGTTGTGATCCTGGGTTGTGGGAGTCACAAATTACATTTTGTATGATTTGACTTGTGGAGGATTTTCACAAGTATTTCATAGTGGAAATCTTGAGTTAGGGTTTCTAACTCAAGTATCCGGAGGGGATCCGGGTGGTTGGGACGTAGGATCACCGGGAACAAGTCGGGGAGACTTGGGTGGATCCGAACCCAGTAACATCTCTTGTTAGCATTGTTAATTTTGTTGTTGTCATTCAATTTAAGCTTCCGCAAATTGATTTGGTAGTTGTTTGCATTATAATTAGGAATTATACTCCTTGTTATTTTTAAAGTACTATTCACCCCCCCTCTAGTACTTGTGCAGTAGCTTGTAGGGCATTACAAATGTATGTGGACATCTCATTGTCCAAGACAAATCCTAACTGGGCGGCATCCTCCACGTACCCGATCATCTTGATAACATGATCCTGTACGGGCTCCGTCCCCATCTTGGTGCCCCAGAGGTTGCTGGTGGCTTCGAACTTGGCAGCTTGAGATCGCTTGCCGTACAACTCTTGTGCATTGAGGAGCATGCTTTGAACATCCATATGTTCATGCTTCCTCTGCTACTCGTTGGTCATCGAAGCCAGAGTAAGGCACCTGGCCTTCTCTGCATCCCTCTGGTACAATTTGTAGGCTTCCTTTTCTTCGAAGGTTGAATCTTCTTCGGGCTTATCCAGAGCATCCTCGAACAGTACGTATCCTATTCCGGATAGGGAAATGACCAACTTGATGTTCCTAAGCCAGTCTTTGTAGTTTGTACCATCCAGCACATTCTTCTCAACCATATATCTAAGTCCCGAATCCATTCTGCATTTTATAGATACTTTAGTCAGTATATGTTCGTAGTATAGTTTTAATGGTTTTTATAAAACTATATTCTCCCACTAAATTTATTAAAGCCATAATAATAAACAATTTATTATAAAATAACATTTGTGAGAGAGGGATCCGATTACCCCGAGTCTGAGAACCTTGAGTGTATCTCAACAAGTTGTCCGACTCTGCAGTCGGTAGACGAACTCGTCCTTAATCATATAAACTAAGATTCCCTATCGATTTTTACCCCTAGTCATTTGTGATCATGAGTGTGCTCAACTGGATCACAATGGCTAGCCTAGTCGGTCCCTTGTTTTCTTGTCTAGCCTGACTTGCCCCGCCGCTCAGTGTATGCACGACACGTCGGTTTGGGTCAGGACTTAGACTACATTCTTGGTTAGACTTACGCCGATGCTCAAAGGATGAGACAACGGTTTCAGTCAGGTCAAGATGTCAATCAAGAAATCGGTTTCTATAAGATTGACATATTACGGCTTGAGTGTAGCGCAACAACCGTAACATGTTTCTTACAGTTGCCAACTCCTAAAACAAGGAGGGCTACGATTTATCTTGAACAAGATTATTATCGTATTGACTTAGGTATAGTCGATGGACTTACATAGTCATGAATGGACTCCTTGCGGTCCAGCAGATGCGGCCAGGGAATTGACTAAGCCAGGAACACTTGTTACCCAGTCTAGCTAGGTTGGTCCAGCAAACTTAGCCAAGCACATTGACCGACATCATGATCCATTGAAGGAGTTTTCATCAATTCTATGTTTTCCAAACAACTAAATGGCTTTTAATTAAGAAGACTAGTTAATCCTTATCAACTAGTGGATCCTAAAAATTCGAAATTTTATGGATTGGTTGAATAATTTTTATTAAGTCCTTATCAATTATAAGGTCTATTCGTTCAACGTGCTACCCCAATCCGATTAGGATTTTATAAAACAATTCAACATTTTCAAAATTAGTCTTTTGTGGAAATCATCAATTAAACGATTTATTAGAAATGATTTACAAACAAAGGGACTACCCTAATCTGGTATGAGGTTTTGATGTTGTTTTGTTTTGTCAAATATAACATGTCACTAGTTTATAAAATTTCATCTCATAAAATTTTTTAATCATTTAATGGCTAACCTAATAAGGTTCACATGTCCATTTAAAAAAACAACTAATTTATCAACATAAATAAAGTTTCATTATGTGACATACATGAGTATTTAAATTATCTACATAATGCAAATCTAAATTTTAAAAATTAAAATTAAAGATTAAAATTTAAAGCCTAAAAAATTTCATCGCATAAAACTAGGTCGTATAAAATTATCAAATAATTTTAAACCTAGGCTTTAAAAATTTTTAAACCATATTTCTAAAATTAAAATATCACATAAATAATTTTAGAAACATCTAACAATTTTAAAACTCTTTTAAAATGTTTTAGAAATCGTTTTGGAAGCTTTCAAACAAAGTTTTTAAAGATTTCTAACTTTTATGTAACTAAAGAAAATTTATATTTCAAAGATAAAATTTTTCTATGTAGTTACATAAACATTAAATAACCCTTAAAAATTTTTATATCTCATAAAAAAATTTATAAATTATTTAAACATTGGTGACCTCTTTAAAATTTATCTCATAAAATAAATAGTCCCAAAATTTTCGTGTTGTTAAAAACAATTTTTTTGAAACACAAAACAATTTTTTAAAAACTATGAAAAAAAATAGTTTATATGTAAAACTTAAGCAATTTTAAAGATTTAAAATAACGCTTAAAAGATCAACATGCATAACCGTGGCTTTGATACCACTGTTGGGGTTTTGGCGGACCCCCAGAGCTCGGATCTGTGTTCGTCCTAAGTCGGACGGACCACAGAGGCACGAATGCGCAGCGGAAAACAGAAATTCAAAATTTCCAGACTAGCTAAACTATTTAGGTAGGCTCTGGGGATCCAGAACCCAGCCCAATCTATGCCAACTTGGGGTGGATCTGACCACACCAAGAGGGATCTACTCTAAAGCGGCTAATTAAATCTACACTACAAATTACTTAAGCACATACCCGGAATCTTGGCCCTGGAGCAGGAAAGATGTACCGCACCGTCTTCAGAAGCTCCTCGTAGCCGAGCCGCCTTGACTCGAACCGCCTGAGCCGCCTCGCACCCTCGCACCGATCCGCCCGAGCTGAATTTTGCCTCCGAACCGATCACACGCGGTAGAAAGTTTCACTTGAGAAGAACCCGCATCTTATACGTCCGGATCAAGAATCCAAACCCCCTTCGTAGTCTTGCTAGGACTACTCCGGAGAACAGGAAGAGAGAGAGAGATTTTAGTCGCCGATCAAGCTTGCTCTAAAATTCTGGAGCTGCTCAATCGATGGCTTGGTGTGTTTTTCAACGAGGAGAGTGCACCCCTATTTATATAGGGAGTCGGCACTCACTCTCTAGTTGCGAACAATGTGGGACATTCCGCAAGAGGGAGAAAACCCAATTAAGCCAATTTGGCTTAATTTCAAGTTAAAGTGAGCATTTCATAAAGGCAAACTTTAACCAATTAATTCTCCTCGCACACTAAACTTCAGACACCAAACAAGCTATCAATTCGAAAAGCTTCGAATGGTGAACGCGTAGGAACCGACGGTGACTAATTTCGACTTCGTTTGACCCCTCAAACAATTGCTCAAAGTTTAGCAAAATGTGAAAATCCGTAGCCATCATTTGGGGTTTCAAAACCTCTAAATTTGACTTAACTTGCGGGCGCGCCCGCTAGGCTTAGCGGGCCGCCCGCCCGCTGCCGCGGCGGGTCGCGCCCGCTGCAAGCGGGCGTATACCCGCTGTAGTCAGCGGGCTGCGCCCGTTTTGCCCTTGCCCATGGGCTTTTTAGCCCAGTGGGTCTCACCCACTGCTCCTTGGACCGTTTTAGCGTTTTCGGACTCGTTTGAGCTCCGATTTGGACATGGTTTGAACCTGTGTTTAGACCAGGACGATCCCGTCATCCAGGTAACTCTTTCCAACATGTTTGTTCCTACTAAATTTGTCGTAACCAATTTACGACACGTTTACTCATAGTTTGCATCAAATGTAACGTTTGTCCCTATTGCTATCACGACTAACTTTCACAAATTGACTTGTGAATATCATAAAATGATTTTTCTCTCAATTAATCTTCCTATTACTAAGACACGAACACTACTCGGTGTGAGACCCTACAGCCTGACCTTACTACAGGTTGGGGCTCGGAACCCCTAGACGACGGTCACTACGAGCAGTAGCTATCGTCCCTGTTTCAGAATCATCATAACGTGATCGACCCTTTGACAAAAGTATCATTGGGTTTACATTGGCTATGTCAGTGATGAACTTCATTAGTCGTAGTCCCTTCGTCAAGACTGTGTTCTTGTTGGCCTAGGGTATGGTTTACTGTCAACCCTATTAGACAACATTGGTCAGTATACGGCGGTTTTTATTGTATACGCGTTGTACTTCTTTACAATGCACCTCGGCCGAGGATTAACATAAAGACCGTACTGAGCCTGTAACACTAACTTCCCTTTAACGGAAGTGACGAATCCCATCTTAGTCATCTACTCGCCTCGAGAGCTTCGGGTGCAGCTCAACCTAAGATCTTTCAGCAGGCCTAGCCTCGAAGCTAGATCATAGGTCTAAGCTACACGGTTCGCTCACAGGTTCGTACAAATGACGTCAGGTCTTAAGGACCAGCTAACCTATCATCACCCTAGAGTTATTAAAGACAATTCAGTTAAAATCAACCATTTAATAACTCTCATGTGGTCGTTCAGTGAACTCATTCTCTAATGAGCACCTGTGTCTTGTCTCCGACTTCACCAAGTCGAATGACTATGAGATCATCATTACCCTAAGGTAAGACTAAGACACAATGGTCTATCCGATGTGTCGATATCCAGTTCTCGACACATCTATGACCATGAACCATTCAAGACTTATGTTTATATACGGTCGCTTACTTACTCATAATCGAGATCTCATCTAGATACGTAAGGACCTAACAATAAGTCTATGGATATTATCTAAGTATATTAATACGAACGATTTTATTATACTTAGAATAATACGTACCATATACAGTATGAACATGACGTATATCTAGGATAAATTGCCTTATGGGCACATATTCTCCTACATCTCCCACTTGCACTTAGGCTATTTATCTCGGTATCTCATACCGCTATAGCATATCAGTCACTTTGACATTTATATGGCAAACCTAAGAGTGGTTTTACTAACGAGTATCTACAACTAATTTTAATGGATTAAAAAATTACATCTCTTGATCACACAGGATTGATCCTTCGGAAAAATGATCTGGATCAATTTTTCCTATCTTTGTATAGCTAACAATTAGCATATAGAATCTAGATGTAGGGTCTTACATTATAATATATTAGTCAGTCTCATCTCATTCCACTTTTCTTGTGTCAATATGTCTAGTACATACGTGACACCCCGAGTCTCTATATATTCGATGAAATCAAAACAATTTTGATTCAATGTTCTATACAGAGGATTTATTTAATGTGGAAATCCTTTTACTTAGTCCGAAAGACCGGAACCAAGTATACTAGCTGGCTCCCACTGACTTTGAGAATTTCCTGGTTAAATACTTCAATATTATATCTAAATCATATTTAGATTATATATACGAAGATATAACCATTATATAAGTGCTTTAGATGGAATGTACTAGTGTCAGCTTCGGTTTGACGAATGAGTCAAGTCAAGATCGGTTTAAGGAATCTTGACATTGACTCACTCAATCAAAACGTCCTACACTGTACCTTTCCCTTAACCAATATTTAGTATTAACACTTTAATAACAAAATGCGGTTTATTAAGAATTAATCTTAATCTCCGTATAATTGTGATCGCACACAATCAATACGTCCCTGGAACTTATACTTAACTACCAATAGACTATAACATCAAGTTAGCTCAGAAATTAACATTTTCCAAAGCTTCGCATTATCATTCGAGAATTTCGTAACCATCTCAGATAAGCCACAATCACAGAAAATTTAAGCCAATAAAATTTCAACTCAACATCAGACGTAATTTCTGAGACATTCATAAAACAACATATTCATTAAGATGAACCATAATTTGTTTATCCCAATAAACTTTGAGTGTAGAACACTCAATCATTGTTTTCAAATTAAAAGAAATGATACAATTTATTTAAACTAAAATAGTATCTTCTTCTTCTTGATCATGTCTCTTGAAGTCGTTTAAACGGCCCTAGCAGCAACGATTGCTTAATTGTCGACCGTCCTCCGTACTTCACCCAATCTCCGTTTCATATCAGCCACCTGTATACAATACACAGATGTGTTTTAGTATCTCATACTATATGATTGGAAATAATTACGTTTTAATGAATTGAATTTGTACCTGAGGTAGAGGCATCCGTATGCCCCTTCTTCTTCTCTGCAAGATAGATCTTACAGTTCCTCTTCCAGTGGCCAATCTTGTGACAATGGAAGCACTCAGATTTCAACGGGGCCCCTTTAGTCTTTTTCTTCCCTTTCTTTGCCTTCGCAGGTTGCGGGACCTGCCTCTTCTTACCTTTGCCTTCCGGCTGGTCGGAAGAAGCAGAGCCAACAACCAGTGCAGTCGGCTTCTTCTCAATCTCCTCAAATTGCCTTAGCATATTGAGGAGACCAGGAAGATCCGTCTCAAGGCTGTTCATTATAAAACCAGTGATAAAGGGCTTAAACTCAGGAGTCAAAGACTTTAGGATAATGTATGTGGACATCTCATTGTCCAAGACAAATCCTAACTGGGCGGCATCCTCCACGTACCTGATCATCTTGATAACATGATCCTGTACGGGCTCCGTCCCCATCTTGGTGCCCCAGAGGTTGCTGGTGGCTTCGAACTTGGCAGCTCGAGATCGCTTGCCGTACAACTCTTGTGCATTGAGGAGCATGCTTTGAACATCCATATGTTCATGCTTCCTCTGCAACTCGTTGGTCATCGAAGCCAGAGTAAGGCACCTGGCCTTCTCTGCATCCCTCTGGTACAATTTGTAGGCTTCCTTTTCTTCGAAGGTCGAATCTTCTTCGGGCTTATCCAGAGCGTCCTCGAACAGTACGTATCCTATTTCGGATAGGGAAAGGACCAACTTGATGTTCCTAAGCCAGTCTTTGTAGTTTGTACCATCCGGCACATTCTTCTCAACCATATATCTAAGTCCCGAATCCATTCTGCATTTTATAAATACTTTAGTCAGTATATGTTCGTAGTATAGTTTTAATGTTTTTTATAAAACTATATTCTCCCACTAAATTTATTAAAGCCATAATAATAAACAATTTATTATAAAATAACATTTGTGAGAGAGGGATCCGACTACCCCGAGTCTGACAACCTTGAGTGTATCTCAACAAGTTGTTCGACTCTGCAGTCGGTAGACGAACTCGTCGTCAATCATATAAACTATGATTCCCTATCGATTTTTACCCCTAGTCATTTGTGATCATGAGTGTGCTCAACCGGATCACAATGGCTAGCCTAGTCGGTCCCTTGTTTTCTTGTCTAGCCTGACTTGCCCCGTCGCTCGGTGTATGCACGACACGTCGGTTTGGGTCAGGACTTAGACTACATTCTTGGTTAGACTTACGCCGATGCTCGAAGGATGAGACAACGGTTTCAGTCAGGTCAAGATGTCAATCAAGAAATCGGTTTCTATAAGATTGACATATTACGGCTTGAGTGTAGCGCAACAACCGTAACATGTTTCTTACAGTTGCCAACTCCTAAAACAAGGAGGGCTACGATTTATCTTGAACAAGATTATTATCGTATTGACTTAGGTATAGTCGATGGACTTACATAGTCATGAATGGACTCCTTGCGGTCCAGCAGATGCGGCCAGGGAATTGACTAAGCCAGGAACACTTGTTACCCAGTCTAGCTAGGTTGGTCCAGCAAACTTAGCCAAGCACATTGACCGACATCATGATCCATTGAAGGAGTTTTCATCAATTCTATGTTTTCCAAACAACT
Source organism: Scilla litardierei (assembly GCA_030789695.1). Taxonomy (NCBI): domain Eukaryota; kingdom Viridiplantae; phylum Streptophyta; class Magnoliopsida; order Asparagales; family Asparagaceae; genus Scilla; species Scilla litardierei. The sequence continues at coordinate 255,570,545 of CM061142.1, forward strand.
AAATGGCTTTTAATTAAGAAGACTAGTTAATCCTTATCAACTAGTGGATCCTAAAAATTCGAAATTTTATGGATTGGTTGAATAATTTTTATTAAGTCCTTATCAATTATAAGGTCTATTCGTTCAACGTGCTACCCCAATCCGATTAGGATTTTATAAAACAATTCAACATTTTCAAAATTAGTCTTTTGTGGAAATCATCAATTAAACGATTTATTAGAAATGATTTACAAACAAAGGGACTACCCTAATCTGGTATTAGGTTTTGATGTTGTTTTGTTTTGTCAAATATAACATGTCACTAGTTTATAAAATTTCATCTCATAAAATTTTTTAAACATTTAATGGCTAACCTAATAAGGTTCACATGTCCATTTAAAAAAACAACTAATTTATCAACATAAATAAAGTTTCATTATGTGACATACATGAGTATTTAAATTATCTACATAATGCAAATCTAAATTTTAAAAATTAAAATTAAAGATTAAAATTTAAAGCCTAAAAAATTTCATCGCATAAAACTAGGTCGTATAAAATTATCAAATAATTTTAAACCTAGGCTTTAAAAATTTTTAAACCATATTTCTAAAATTAAAATATCACATAAATAATTTTAGAAACATCTAACAATTTTAAAACTCTTTTAAAATCTTTTAGAAATCGTTTTGGAAGCTTTCAAACAAAGTTTTTAATCTAACTTTTATGTAACTAAAGAAAATTTAAATTTCAAAGATAAAATTTTTCTATGTAGTTACATAAACATTAAATATCCCTTAAAAATTTTTATATCTCATAAAAAAATTTATAAAGTATTTAAACATTGGTGACCTCTTTAAAATTTATCTCATAAAATAAATAGTCCCAAAATTTTCGTGTTGTTAAAAAACAATTTTTTTAAACACAAAACAATATTTTAAAAACTATGAAAAAAATAGTTTGTATGTAAAACTTAAGCAATTTTAAAGATTTAAAATAACGCTTAAAAGATCAACATGCATAACCGTGGCTTTGATACCACTGTTGGGGTTTTGGCGGACCCCCAGAGCTCGGATCTGTGTTCGTCCTAAGTCGGACGGACCACAGAGGCACGAATGCGCAACGGAAAACGAAAATTCAAAATTTCCAGACTAGCTAAACTATTTAGCTAGGCTCTGGGGAGCCAGAACCCAGCCCGATCTATGCCAACTTGGGGTGGATCTGACCACCCCAAGAGGGATCTACTCTAAAGCGGCTAATTAAATCTACACTACAAATTACTTAAGCACATACCCGGAATCTTGGCCCTGGAGCAGGAAAGATGTACCGCACCGTCTTCAGAAGCTCCTCGTAGCCGAGCCGCCTTGACTCGAACCGCCTGAGCCGCCTCGCACCCTCGCACCGATCCGCCCGAGCTGAATTTCGCATCCGAGCCGATCACACGCGGTAGAAAGGTTCACTTGAGAAGAACCCACGTCTTATACGTCCGGATCAAGAATCCAAACCCCCTTCGTAGTCTTGCTAGGACTACTCCGGAGAACAGGAAGAGAGAGAGAGATTTTAGTCGCCGATCAAGCTTGCTCTAAATTTCTGGAGCTGCTCAATCGATGGCTTGGTGTGTTTTTCAACGAGGAGAGTGCACCCCTATTTATATAGGGAGTCGGCACTCACTCTCTAGTTACGAGCAATGTGGGACATTCCGCAAGAGGGAGAAAACCCAATTAAGCCAATTTGGCTTAATTTCAAGTTAAAGTGAGCATTTCATAAAGGCAAACTTTAACCAATTAATTCTCCGTGCACACTAAACTTCAGACACCAAACAAGCTATCAATTCGAAAAGCTTCGAATGATGAACGCGTAGGAACCGACGGTGACTAATTTCGACTTCGTTTGACCCCTCAAACAATTGCTCAAAGTTTAGCAAAATGTCAAAATCCGTAGCCGTCATTTGGGGTTTCAAAAACCCTAAATTTGACTTAAGTTGCGGGCGCGCCCGCTAGGCTTAGCAGGCGCGCCCGCCCAAGGGAGCAGGGCGGGCCGCCCGCCCGCTGCCGCAGCGGGCGCTGGCCCGCTGCTGCAGCGGGCGTATACCCGCTGCAGTCAGCGGGCTGCGCCCGTTTGCCCTTGCCCATGGGCTTTTTAGCCCAGTGGGTCTCACCCACTGCTCCTTGGACCGTTTTTGCGTTTTCGGACTCGTTTGAGCTCCGATTTGGACACGGTTTGAACCTGTGTTTAGACCGGGACGATCCCATCATCCAGGTAACCCTTTCCAACATGTTTGTTCCTACTAAATTTGTCGTAACCAATTTACGACACGTTTACTCATAGTTTGCATCAAATGCAACGTTTGTCCCTATTGCTATCACGACTAACTTTCACAACTTGACTTGTGAATATCATCAAATGATTTTCTCTCAATTAATCTTCCGATTACTAAGACACGAACACTACTCGGTGTGAGACCCTACAGCCTGACCTTACTACAGGTTGGGGCTCGGATCCCCTAGACGACGCTCACTACGAGCAGTAGCTGTCGTTCCTGTTTCAGAATCATCATAACGTGATCGACCCTTTGACAAAAGTATCATTGGGTTTACATTGGCTGTGTCAGTGATGAACTTCATTAGTCGTAGTCCCTTCGTCAAGACTGTGTTCTTGTTGGCCTAGGGTATGGTTTACTGTCAACCCTATTAGACAACATTGGTCAGTATACAGCGGTCTTTATTGTATACGTGTTGTACTTCTTACAATGCACCTCGGCCGAGGATTAACATAAAGACTGTATTGAGCCTGTAACACTAACTTCCCTTTCACGGAAGTGACGAATCCCATCTTAGTCATCTACTCGCCTCGAGAGCTTCGGGTGCAGCTCAACCTAAGATCTTTCAGCAGGCCTAGCCTCGAAGCTAGATCATAGGTCTAAGCTACACGGTTCGCTCACAGGTTCGTACAAATGACTTCAGGTCTTAAGGACCAGCTAACCTATCATCACCCTAGAGTTATTAAAGACAGTTCAGTTAAAGTCAACCATTTAATAACTCTCATGTGGTCGTTCAGTGAACTCATTCTCTAATGAGCACCTGTGTCTTGTCTCCGACTTCACCAAGTCGAATGACTATGAGATCATCATTACCCTAAGGTAAGACTAAGACACAATGGTCTATCCGATGTGTCGATATCCAGTTCTCGACACATCTATGACCATGAACCATTCAAGACTTATGTTTATATACGGTCGCTTACTTACTCATAATCGAGATCTCATCTAGATACGTAAGGACCTAACAATAAGTCTATGGATATTATCTAAGTATATTAATACGAACGATTTTATTATACTTAGAATAATACGTACCATATACAGTATGAACAAGACGTATATCTAGGATAAATTGCCTTATGGGCACATATTCTCCTACATAGAGAAATGGTGGGTGCGTAAAGTAATGTCATATTTGTAATTTCTGAGAAGTGGGTTAGTGTAAGAGGGGCTAGTGTGAAAATGGGTTGGGTTAGTGGCTTGCTTGTAAATATTTAGAAAGATGAGGGGCAAAATGGTCATTTGGACTAAATTTGGGGGGTTGTGTATAGTAAATGAGTGTGTGCATAAAGAAATGACAAACTTGTAAATACCTAGAAGTTGAAGGGTATTTTAGTCATTTTAACTTGTGCATGGCTTATGTGATAAGCTAGTAGTTTGTGTAGATTTTTCCGTAGGAGATCTTTTCTTTTCTTTCTTGAATCTTCTCTTATCCTCTCCCTCTCCTTTCCTCTCTCTCCCTTCCTTTCTTAGGCCAGCCACCTCCCTCCTCTTTTCTCCTTATCCTTCAATTGAAAACCCTAATTCTCCCTCCCTAAAATCAAGAATACCAAGTTGGTTACAAGTGGGAAGAAGTAAGAGAAGAAAGAAAGAGAAGAAGAGAATGAAATAAAGTTTTGAGGTAGGGGTCCACTTAGATTTGGAATTCTATTAAATGGTTCTTACTATCATATTTTTATATCATGTTTTACTCAATATATAGTAGTGGTATTCAAATTTATGTGCCATGATTCAAATTCATGAATCACCCCTTAAAATTCCAAGCAAAATCACCCTACTGAAAAATCTGAAATTCTGTGGTGTGTTACTCCTTGTATCCTGGTCACCGTGGCACGAATAAATTCCCAAAAAATTATGAACTTGTATCTCTTGAAATTCTACTCCAGAATCATATAAAATTTGCCATGTGTTCAGTTCAGTAATTATGAGTAAAAATTCCATCTTTACAATGTGTCTGAATTTCATTCAGTCTGTGCACAGTTTGGAAACATTGAGCTCAGTCCCTGCACACTCCATAGAAATTTGTGTTCTTGGTCTCGTTGTAAAGTTAACAACCCGTTCTACAACTTTTTCCGAAGGCATGTTTTCGAGATTCTAACTGAAACATAACTTAAAGTAGCAATTGTTATAGCTCTCAGAATCTGTCTCAAAAACAGTTTCGACAGGTCTCCCCAAACTATTCACCATAAATCACCTAGTTTATATCTTTGCCTGAAATTTTATATGTGAACCCAGAACTTCCGTAACTACAACTTTAATTTAGAAAAAATTTCCAGATTCTTATTAGAATTGTAATTTCATTAGCTGTTATTAATGAGTTATGCCATGATGTTCTTATTTTGCATGTAATTGTATTACTCTTGGCATGGTTGTTGCTATCACTCTTGTCATTGTTATTTGTCATTGCTGCTACTTGAATGCATGTTTATTTGTGTTATTTGAGTTATTTGTCAATGACTTTATATTGATATTCTGTACGCTCACCATGTGTTTGTGAAAATGCCCAAGTGGAGGCAAATGCAAGAAATGTGAGAAATACCCATTTCTATAGTTATGATATGAGATATGTTATAAACCTGTGATGTTGGAGGCATGTCATGCATGGTTCCATATGTGATGTGATGACGAGTTGTTACGGCTGGGATGAAGGGCATGTCACTTAGGTGCATGTCCCAAATTGTTATGAAAAGAAGGTATGTTTCAGAAAATGAGAAAAATGATGAATTTGAGAAACCATGCAACATGTCTCCTTCAGTACTAAATATAATGTTAAATGTGGTTTATGGAATGTCTCAATCCCCTCTAAAGGGGGTAAGCTACTAAAATTGGGGTTTAGTGGAAATTTGAGTAAATTAGGGATATAAGGACTGGACTATGAAGGTGGGAAGGAGAAGATGTGATATGTGATGTTTATTCTCACTCGCCTTCACATGGTATTTGGCGTTTATGATGATGTGGTATGGATTGCATGCTTCATATGTTCCTATGCATGGTAGAATTGCTTGTGTGAATGCTTCTAATGCTAAATTGCATGTTTCACACACGGGGCACGCCAATGTTTATGTTCCACCTCATAAGCATGCACACTCACCTCCTACTCATGCCTTAACCAAACCTCTTCTTAAGAATCCCAAATCACTTTCTTTGTAGATTCCTAAGAATGTTTCTTGGTTTGATAGGAACTCGTATATAGAATCATATGTTCGTCATGTTATATTTTCATATGACTATATACGGAAACCAAACTCCACTTTTGTTTGATTTTCAACTTGCTAGCTCACTCACATTGTTATTCATTGCTTGGGTACCATACTTGTATGTTTACGTTTTGTATCCACATTTTTGTGAGTGCGTCCATTACTCCCATGTTGCATGTTTTGTATGATTTAGGGGGAGTATAGAATTTTTGCTTGCTAGCATTATTCTTCCATTCATATGTCACATTGAATGTCATTAACATTATGTTTGTGCATATGGGAAGGTTATTGCTCTTGCTCTTGGTTTTCCTATTTGGCTATTACCCATCTTTTTGATATGCCAATGGGAGAGAGAAATATGTTATGTAAAAATATACCTTATGCTTGTTTATGCATTATTATCAATTGGTATATTTTTGCATAACAACCATCAATATGATTTGTGATTTGCATGTTTATATTTTATGCACATTTGCATATTGATTGGGGGAGTTTGTTAGCATACATTGTTTATTTCAATGATTATTATATTTTGACATAATGGATTGTCATCATCAAAAAGGGAGAGATTGTTAGTTCTTGGGTTCAAGACTAACATTATTTTGATGATGATCAATATGTTATGTTAGTATGCTAATCAATCTTATGTTTTAGTCTCAGTTTATCTAAATAATTATATGTTGATGAGACAAAGCATAATACTTGGAGGATGATGCAATGGTTTTATTATAGACCTCCAAGAGTGATGGAGTGCTCAAGCTTGGATGAAGTCATGAAGATCATCTAATGAAGCCAAAGCTTGGAGCATGATGATGGATGAACACTAGAGGAGCATTGCCAATGCTAGGAGCTTGATAAAGGGAAGCTCATAAAAGGTTCCAAAGCTTGAAGATGATGGGGAGCATCACGGTAAAATGTGCTTGAAGACTTAGACTCTAGGAGATGCAATATGTAATCTATGTAATTTTAATTACTTGTATTTCTCTTTTGTGAGTCTAGGATTATTGTAATGCCTTGATAGATGGTCATACTCTCATGCATATGCATTTAACCATCTTAGTGAGCCTTAGGATTATCATAGTTATCATCCCATTAGGTTCACCATGCCTTAAACTCTTACTGGAGTTTTTGGCTCTCCAACAGTCGACTGATGAAGGCACGACAGGTGACTGGATGACATCCAAGTGCCTGGTTAGCCTTCTACAACTGACTGGTATGTACAGCTTAAGTCAACTTATTTCTTGACTCTTCTTGAGCTTTTCACCTCAGTCGACTGAAGTTCATTTTACAGTTGCCTGTCTTCTAAGAGTCGCTTGGAAATTGATCTACAGTCGTCTGTGTGCAACTTGTATTTTCTAGGCTTCATCCCTATTTGCAAGTCAGTTGACTGATGACGTATTGACAGTTTCCTGTATAATTACAGTCGCCTGTGAAATGGTCATCTATCGTCGGAAGGCGTAAGTGTAAAAGTTGCATTTTCTCAGCTCCTTTCCATCCCAAGTGACAGTCACCTGCTGAAGGATTTACTGTCGCCTGCTCATTATACAAGTGCATGTGTAGTCTTCTACAGTCGCCTGTCATGGTTCAGATTATAGTCATTGGGAATTTTATAGCCGTTGACCAGTCGACTGTCAGTTATTCATCAATCTACTGTCTGTGCCGTAAACTGCCAAAATCTAGCTGTTGCAGATTTCTTCCCTTTAGGTTTTTGGTTGGTTTTATGGGTTCCTTTGGTTTCCTATATATAGGAGTTGGCTTGGTTCATTTAGAACTCTTGAAAAGGGTTAGGATATTATAGAAGATCATTGAATCTCTTCTCCAATCCACTCCTCTCCCATTCCCTCACTAGAGGTTCAATCTTATGCTATAGCATCTAAGCTCTAGGGAATTTCTCCAAGGGATTTTATTCTCATTCCTTTCTTGGAGATCATCTTTCTTCTCTTCATTTTCATACACTCAAGTGAGAAGTGTTAGGATTCATTCCTAGAAGAGAGAAATATCATCAAGTGCAATCAAAGCCTCATCTTAAGCACTTGAGTTTCATGTGCATGCCTTCTTCATAACATTAGTAAGATCATATCATGGCATATGTAAGTGTTGTTTCGTTTGGTTTTATATTCGAAACCCTAATTCTCTTTGTGAGAATTAGTTACTCTCTTTGTGGGAGTTGGTTTTTTTCCGTGTAAGAGAACAAATCCTCTGTGTGGGGTCTCTCTGTGTGAGAGTCAGGATTTCTCTGTGTGAGAATCCAAATCCTATGTGTGAGGTATCTCTGTGTGAGATTGTGTTCACTTCTTTGTGTGGGAATTATAGTGAATATTGGTGTGGCTGGACGTACCCATGTTTTGGGGAACCAGGATAAAATCCTTGTGTGTGCGACTGTTGTTGTTAAGTATACTCTTTAATTTCCACTGCTTATTGTGCTTTAATTTTAGTAACTTTTAATTAAGCACTTTGCTTGCCATTACACTATTCACCCCCCTCTAGTGTGTGTGTAGCCCCGCAGGGTGCCTTTACACGGAATGTGCATCATTATCATCGACGCTTTCAACGACGTGAATGGAAATATTAAATGCGAAGTTATCGTCAACGATTGTACTCTTTCTGTCCAACACCTTCCATGTATGTACATAGTTTAATGATATTTCAGTTTCTCCTGGCTTTTCTTCTACAGTGGATTCCGGGAGGGGTGAGGGTATGTACATGAGCTCATTTTCATGTGGTGGTATTGTCACAAGGTCTCCAGGAGTTTTTCTTTTTCTTGGATTTTTTGTCCTTTGAGCCTGGTGGTTTGCCTCTTTTCAGTTGAGGAACAACCACTTCTGCTTCTGGTGGATTGCATTCATTCTTGAGGTATTTGCAGCAATGTTCTGTGATTTGACAATCTTCTGGTTGTCAGTAAATGAATCCGATAACTGATGAACAGTGTTCTGAATGTGGAGGATCTTCAGGATCTCATCTTCACATTTCTTAATTCTCGGATCATAGTGGGTTAATGTTTCTTTATACCATGATATTATTTGTGAAGCTCCAGATTTTGCAGAATTGGGCCTAACTTGGGGAATGTTGTCTCATCAGATTCACAGTCTTCAAGACGTGCCTTGAAAGTGCCCCCTATTTGGGGTTCTAGGTATCTAATTATGGATGGTGAGTCAAACCCTACATAGATCCTTAGACGACGTTGATGACCCATTTTTGTCCTATGTGGTGGTGCTATGTGGATATAGACTGCACAACCAAAAATCCTCAAATGAGAGATATTTGGTGGTATTCCGTATGCAAGTTGCATCGGAGAAAGACTCTGACCTCCAGAGGGTCTGATTATTATTAAGGAATAAGCATGCAATATTGCATGTCCCCATGCAGTCACCGGCAATTGAGATTTCATTGGTAATGGACGAGCAATCCATTGGAGTCTTTTTAGCAGTGACTCAGCCAACCCATTTTGGGTATGAACAGGCGGTACTAGATGTTCAATTTCTATCCTAGTTGCTAGGAAATATTCTTAAAATGACCCGGAGGTAAATTCCCCAGCATTATCTAGACGTATTTTCTTTATTTGATTGTCAGGAAAATGCACTCGTAATTTTATTATTTGTGCCAATTGCTTTGGAAAAGCTAAATTGCAGGTCAATAGTAGACACACATACGAATATTTCGAGGATGCATCATTCAGTACCATAAAGAACTAACAATGCCCACTAGGAGTGGATTGGTCCACATATATCTCCTTGAATTATTTCGAGGAGGATTGGAGATTCTTTGTCCACTTTTTAAGGAGATGGCTTTGAAATCAATTTACCATTGTAGCAAGGGATGCAAAAGAATTCACCCTTTCAAATAATCTTCTGGCTCTTCAAATCATGCACATAGGATTGGGATATGATGTGTTTCATCATTACCGATCCATGGTGGCCAAGTCTATCATGCCAAAGTAGAAACTTGGATGATTTCGGGCACTTTAGGTGCTCCGTCAAATTTGCTTCCTCTCTCCGAATCTTTGTATGATATAGGCATGATGAGAGGCTCTCGAAACGCTCAAGCATGGATTAGACACCTTTTTCTTGAGAAGTCACATATATATATATATATACACTTTGTTATTTATACGTGCAGTCTCTATGTGAAATCCATTTAGACCGATGTCCTTGAAGCTCAGTAAGTTTCTTTTTGAATTCAGAGAGAATAATGCAACCTTTATTTTTATTAGTGTACCATTTAGGAGCAATAAAGTTGCATTTCCTGATCCTTCAATTATATTTGATGGTCCTGATAGTGTATTTACTAGGCTATTTACTACGCAATCATATGGAATAATGCTATGAAAAATAGCATTTATATTGAAGGATTGAATGTGTCGAGGAACTGTCTACAAGGCAGTCATGAGAGCAGTCCATCTATTAAAAGATGAAGCATATAAGCACATTTTACTTCAAAAAAACATAACTAATTTATTCAATAATACTCTGCATAAAGAGCTCTCAATGAAAATGTTTTTGACTAAGATAAAAACAACTAATCAAACATGGTGTCTCTCTCGATATCAGCATATGTGAATTGCACTAGAGCTTGGGTGTGGTTGTACACCAGAATTGTTTCGGCTTTATTCTTCAAGCTCTCTTTGTACAAATCTTGTAGATGCCGCAGAGTTTTGCACACTTTGGACCAGTGTCTTTTCATGCCACAACTATGGCATTGGTCTTCCCAATTCTTTCTTGGTAGGTGCTTGATTTCGGTTGTTATCATTTCTGCGCCATGTGAACTTCCATCTCCCTTTATTTTTGTTCTGGTGGACATGCCCTCTGGCCTTTTTGTTTGGTCCCCCCATTTGGAATTTTTCTTTCCTTTTATTATTAATTTTCTTCTTTGAAGAAGATGCATTGTGAGCTTCTGGGAGGGGGCCGTGCCAGGGGCGCATGTTATGAGTGGCAAGGAGAAGCTCTCTATCTTGTTCATCCATTAACAAGCATGCTAGCAACTCTGAATACTTAGTGAACTTTCATTCAAGGTATTACTTGATTAGTATCGCATTTTTTCATGAAAAGATGTGTAAATCTTTTCTAGCATGCGTTCTTCTCAGACTTTTCCACCACAAAAATTCAGGCATGAGGTGATGCTGAACAGAGCTGAGTTATACCCTGCTATGGACTTGAAGTCATGCAGGCTCAGGTTCTCCCACTCATAACAGGCCATTGGGAGTATAACATCTTTCTGATTTTTATACCTATCCTCAATGGCAGTCCTCGGCTCTAATGGATCTTCGACTGTAAGGTATTCAGCCTTTAAGGTCTTGTGCACATGGTGACGAATATATATTATAGCCATTGCTTTTTCAATGTCTATGGCAGAGCTATCTTTTGTAATATTGATACTTAGGGGCTGTGCTCGCTGATGGAATTTTGACATCCAACTGCCAACTTAGATAACTCTTCCCTGATGCTTCCAGAATTTCGAAATCGACGGTTACGATTTTTACCATTTATCTAGAAGAGCACAATTTTGCATGAATTAATCATACTGAAAAGAATTATGTCATGCAGAGGCAATTTTAAATGAATAATCTAATTGCGTGGATCGGCCAGTCACCACATACAAAATAATGTCCCAAAGTCCAGATATACAGTCCATTTTACATAATTGAAAAAGAAAATTACAACTTTGGAAACCACATGGGTCCCATGAAAATCTTCTTCTTCAAAGGTGGCCTTCGCCTTTATGGAAATGGCCGTCGATCTTGGGCATTACATATTATTCCTCATTACAATTTCTCTCAAAAAAAGAAAAGTGCGAGAAAAATAAAATGTAGGACTTAAAAGGCTGATCCAAAACTACAATTAGCCATTCATGAAATATTTGTGCTCAGAAAACATGTTTATAACACATCACAGGCATCACAAATTCACCGGATAAATAAAATCATTATATTTTATGCTTAATAATTATTTGGACAACGAGGCGATGTCATACACTGTTAGGTCAGGTAACTAACGCCAGAGCAGTTGCAGGATCTTCATAATTATTACGCTAATGCTTGCACAAATAAGCATAAATTTATCCTAGAATGTGTGACAGATATTTGTGATATAATGCACATTAATATGATCCTAAACACAGGCATCATTGATGAATAATATGCTAGAAATAAATAGTGTGTATAGGGGTCAAATAAAACTGAATTATTGCCCTCATGTAATTTATTTATAAATTTTCTATGTTGTCCCGCTTTATTCACCAATTTTCCCCATTTATCCCCTTATTTTTCATCTTATTTTTCCTTATTTTTCTTGTTTTTCCTCCCTCCATTTTCTTTTTATTTTTCGGCACATATCCCTTTTTTCTTTTTTAGGTTTAGGCTGAGGCTCACATCATAGTTGCGGGCTTCAGCCCAACGCTTCCCCTGTTTTGTTTGGCCTGCCGCCCTCTCCCCATAGAGTATGGGTTGGTTGCCAGTGCCCGCCCCTAAAGGATCCACGTCGAAGAGCCGTTGTCCTTCCCAAAAAATATAGTTGTTTGTTTTCTGATTTCGTTCTTGGGTGATCTATATCATTGGTATTATGATCATGATAAAAAATTGCATCGTTTTAGATATACCTCAAAGATCGAAGAAGAAGACGAGCACGTAGAGGTGGTTGACGTCTACGAGCGAGGGATCTATAGTCTCCTTCTAAGCTTTCACAACGTCCGAGCCTTTAATCTCGGAGAGAGCGTGCTGATAACGTGTTGTGATTGTGTTTCCTGGAGGAGACCCTAGGCCTTTATTTATAGGGGATGGGGAGAGTTCATACATTGAAAAAATACAATCTTTTGAATATATTACAATTTTATCATCTCACAAGATAATATATTCATAACAATCCGGAAGTTGATGGAAATTCCATATATTCTGCTCTCTATATCTCCACAAGTTGAAAGAAACCCCAACCCTGTTGGGATACTTAATTGTTTGCTAGGAGAATAAGTCAAGGATTGATGGCTCTTAATTAGGAGAATAAGTCAAGGATTGACTTTTGAGATTTGATTTCTTTGTTAGTGGCATAATATCCTCTAAAGGATTTGTAGCCTTTAGTTTAGCATTTTGTTATGCAACCTGTATGGCTATTAATATGGGATTTCTCTATGAGAATAAACAAGAAAATAGAAGCTTTCCTTCCACCGAAATTGTTCGTCTTCCATAGGTGTTCCAACAATTGGTATCAGAGCATCGTTGGGAACCCTAGTAGAAGAAAGACGACGCCACAAAGTAAAAGGCGAGTTATTTTCTTCGAGTTTCTCTAAATGACGTCCGGAGGTGGTTCAGAGGATCCACCGAGGACTGGATCATACAGAGGAAACATCCAATACCCCATGCTCACGAGGAGCAATTATGGGGTATGGTCGATGAAGATGAAGGTGTTCATCTCTGTGCAGGAGGCATGAGAGGCCATCGACCCATCCAACCCAGCTGGGGTCATTGACACCGGGAAGAACCATAGGGCTCTAACGGCGCTTTACCAATCCATCCCTGATGAGATCCTTCTGATGTTGGGGGATAAGTCGGCGAAGGAGGCGTGGGAAACTCTAAAGACAATGAATCTAGGCACAGATCGCCTCAAGGAGGCGAAGTTGCAGACGCTAAAGAGCGAGTTCGAGTCCCTTAAGATGAGGGATGCAGACTCGGTGGACGAGTTTGCCATGAAGTTGACGACCAACGTCAATAAACAACGGGAGCTTGGTGAAAAGCTCGAGGAGGTGGTTGTAGTGAAGAAATTTCTTCGTGTGGTGCCATCAAAGTTTATCCAAATTGCTTCCAACATTGAACAATTTGGAGACTTTAAGAAGATGACCATGGAGGAAATAATTGCCCGTTTGAAGACCCACGAAGAGCGTATTCGTGAGAGTGTTGAAAGTGAAGATGGCCGAGTCCTTTTGACCCAAGAAGAGTGGACTGCACGGAGCAAGAAGGCCATCAGTGAAGGAGGCCATGGACGTGGCCGCGGAAATTATGTCCGGGGACGCGGTCGTGGTGGAGGACGCGGTCGTAGTGGAGGACGATATTCCAATCCGAATCAAAAGGAGGGGGGCTACGACAAGTCCAAAATCCAGTGCTTCACTTGTCAAAGGTACGGCCACTACGCCTTTGAGTGCCCCTCTAGGAAGAAGGAGGAGAAAGCCAACTTCGCGGAGTTTGTAGGGTACGAGCCGGCCATTCTTATGGCAAAGGGAGAGGGAGATCTTGCCCCATCATTGGTGTGCATAGAGCTTCTACTCAACGAAGAGAAGGTACGACCTAAAAAACATCGTAGTGATTGTGAAAATCACACGTGGTACCTCGACACAGGAGCGTCTAACCACATGACGGGGTCGAAAGATTTTTTCACCGCACTTGACTCAAGTGTGAGTGGGAAAGTAAGATTTGGTGATGGTTCCGTGGTAGAAATCTGTGGACGTGGAGAAGTTGTCATCAAAGCTTTGAAGGGAGATCTTATGGTGCTCACAAATGTGTACTACATACCCAAACTCCGCACGAATATAGCGAGCTTGGGTCAACTCGAAGAAAACAGGTGTAAGATCGTCATGGAAGGAGGTTACATGCTCTTGTTTAACCAAAAGAGACGCTTGTTGGCGAAGGTAGAGAGATCCAAAAATCGTCTCTACACTCTTGGTCTAAACGTGGATCGACAGGTGGCTATGTTAGCAGAGAAATACGCCGAAGAAGAATGGCTTTGGCATTCGAGATACGGTCACCGAAACTTCCGGTCTCTCCATGACATGGGGCAGAAGGAAATGGTAGAGGGTATGCCCTCTATCAAGCATGTTCAACAACTTTGTGATGGTTGCATTGTGGGAAAGCAACGTCGCACACCGTCCCCATAAGAAGCTATTGGCCGGGCGAAGGAGCCACTCGGGTTGGTTCATGGAGATCTTTGCGGGCCGATTTCGCCACCAACTCCGGGAGGAGGTAAACAATACTTTCTCCTACTTGTCGATGATTTGAGTAGATATATGTGGATAGCACTAATTAAAACCAAGGATGAGGCCTTGGATGCTTTTGTCAAATTGAAAGCATGTGCTGAGATGGAAGTGAATTACAAGATAAGAGGCCTTCGAAGCGATAGCGGAGGAGAATTCAATTCAAAGGCCTTCAATTCTTATTGTGAAGAAGCCGGTGTCAAGCGGTTCCTCACGGCGCCATATTCACCGCAACAAAACGGTGTTGTGGAGCGACGAAACCAAACGGTGGTTTCAATGGCCCGGTGCTTACTCAAGTCAAAGAATGTGCCAAATGAGTTTTGGGGAGAAGCGATGACTACGTCGGTCTACTTGCTCAACCGAGCGGCCACTCATGGAGTTGAAGGAAAAACCCCATACGAAGCATTCCACAAGAAGAAACCCAAGGTACAACACTTGCGGGTGTTTAGGTGTGTGGCGTTTGCGAAGATTGTGAAGCCGCATCTCACGAAGTTGGCCGATCGAAGCGAAAGGATGGTGATGTTCAGGTATGAGACGGGATCTAAAGCCTACCGACTATATGATCCAATTACCAAAAGGATTCATGTGAGTCGGGATGTTATTTTCAAGGAATCGGAGAAATGGGAGTGGACGAGGGAAGCTTCGGATGGGCTCTCTGTTAGCGGAACATTTCTTGTATCGGAAACAGAAGCTGCTGTAGGCGGGGTGTATCTCGCTGGAGTTGCCGCAGGTGGGGCGGATCGGCCTGCAGGAGCTGCCGCAGGCGGGACGGATCGGCCTGTAGGAGTCGCCACAGGTGGGGCTTCGCCGTGCGGGGTTCTGCTGTCGGAAGCTGCGGATGACCGGGCTCTTCTGTCGGGAGCTGCTGCGAACGGGGTCCTTCGGCTGGAAGCTGCGGCGAGCGAGACCTGCGGCGGGGAGCTGATACGAAGAGAGACGCTGGCCGCTTCGCCATTGCCTTCGGCGAGCGGGGCCTCGCTGCGGTCCGCTGCAAGTCAACCAGCTGGAGGTGGGGCCTCACCAGCGGGGAGCTCTATTGGAGAAGGGTCATCTGTTGGTGGGTCTCTTGGAGATGACTCTCCGTCTTCTTCTATCTTGAGTGGACCAACACGGTTCCGGTCACTTCAAGACATATACAGTGAGTCACAACCGGTGGATCTAGCGCTGGAGGATGCAGGTCTATGTATGTGGACAGCTGAAGAGCCATCAAGCTTTGCCGAGGTTGAAAAACATGCAAGTTGGCGAAAGGCGATGAACGAGGAGCTGACTTCGATCATTGAGAACAATACTTGGGAGATTGCCACTCTTCCAAGTGGCCACAAGTCCATTGGTTTGAAATGGGTCTATAAAGTGAAGAAAGACTCGCAAGGTGAAATCATTAAGCACAAAGCTCATCTAGTGGCGAAGGGATACGTCCAGTAGCCGGGAGTGGACTTTGATGAAGTTTTTGCTCCAGTGGCTCGAATGGAGACCGTGCGCCTTTTGATTGCGTTAGCGGCACAAGAAGAATGGGATATCCATCATATGGACGTGAAGTCTGCGTTCTTGAATGGCGACTTAAGTGAAGATGTTTATGTGTCTCAGCCGCCGGGGTATGTGCAAGCGGGAGATGAACATAAAGTGTTGAAGTTGAGGAAGACCCTCTATGGCCTTCGTCAAGCGCCACGAGCATGGAACTCCAAGGTGGATCAAAGTCTCACCTCACTTGGTTTTGAAAGGTGCCCGCAAGAGCATGCCGTATACAAGAGGTACGTGGGAGATTCTAATCTACTTGTGGGAGTTTATGTAGATGATTTGATCATTGCCGGTTCGTGCGATATGGAGGTGGCTAAGTTTAAAGACCAAATGAAGGCGTTATTTAGCATGAGTGATCTCGGGCTCCTCACCTACTACTTGGGCATTGAGGTACGTCAAACATCTCATTCTATTACCTTGTGCCAAGCGGGATATGCCATGAAGATTCTTGAAAGGTGTGGTTTGGCGGATTGCAATCCGTGCCAAACTCCAATGGAGGAACGTCTCAAGTTAAGCAAAGAGGATCCAAGTCCGTTGGTGGATGCAACGGAATATCGAAGCATTGTTGGAAGCTTGCGCTATTTGGTCAACACACACGCCCGGATATTTGCTACTCGGTGGGGATATCAAGTCGGTTCATGGAGAAGCCCACCACCCAACATCAAGTGGTGGTGAAACAAATATTGAGGTACATACGAGGCACGATTGGGTACGGTGTCACTTATGATCGTAACGATCGTGAAGCAAGACGGGTGGGCTATAGCGATAGTGACATGGCGGGTGATGTAAATGATAGAAAGAGTACCACGGGCATGGTTTTCTTTCTTGGAGGAAATATCATTACTTGGGCGTCACACAAGCAAACGACAGTGGCTTTATCTTCTTGTGAGGCGGAATATATTGCGGCGGCAACAGCCTCTTGTCAAGGTGTATGGTTACTTCAATTACTTGACGATATACGGAAGCGTTCAAGATGCAAGGTCTTACTTACAGTGGACAACAAGTCGGCAATAGCTCTTTGCAAAAATACGGTGTATCATGGAAGAAGCAAACATATAGACACTAAATATCATTACATTAGGGAGTGCATTGAGAAGGGCAAACTCGAGGTGGAATATGTCAATACTTGTGAACAATTGGCGGACATGCTCACAAAGGCACTTGGGAGAGTCAAATTCGTCGAGATGCGAGAGAAGCTGCGGGTGCGGGATGTGAAGATATGGCAAACAACTAAGTAGGGAGTGTTTGTTGGGATACTTAATTGTTTGCTAGGAGAATAAGTCAAGGATTGATGGCTCTTAATTAGGAGAATAAGTCAAGGATTGATGGCTCTTAAATAGGAGAATAAGTCAAGGATTGACTTTTGAGATTTGATTTCTATGTTAGTGGCATAATATCCTCTAGAGGATTTGTAGCCTTTAGTTTAGCATTTTGTTATGCAACCTGTATGGCTATTAATATGAGATTTCTCTATGAGAATAAACAAGAAAATAGAAGCTTTCCTTCCACCGAAATTGTTCGTCTTCCATAGGTGTTCCAACAAACCCCAATCAAATTATCCCTATTTAAAAATTGAGCCAAAAATAGGATTTTCTCTGATATTATCTAGACAAAAAAGCACGATGAATAGAAGTTAAATAGAGATCAGCAAACACAACAGATACTAACTCAAAATATCTGTAAACTAAAATATGCACTCAAACACCTTCACAACAGACAAATAATCAACATCGGTTGACTTAAAAGAATGACCTTTTTCTTAATTCTTTTTTCTCTTACAAAATGAAACACTAGAAACTAGAAATCATAAGGTACCCAATAACCGAAATCAGGAATAATCTTCACAAAATCATCCAAAATCAGATCTTCACAAATTTCTCAAACAAATAAAAGGAGTCATATTATATCTATAGTTATAAACGGATCAGCAGTAGATAGAAATGGCCAGAAATCAGATTAGTAGAACTGAAGAAGCATCCAAGAAGAATTAGGCCACCAAATCGGATCTAGAGAAAGAAATTTCCAGAAATCTTTTGCAACGCTTCCTTTCTTAGAAACTGCAAAAAGAAAAAACTGTGAAAACCAAAAAACCCTACCTTTGTGGAAGAAACTAAAGAGTTGAGAGAGAAACCCTACCTTTCCATATTTGTGGTAGAGGTTAAGGATTTGAGATAGAAACACTAAAGATCCATGCTCTGATAACTGAGATAGAGACGATTTGCTGTCGAATTTTTGTGGAAGAAGTGAAATTGAGGAAGAAGAAAAATTACTTGAGATGAGGGAGTCGATCTTAACAAGGGAATTGATCTTAATAAGAAAAATTGACCGGAAGAAGAAAAATCCAACCTTTCCTTGCACTTGGTTTCAGATGAGTTGATATTAACGATGAGAGAAAAAATAACAGACGCATGGGGTTTTCTCAGATCATGGAGTTGATCGACTTAGTGCGGGTTTAGCTGATGGGAAAAAACTACCGTCAGCTAATAAAACATACCATGCACTAAAAATCCCCGACTTGAGTGTCGGTTTAGCTAACGGGAGGACTTCTCCGTCAGTACCTGTTGGCATGCCAGCTTCACGTATTACGTCCGAAGAAGTCCTCCCGTCAGTAAAACTTGCACTCAAGGCATGGATTTTTAGTGCAGGTTTTGTTGACATTTTTCTTGTAGTGTTATATTTTTATCAAGTTCACCAAGTCTAGTGTTTAAGCCTCTACAGTCATCTCTTAGCAAGATATTTTCCTCCTTTAATTTTCAGTTTACTTCTTCTAATTTCTTGCTAATTATAGCAATATCATCATTCTTAAAACAATTTTTAATTAAGATTTCATGATCATTTTTAATAATTTGTGTTCCTTTACCAACTTCCAATGTGAAGCATAAAGTTCGTTGAAAGCATTAAGCAAAACAATTTCATCTTCACTTTTGGAATCGAAACTTACATCTTGATCGATGTCATGTGTATAAAGCACATGTGAGTATTCTACTCTTGTTCGTACACTTCTTCCTCAAAAGATAAAGACTCTTCATATTCTTCATGTGTGCACCATAATTGATTTGTAGATATAGCTCCCAACACATAATTGAAAAAATCATCATTCATAGCATAGAACAAGATATTCAACCTTTGCATTTCGGGTTGACATAATTCTCTCTTCATTTGTCTATTGATAAAGGGGTGTTATTGGTTCAATATAGGACATCTCCATGAAGTACCAAAGCTTGAAGCTGATTGATTGGAGGTAGCTCGCTTTCTCCTTTTCCCGTTGTTGTAATTTGAACCATCGAACATTGGTGGACTTCTTGGTAATCCGTAGCTTGTTAATGCATGTTTAGTATTGAGTCACCCCTATGTATGTTTTAATGACGAGCAAACTTTTTGTGTTCTAAAAAAATTACGAGTGCAGTTAATAATCAAGAGTTTAAAGCTTAGTGAAGCTCAACGAAGACCTATGAAGATCAAAGAAATCAAATACAAGAAGATGGATATCGATGGACTACATCAAAGCTTCAAGAAAGTGTAAATTTTTATACATATTTTATCTTGTCTTAAATCTATGTTAAAGTATTATTGAAGCACTCACACACACTTAGGAAATCCTATAAAATGTTTTAAAATGATTTGAAAAGTTTTTGAAAACATTTCCAAACTTTTGAAGGCCAAAACCATGTATTTATATATAGGCTAACTAGTTGACTAGAAAGGATTCCCCGTCGACTAGAATACCTGGAAATAATGGCTATCAAAATGTCAGTATTATTCTATTAGAGTACTATGATAAGTCAACTAACCTATGGACTAGTAAACTAATTAAGGGACTAGTTGATTAATCCAGTAATACTAGTCATCTAAGAGGCTGAGTGAGAGCATGTAATTTTCTACAGGTTCTGTTTGTTTGGCACTAGTCGACTAGAGTTGTCTGCCTACTTGACTGGCTGAGATTAGTCAACTAAGTGGACTACTCTAGTCGACTAAGAACTAGTCATTGGCCCAAAATGCGTTTTTTGCAACTAGCCAGTGTTGACTGTTTTGAGGGTGATTTTGGGATTTCTTTGAGCATGATTTTCACTCTATAAATTAAAAGTTGTTTAGAAGTTATTATCATGAATTTATGATCAATTTTCATTGATAAAAATCACAAAGATTTTAAGCAAAAATCCTCTATCTGGCCTCTTTTTTTCAAAGCTCTCAATCAATCTTTTGGCCAAGCTTTCCAAATTTCTTCATACTCTTTGATATCAAAACATCTCTATAGGCTCACAAATTTCACAAGTGTTTCAATAAAGGCTATAAGAAACATTGTCTTCAACAAAAAGGTGTTGTAATTATATTCCTTTATTGTGTTGGAAGAAAAGGTTCATTTCTTGCATTGTGCGTTGGTTGTTGGTATTGTTGTTGTAATTGATCCTTTCACCATGGTGTGATGTAAAGAAGTTGGTGTAATATTTTTCCATTATGTAAGGTAATAGTGGAAAGCCAAATAGGGCTTGGGACTAGATATATGTCACGAGTTGTGACTGAACTAGGATACATTGTACTGTTTACGATTGCCTTCTTTGTGTGCTTGCAATTTTAGTTTCATTCCAGATGCTTTATTGGTCACCTATTAATTGCAAGTTCATTATTTGTAGATTAAGAATCTTCTAGGTAGCTCTAGTTGTTTTCTTAGGTAGAAATACTTTGAGGTTTTTGCAAGAATTTATAAAACAATATTCATCCCCCTCTAATGTTCCTACTTGCCATCCACATGTCTTAACATATAGTTTCAGAGTGTGGTTAAGGATGGCATCAACAAGGAGTGTACCCAAAGTCCAACAAGGACAAAGCATCACCCACCCGTATTTGATGGCACAAAATTATTGAGAGTGAAAGAGAAGAATGTTGGTGTTTATTCAATCAATTGACTACTTCTACAGACTATTAATTTTTGGAAGAGCCATATATTAGACCCACTACACCTATCTATCAATGGACAAAAGAGGAGATGGAAGCAGTAACTACCAACTCTAAGGTAATGAACATATTATTTTGTGATATTGTTGATGACTCTTTGGTTATGTTTCAAAATCTACATATGCAATCCAAATTTGGTGATTGATTAAGGATAAATAGGAGAAGGATTCACTACCTAAGATGCATTTTCGAGAGGAAGGCACCCAAGTGTGCTTAATGGCACATGTCAATAAAGAAGTAAATGATTCTGACTTTGAAGGTGAATGTAGAGATGATAGGAATTTAGAAGAATTTTTTCAAGTATTATGTGAAAAATATGATCAAAAGCTTATGGATGAAAATTCTAAATCAAATAAAATACATAAACGAAGTTCAAAAGATAGTGCTTCATTAGGAAAGCTAGAAAATGAAACTCTAAAACTAAAAGAAGAGAATGCTAAATTAAAATATGATTAAAAAAAGAAGTAATTCAAGAGGACATAGCTCTAATGAATAAAGAACTAAGGGATGAAAACCTAAAATTAAAATTTGAAAATAATAACCTAAAAAGTTAAAACAACCTTCTCACTAAAAAAAGTAAAGATCTAAATAATAGATTAGGAGAACATAAACATGACATAAACACAATTAAGATTAAATATGAAGAATTGTACAAAAATGTAGAAGACATGTTTAATAAGGGAAAAGAGAATCTAAATAACTTATTGGCTTCACAAAATCAAGTAATAACAAATATGGATGAGGTTACGACAAAGCTAACCAAAACCCTAATGAAAAGACAAAACCAGACCATGCCTTTATATACATCAAGTTTACTAAAGAAACTATAGTTAGAAAACCTAATGTTCAAAACAAATCTAATCAAACTAAAGTTAGTAAACAAAAAATAGATAAAGAAAAAGAAAAATATAAATATATGGGTAACTAAATTAAGCTCTTCCAATATGGTAAAACTGGTAAAACAGATGTGTTAAAATTTTATGGAAACTATACATTTTTTAAAGAATTATAAAGTTAAAATTTTATGGAAATTATGCATTTTTAAAGAATTATAAACATATAAATAACGAAAAATCAAATATAAATGGGTTTTGTCCAAATGAATAGAATTTCTCAATAAATTTTGAGTAAGATATCTCAAAACCAAAATGTGAATCTAAATGTACCTTACATAAAAAGTGGAACAAATTGTAAAATATATGAAAGGTTGAACAATAATAAATTAAAAATGATTATTTAATAAAGTCTTAATCATATAAAAGATTTCATTTAAATGCCAATTTATAATACATGCATGTCTAGTCGACTAGCCATGGCATTGTAGTCGACTAGCCAGTGCTTCTGTCATATGCTATTCTGTTTCCAGTCAGTGAGCCGACCAGTGTAGGTTTACTGGTCAACTAACTCACTACTTATCGACTAATAAGCCTCTTCTAGTCAAATAATTCAGGAAATTTCAGACAGCAACCAAATTTTCATATTTGTTATGAATAGGACCCATTGGGCCTATTGGGTATCCACCCACATGAGTACCCATTATGAATACTATATAAAGGAGGCTAGGGGTTTCCTAGCCTCAACTCTTCTCCAAATCTGTTTCTCGTTCATAACACGTTATCAGCACGATCACGCTCGTAGGAGGAGACGGCGGCTCGCGGGGAAGGAGATCCATCAATCGCTCAGATTCAAGAAGATCGTAATCTTCTCAACGGGGAGCGAAAAGGGCATCCTTCACCAACCGTCGCCTAGATTCCTCGTCGAATCTAGAGGTAAAAATCAAAACTTTTTAGATCTAAACTTGCTTTTCACGTTAGATCTGCATGTTTTAGGATCAAAAAGTTTAAAAACACGGTAAAAATCAATTTTTTTAGATCCGCATGCCTAAAAACAATAAAAATCTGTTTTTAGCGATCTGAATACTTGAAAAATCCGTTTTTTACCGCCAACCTTTGATCCAAAAATCCGCACGCCCATAGGGCGAAACGGCGGCGCTTTACAAGCGCCGCCGGCGCGATTTTCACGCCGCGGCCTGAAGCCGCGGCCAGCAGCCGCGGTGGCCGCGGCCTGAAGCCGCGGCCAGCAGGCCGCGGTGGCCGCGGCCAGCAGGCCGCGGTGGCCGCGGCCTGAAGCCGCGGCCCTGTGCCGCGGCCCGAAGCCGCGGCCCTGTGCCGCGGCCCGAAGCCGCGGCGGCCGTGGCCCGAAGCCGCGACCCCCGTTTCTGCGCGGCTAGCCGTCCCGGCGACACGCCGCGGGCCCCCCTAGGGTTTTCCGAAACCCTAACCCTAAACGGGCCAACTTTTCGGGGGAGGCCCAAATTAACCCTAATGGGTTGTTTTCATGGCCCAAAAGGCCAGAAAATTAGCCCATTTACATAAATAATTTTTCTTCTTTTATTTTTGGCCCTAAAAAGCCCAAAATAATTAAGAGAAACTTTAAAGGGTTTTAAGCGGTAAACAAAACATTAAAATATGGATCAAAAGGTAAAAGTTTTCAAAAATAAATTTTTGCACATCACACACGTTCGATTATTTAAATTAATCTGTACATGCCTGTGATTGATTATCTGCGTGGTTGTATGTTTCAAATATATTATCTGCGTGGATGTGCAAATTAGGCTATGTTTTTAGGGATCAGCCATGTTTCCGACACCTTTTAAATTTCCTGCAATTTTTCTTTTTTTTTGAGAGAAATTTGTAAGTGAGGATATAAATGTAAAAAGAAGACCGAAGGACACACCAAAAAGGAGCTGAAGGCGTACGCACAATGAAGATAGGGGCTTCTCTCTGAAGTTCCCGAGTTGTATTTTATTCTTTCATGCTATTTTTGATGTAACTTCGGACTGTACTTCTTTTTATTTTTCGGTGTCGGCTGGCTGATCCCCCTAGTCCTAAGTCATTTTTCTGTTTCATGGCTTATGCATTAACTGCGTGGTTGTTAATTAGCTTAAATTCCATGTTAATGTTACAATGAAACTGTCAAAAAGCATGCTAAAATCACTTTAATATAGTTCAACGCCTATTGCTAGACTATATACCTGTGATAAGTTTTTAAAAAATGCATGCAGCATATAAATAGCATGTGTACATCATACTTATTTCATTTCAATTGATCATAATCTTTAGTTTAAAAAGCTTTACATTATATGTATGATGGGCTCATGATATGACGATATTTATGACAATAAGACAATAATGATTTCAAAAAGTTTAATATCATATCCTCTTTGACAAAATGAACCTGAAGTTTCAAAATCAAATCAAAAGTCAACACTCTCTCTCCCTAATAAAATAAATACGATGGTTTATGCGAAAATTATAATTGCTATCTTTATTGTAACGGCCGTTTTCCGACCGTTCGTATTTCCTGCGTGCACGTGCCTTATCGTGCACGTATTTTATTTGGCTTTTTCTGAGCTCCGACATATGCGGTGTGATATGCCATTGCGATCGTTTTGGGGTGTTGAATTTTATTGAAATTATTGGGAACGTCTTTTCACTGCTTGTTTTCTCGCGAAACGACTTTGAATGATAGGGGCGTTTTAGTCATTTGACTCAAAACGCAGTTTCTAATTTTACGTAAATTCTTGGTACGCGTTACGCACGATCAGGCTCCGTAGATCTGTGCGTCTCGTCTCCACGATCGCACCGGTATTTTCGGATTATTTTTCTGGCGCCCGGATTGCGAGATCTCACCCGGATTAACCTCGACCGTCGATCTCCCCAAATCAGATTCGAAATTCGAATTTGTTGCCAAAACTGGCAATATCTTTAATTAATCTGTTTTATATCTTTCCTAAACTGTCTCTCTAATCTCCTCTAGACTTACCCCAGCTCATACACCCTCTATCCCTTACCCCTCCACCCATTTAACTCCTATCACATATCTATTTAGCAATACTTCTTAGTATATTAACCCTAAATTATTAACCCTAACCCCAATTTTTCCGCCCACTCCCGAATTAGCCCTAGGGCAAATTCTCTCAGCCGTCGGCCACACAAAAAAAAATTCCCCCCCGATCTCTTTTTCCTCTCCCTCGCGGCCTCCCCTCGTTCGCAGCCCGAGCGCCGCCGAGACGCCCTCCCGCCGTACGCCGCCGCTGACCCCGAGCAGCGCCGATCTCTGCCCACGTCCTCCCCTCGGCGCCATGCCTCCCCTGCGATCCGACCACCGTGGTCGACTTCCGACCGCCACAAACCCCCAGTCCGATCTCCCCCTCTCTCGCTCCTCCCTCGCATCCACGGCGAGGCCGCCGCCCTCACGGATCCCCGCGCCGCCTTAGCCCCTCACCGTTGCGGCCCCCTCTCCACCGTGACTCCGGCAGCCCCTCCGATGCCCTGAGCTCCGGTCGACACCAAGCTTCTCCCCCACCTCTGTTTCCAACTTGAAACAGCGCAGCCCCACCGACAACCCTCGCTGTCCGGTGACCCCAGCTGCAAACTCACCCGCAACGCCTCCTCCGCCGCTTGAAGCCTCCACCGGCGTTTCCGCAAGCCGCTCAGCGCCTCCTCTCAACCGCGCTCCGACAAAGCTCGACCCACGTCGCTGCCACCCGCCTAGACCTCGCCGCCCATCCACGGCCTCCCGTGTCGCGCCATCGTCTGCAGGCAACCGCGCCGCTGCTGCAACTCCCGAGCGCGCGCCGCTGCAGATCCCGAGCGCGCGCAGCCGCTCGCCTGCGCTATCCTGAGCCGCGCCGCCATCTACGCGCGACAGCAACGCGAGACCCATTCGACCGTAAGTGTTGTAAAATTGTCACATTGGAGCAGAGGCTACAAACAGTGTTATTGTGGGTGAATGATTAATAAAATGTGCAGAGATTATATAAATAGTTTGTAGGTTCTGTTATCATGATTCTATAAGTTTAGTTAGTAGAAATTTATTGGTTAGGGATCTCTTAGCTTGATATCCGGTCTCGCAGGTAGACTCATCCTCGTTCGATCACCGGAACACCCCGACGACCTCTTCCAGTTACGCTACTCGCAGTCGAGGAAACAGAGTGAGGGCGACATGATCCGCCGTTTCAGATCCGACCTCAAAGCTACCCATGATCGTCAGACCAGGTTGGTGACCCCTAACTCGTAGCAAAACCCACACCGTAGCAAAACTGAACCCTAACTAAAATCGAACAACTCGAACTAAATTTACTTTTTCCGCACCAGTAAAATGTTGTCACTGTAGAAATCGACCATCGGACAATTTTATGTGCACATAGGGTAGTGGTCGATTTAGGTTGATAAAACACCAAAAATCGTGACTTTGACAATTAGGGTAGTCCCGACAACCTAGAAACAAACCCTAATAGGACTTGATGAAAATTGCGACCTGACATCGTCGCCATGACCTGTTTCAGACGGACTACCGCAGACGCGACGACTGGACGAGACGACCCGGACAGACGACACACTCGCCACCGCAGGCAAGTGTACTCACTTGCTCTTTCGGCCATGCCTAGGCCTTAGACTGTTAGAACTATTAAACCGTGAACAAAGAGAACCGGACGTGAAATGATAGCGTCCGGGACGACTCCTGACGGCTCAGACTTGACGACGAAGTCTGAGCCTGACAACAACAACTTTTGATATTGTAGGGCTATCATGTGTGTGCGTGTGTGTGGACACCCTAGAATAACCCTTCCTGTCTTGTCACGTCATGTCCTGTTTTGCACAGCCTGCGGGCAATAGGGCACTCTCTGAGTGATCCCTTGTACGGATACACAGCCTGTGGGCAATGAGACGCTCACCTAGCAGAGTGAGTGATCTTTTTTACGGAACACCTGCGGGAAGCTCGGCACCCACCTAGCAGAGTGAGTGTCCCAGCAGACCGAGAGGATAGAGACGCTCACCTAGCAGAGTGAGTAGTCCTATACAGTTGTACGGTTTCACCTACGAGGCGTTCGTCGCTCACCTAGCAGAGTGAGCGATACGCTACCGACCGTGGGGATAGAGGCACTCACCTAGCAGAGTGAGTGGCCCTATATTGTCTTGTCCTGAGTTCTGGGGTTTGGGGTAGGGTTGAGCGTGCGCACGGCAAGAGGGTCTGATCCCCCTCGAACCGTAAGGCGTGAACCCTTCATGTCACAATTGTCTTGTCTTGTCTCGTCCTGTCCTGTTACGTTTCGTCCTGTCACGTTTCGTCTTGTCATGTCTTGTCTTGACACCGGTTAGGCTAGTCCCGTAGTCGGTGGCACACGCTACGACTACTGCTTGTCCCGTTTTACTTTCCTGTTGCGTTTACTTTCTGTTGTCACTCTGTTATAACCCCAGCATGCTAATCAACCAGTAAACCATTGTTAATAGTTCGGTACACTTGCAGTAGAGTCTGACCTCTTTTGTAGACTTTACCTGACGTACAGTTCCCTTCTTTTGGTGCTGTACGTCAGGTGTGGAGCCAGAGTACGCAGAGACGGAGGACGCAGACCTAGAGTACGTGCCCGAGGAGGACCAGAGTTAGGGATCTTCCCGTTGCTGATTCAGAGTTTTCACTGCAGTTTAGTTGGGTGCGTAGCACCGTTTACTTTCTGTCTAGGTTGGGTGCTTGCACCATTAGTTTACTTCAGCTGTTTTGTAGCCGTGTTGGCTTTTGTTTAGACTCTCCGTACTTTTCTGATATCTGTGGAATATAATGAATGCATCTCTTTTAGTACTTTTATTGTTCCGTACTAACCTGCAGCGACCTGTTCCTTCGTCTTGGAGTACCACACAGACGCTTATTGGGTCCGAGCTTCACAGCTCCGGCCTAAGCGGGCCTTGTCACGCTTCGCCTCCGTATTTTTGGGAAGCGGGGCGTGACAGGTTTTAGTGGTGGCCCATGCAGGTCCTTTTCTGCAAAAGTTCGGAACGATAGAAGTATTAACATTCATTCTTTCCATTCAGGAATATGTATGAGTCTAAGTTGTGTTTTTTTTCCCTGTCGTTAGGATGGTAAGAGGACGTGGAGCTCGAGATGGACCTTCATCTGACGGGACCATGGATGGACGAAGTGGCGAGTTCCGTCAATTTCTGGGCGTGATGAGAGAGATGCTGGACGTGCAGCGTCAGTTAGTTCAGCAGTCCCAGCGTGCTGCCCAGACTCCCTCGGTTGCACCATCACCTCCGCCCGCCCCACGAGCTGCTCCAGGAGTGAAGCAGTTCAATGAGCTCCAGCCGAGGACATTTTCGGGGAAAGAAGGACCCCTAGCTGCTGACGAGTGGATCCAGAGCACGGAGGAGAAGTTAGTTGCTGCGAAGATTCCAGACGACACCCGAGTGGAGATAGCGAAGATGCAGTTGACAGAGAATGCCAGGAACTGGTGGCGCATTGAGGAGAGGCGCCTGCTGAAGCCAGTGGAGTGGAAGACCTTCCGCTCGATGTTTAAGGATAAGTATTTCACCAAGTCTGCTAGGAGGGAGCTGTTGAGCAAGTTTATAGACCTGAAGCAAGGGGATATGACTGTCGAGGAGTATGAAGCTGAGTTCGAAATGCTGAGCCGTTTTGCCCCTCATATGGTGAGGAAGGAGGAGAAGAGAGCTGATCGCTTTCGTCAGGGACTGCGTCCGAAGATTCAGGCTTCTATGTCTTTGGCGAGTTTCTCGACTATGAGGGAGGTGCTTGATGCTGCGAAGAATCATGAGCTCATAGCTCTTCTGCCTGACCCTCCAGCTGATAAGGGGAAGCGTCCTATGGAGCAGCATCGACCGCCTGCTAGGCCGACGATGGGGCCAGTTCAAACAGTGCCATTCAAGAGGCCTGAAGGACCTGCACATCATCAGATGAAGGGCCCATGTTTTTCTGCGGCAAGCCAGGACATCAGCAGAACACTTGCAGGAAGAAGCTGGGTTTGTGTCTGGCATGTGGAGCTGCCACGCACGCCTTTAAAGATTGCCCGAGGTATCGTCATACTGAGGGTGGAGCACCTGCCCCTACCCAGAGAGGAGCTGTTGTCCGTGGAGCATATGTCATGACAGCAACGGATGGCGTCGTTGCAGGTAACTCCATAGTCTTGAATCTTTCATATTACAGTTAGCTTATTTTTGGCTGCTTATGTATGTTTCAAAACTTTGTTCCATTCGAATCAAACCTTTAATGTTTTGGGTTTAGCTCACAAAGATCACAACCCACCTACCTTCCCTCATCCAATATCACAACTCTACACGTTCTTTTCCAATGTTTTAAAATATGTCTTATCCCTTAAATTTTCTTTTCTTTCCCTCTTCGGGAGTGTTATTTTTATTGTTATGATGCTGTTAATATTAGATATTTTGTTATAGGGTTATGTTTACGGGTAGGCTCAGAGTGAGATGAGATATGTTGTATCGATGATTAGTTGGTTTTGAATAAACAAGGATATTAGATCAGATTACTTTGGATGGAAAGAATGAGGCGACCAAGACTTATAAATGATACCAATGTGCGACGGACTTGATGAGGACTCGGAACGTATGAGATTAGACACAGTGAGGTGAGTACTTAATCGACCTGAAAATTGGACGAGTGGTAGACAGGAGTGACTATGGAGGTATAGTATGAGTTAGGGCGATCATGAGATTGAGTAGAGCTCTTATTAGCATTAAGACTGATTGTTGAGTTGACGTGAGGAGACATTGAGAGTAACACGACGTGTTGAGATGGATGAATGGTTAGGTAGGTGGACTTAGTATCGGTTGGGATTAGTTATGGTGAGTGGGAGGAGGTGTGATCTTGATAGTCCAAATTTATTGGCGGATGAATTATGGGAAGATATGACAAGAATATATTGAAGACACGGAGAATGTTGATTTGCGGAGGTATTATAAGATCGACAAAGTTTTTGTCTTAAATTGGTGATTGACTAGAACATCCTTTCAGCGATTATTGATATTGAAAGAGATTGAGAAATTTAAAAGATGTTATTGAGCGATGATGTTTAGTGGAGTGGTATGGTTTGAGAAGATGATTATTATTTTTGGGAGGACTTGGAGTTGGAAAATTTGAACAGCAGTGATGGGTCTATAGTTTAGTATTAAGAGGTGAGTTTAGTCATGGCATTGTCCAGTGAAAAGAAGGATTATGACGGATTAATTGAGGAATGATGTTAAAAGTATAGGACAAGAGACCATTGTGTGGAAGATGGGAGTTATAGGCTTAAGTGTTTATGGATTTTATAATTAGTCTTAGTATAAGTGATTCCGAGGACGGAATCATTTCTAAGGTGGGTAGACTGTAACGGCCGTTTTCCGACCGTTCGTATTTCCTGCGTGCACGAGCCTTATCGTGCACGTATTTTATTTGGCTTTTTCTGAGCTCCGACATATGCGGTGTGATATGCCATTGCGATCGTTTTGGGGTGTTGAATTTTATTGAAATTATTGGGAACGTCTTTTCACTACTCGTTTTCTCGCGAAACGACTTTGAATGATAGGGGCGTTTTAGTCATTTGACTCAAAACGCCGTTTCTAATTTTACGTAAATTCTTGGTACGCGTTACGCACGATCAGGCTCCGTAGATCTGTGCGTCTCGTCTCCACGATCGCACCGGTATTTTCGGATTATTTTTCTGGCGCCCGGATTGTGAGATCTCACCCGGATTAACCTCGACCGTCGATCTCCCCAAATCAGATTCGAAATTCGAATTTGTTGCCAAAACTGGCAATATCTTTAATTAATTTGTTTTATATCTTTCCTAAACTGTCTCTCTAATCTCCTCTAGACTTACCCCAGCTCATACACCCTCTATCCCTTACCCCTCCACCCATTTAACTCCTATCACATATCTATTTAGCAATACTTCTTAGTATATTAACCCTAAATTATTAACCCTAACCCCAATTTTTCCGCCCACTCCCGAATTAGCCCTAGGGCAAATTCTCTCAGCCGCCGGCCACACAAAAAAAAATTTCCCCCGATCTCTTTTTCCTCTCCCTCGCGGCCTCCCCTCGTTCGCAGCCCGAGCGCCGCCGAGACGCCCTCCCGCCGTACGCCGCCGCTGACCCCGAGCAGCGCCGATCTCCGCCCACGTCCTCCCCTCGGCGCCGTGCCTCCCCTGCGATCCGACCACCGTGGTCGACTTCCGACCGCCACAAACCCCCAGTCCGATATCCCCCTCTCTCGCTCCTCCCTCGCATCCACGGCGAGGCCGCCGCCCTCACGGATCCCCGCGCCGCCTTAGCCCCTCACCGTTGCGGCCCCCTCTCCACCGTGACTCCGGCAGCCCCTCCGATGCCCTGAGCTCCGGTCGACACCAAGCTTCTCCCCCACCTCTGTTTCCAACTTGAAACAGCGCAGCCCCACCGACAGCCCTCGCTGTCCGGCGACCCCAGCTGCAAACTCACCTGCAACGCCTCCTCCGCCGCTTGAAGCCTCCACCGGCGTTTCCGCAAGCCGCTCAGCGCCTCCTCTCAACCGCGCTCCGACAAAGCTCGACCCACGTCGCTGCCACCGCCTAGACCTCGCCGCACATCCACGGCCTCCCGTGTCGCGCCATCGTCTGCAGGCAGCCGCGCCGCTGCTGCAACTCCCGAGCGCGCGCCGCTGCAGATCCCGAGCGCGCGCAGCCGCTCGCCTGCGCTATCCTGAGCCGCGCCGCCATCTACGCGCGACAGCAACGCGAGACCCATTCGACCGTAAGTGTTGTAAAATTGTCACATTGGAGCAGATGCTACAAACAGTGTTATTGTGGGTGAATGATTAATAAAATGTGCAGAGATTATATAAATAGTTTGTAGGTTCTGTTATCATGATTCTATAAGTTTAGTTAGTAGAAATTTATTGGTTAGGGATCTCTTAGCTTGATATCCGGTCTCGCAGGTAGACTCATCCTCGTTCGATCACCGGAACACCCCGACGACCTCTTCCAGCTACGCTACTCGCAGTCGAGGAAACAGAGTGAGGGCGACGTGATCCGCCGTTTCAGATCCGACCTCAAAGCTACCCGTGACCGTCAGACCAGGTTGGTGACCCCTAACTCGTAGCAAAACCCACACCGTAGCAAAACTGAACCCTAACTAAAATCGAACAACTCGAACTAAATTTACTTTTTCCGCACCAATAAAATGTTGTCACTGTAGAAATCGACCATCGGACAATTTTATGTGCACATAGGGTAGTGGTCGATTTAGGTTGATAAAACACCAAAAATCGTGACTTTGACAATTAGGGTAGTCCCGACAACCTAGAAACAAACCCTAATAGGACTTGATGAAAATTGCGACCTGACATCGTCGCCATGACCTGTTTCAGACGGACTACCGCAGACGCGACGACTGGACGAGACGACCCCGACAGACGACACACTCGCCACCGCATGAAAGTGTACTCACTTGCTCTTTCGGCCATGCCTAGGCCTTAGACTGTTAGAACTATTAAACCGTGAACAAAGAGAACCGGACGTGAAATGATAGCGTCCGGGACGACTCCTGACGGCTCAGACTTGACGACGAAGTCTGAGCCTGACAACAACAACTTTTGATATTGTAGGGCTATCATGTGTGTGCGTGTGTGTGGACACCCTAGAATAACCCTTCCTGTCTTGTCACGTCATGTCCTGTTTTGCACAGCCTGCGGGCAATAGGGCACTCTCTGAGTGATCCCTTGTACGGATACACAGCCTGTGGGCAATGAGACGCTCACCTAGCAGAGTGAGTGATCTTTTTTACGGAACACCTGCGGGAAGCTCGGCACCCACCTAGCAGAGTGAGTGCCCCAGCAGACCGAGAGGATAGAGACGCTCACCTAGCAGAGTGAGTAGTCCTATACAGTTGTACGGTTTCACCTACGAGGCGTTCGTCGCTCACCTAGCAGAGTGAGCGATACGCTACCGACCGTGGGGATAGAGGCACTCACCTAGCAGAGTGAGTGGCCCTATATTGTCTTGTCCTGAGTTCTGGGGTTTGGGGTAGGGTTGAGCGTGCGCACGGCAAGAGGGTCTGATCCCCCTCGAACCGTAAGGCGTGAACCCTTCATGTCACAATTGTCTTGTCTTGTCTCGTCCTGTCCTGTTACGTTTCGTCCTGTCACGTTTCGTCTTGTCATGTCTTGTCTTGACACCGGTTAGGCTAGTCCCGTAGTCGGTGGCACACGCTACGACTACTGCTTGTCCCGTTTTACTTTCCTGTTGCGTTTACTTTCTGTTGTCACTCTGTTATAACCCCAGCATGCTAATCAACCAGTAAACCATTGTTAATAGTTCGGTACACTTGCAGTAGAGTCTGACCTCTTTTGTAGACTTTACCTGACGTACAGTTCCCTTCTTTTGGTGCTGTACGTCAGGTGTGGAGCCAGAGTACGCAGAGCCGGAGGACGCAGACCTAGAGTACGTGCCCGAGGAGGACCAGAGTTAGGGATCTTCCCGTTGCTGATTCAGAGTTTTCACTGCAGTTTAGTTGGGTGCGTAGCACCGTTTACTTTCTGTCTAGGTTGGGTGCTTGCACCATTAGTTTACTTCAGCTGTTTTGTAGCCGTGTTGGCTTTTGTTTAGACTCTCCGTACTTTTCTGATATCTGTGGAATATAATGAATGCATCTCTTTTAGTACTTTTATTGTTCCGTACTAACCTTCAGGGACCTGTTCCTTCGTCTTGGAGTACCACACAGACGCTTATTGGGTCCGAGCTTCACAGCTCCGGCCTAAGCGGGCCTTGTCACGCTTCGCCTCCGTATTTTTGGGAAGCGGGGCGTGACATTTATAAAAGATGCACACTTTGCGGTAAACAGATATATAAGATCTATGATCTATATAATCCAATATGGACACCAGAAGTTTTCCATAATACCGCTAAACTCTTTAAAAGAGTTCTCTCCTTTATTCTTACAAGGAAAGATTTTTTCTAGCCTTGAATATAAGCATACGCCTGAAGTCGTGGCTTAATGAATAAGTGAGAAATATATTACGCACCCACGTATTTGTTCCCCTCTGAGCATGGTAAACTATCCACATAAAATTTGAACGACTCAAGTAAAAGGCCTGAAGCTATACTCGAGCATTCAAATAGACTTTTTAAAAGTCCCTTATTAAAGTGGAAGTATAAATAATTTACTCAAACCCCTGCTTATGTCTCCTTAGCAAGACTAATTATCATTGTCCTTTATAAATAAGGAATATTGAAATCAGGGGAAGTTCAGGATCAAACATGACCTGAAATAAAAATAAGGAAAACTCAAAACAGGGGAAGTCTTGGATTAAATGGGAAAGTGAAGATACGATATATCTCGACATGGAGTAAGCAATGGCAAGCCAAAATCAGACCAGAAGTTCTGATAAGAGCCATAATGTTTTTGCAAACATGACTGTGCATTAACTTATGCCATCTAAAAATACATACATATCTAGTCAAAACGACGAAAGTCTAAATTGACCTTATGTATATTTTGCTACTCCCCGAGGACAAATAAACTTTGAAATCAAAAATAATCTGTTGTCATAACATAAGTCTTAATGAGCATAATTATTGTTGTATGTTTTCAAGAGCACACATCACACTATGTCACTTGTTGACTTATCATCAGTATTATTCTCTTGTAGTTTTAATACATTTTATTTTACTGCGTATGTTTTGCTATCTTGAATACCCTTAAAAAATAAAATGAGGATGCCATATACTCTCTGAAACTTATACAGTTTCAAAAAGGATATTCGTCAAAACGAAATCCCTAATGACTCAAGAAATAAATGAAACCTGAAGCTTTGTCCCAAAATGATCCGCACAATAGTCAAAGTGAAGATGTAATCCTTCACAGTTTGAACACAGTTCAACTATTACCGGACAAAATTAACTTGAGCATTTTAATGGACTTTTCAAAAGTGCCACATAAATTCAAAAGAGGAATTATTTTGGAACACCAGAAGTGTCCAGAATCGACCAACTATGGATCGATATCACCCTGGAGTGATGATGCAAGACATCATCAACCAGAAGAACCCGAAGATTCTTCAAAAAGGGTGAAATTTTCATTGTCCTATTCAAAAGGGAAAAATGATAATGAGATCATCTCCATTCACATGGCCATTGACTCTCCCCACTTCCTCAAATGAATTTAAGATGATATACTATCATCATTAAAGATAATGAAGACCTTTAGGTCTCTTGAGAGTATTTAAGGGATATAAATAGGCTTCGTCCACTCCCTTAACCGGACTGATGATGTACCCTTGGTGTACTCATCAATATATCCTCTAAATAAATGGTCATTATCCAACCACACTCTTTTATAAAAAGGTGGTAACTTTGGATAACACTGGGAAATTTAAATGTTTTACAACTGGAAAAATAACGAACACCCTGAAGCCTGTGTTCACACCCAAATATGGGTACGATAAATCATTAAAATGATTAAAATGGATTTCTTATCCATTAAAAATCCAGTTGTAGGTGACCACATGGGAACATGCAATTACATTGCAAACCATCAAAACGCATCCTTAGAACCTATTTATATGAGTCTGATCACCTCATATAAACAGTTTCCGAAAACCCCTGACGGGGGAAGCGTTTAGAGCACATCTTATAGATTGTGCCATGATGAGTAGACACCCCCATATCACCAATATAGACCATCAAAATACAGAACTATTTATCGGAAATAAATATCCCAGATAAATAGAGTCTGAGCACTCTGAACAGTGGAAGCATTTAAATTCGCTTCTCCTAAAACGTGCATTGATGATCCTACTTTAAAGATTTGATGAGATCCTGAAGATCCCTCACAACTTTAATGACCCAGAATCAGTTTCAACAGAAATACTACAATCATACATGAGCCTAAAGCTCAAATGACCATTTAAATCATTAATACCTATGATCTGGTTATCATGAAATGTGATGAGATCCTGAAGATCCACACTTATGAAACTGTTAAAACAGTTATCAGACATAGTTACTGACAATATAGATATTGTCAAAACTTTCACATCCCTGCTACTAAAAATCCAGCTAGGATTGACATACCAAATATATTGGATGCAATCCACCAGTAGCAGAAGTGGATATCCTCAATGGATAAGAGGACATACCACTAGGCTCCAAAAAGAGAAATCTACTCCTGGAGACCGAAAAAACAATACCACCACAGGAAAGTGAGCTCAAATCCAGATCCTTATTGCAACTTGGTTGCTAAGGACCAATTCTGGATCTATCCATATTCTTTACCCGTCCCAGAACCTTCACCTCTTTAACTCGTTGTGAAGGAGACACCTCTGGGAGAAATCAAATGATTATAGTACGTACGGGGTGAGTTTTGGACAAGAAAGAACACATTTTGTCGACAAATTCGCTCATATTTCATTTTGCCAGTTAAATATAAAATATCGTTTCCACAACTCTGCTTTGCCTGAAGCAAAGATAGAGATTTGGCCAAATTATAATAATGTGGAATGAGGCAATAATAAGGTGAGCTGGACTCACTTATGAAATATGAGGTGTTGGACCTGAAGTCCTGGTATCAAAAATGATATCAAATCCTGTGGGATAACTGAGTATTGAAGGAGAATTAAAATAAAATCGTTAGATATAAGCATTTTAATTTGCTATAGTTTTTAGAGGTATAAATCGCTCAAACCAGGAAGTAATCAAGTAAGATGAGCTGAACTCACTTACAAGATGAATCTGATGCATCGACTGGTTTATGTCAAGGCGTAACCCAATGAATGGCAAAAAGAGGGAATTTTTGGTTGATGTTGCTATTGGATGTGACAACATCACCGATATAAAATTTCTTCAACTGCATGTACAAATTTTTTTCTTTACTTTCCTTTCTTTTTGGGACACATATTAATAATATGATTAAAGGAAAGACAACCTAGACATAGATCCTTAAAGGACTCATACTAAAAGGTTGTTGTTTGCACCTCTTAAAAACAGTATTGTTCTTAAGAGAACAAATTAAAAGAATTAAGATTATTTTAAATAACTCAAAATATTATCGGATCTCCTGAAGAGAAATTACCGAAATATCTGTTAAAGCCTATCTATCAGATATTATATGATATGAAAAGCCCTAGCTAGGCATAAATTCTAGGCTTACAGAATATAATCATCCTGAAGATGAACCATCATCCTGAAGATGAATTATCATCCTGAAGAGGAACAATCATCCCGAAGATGAACTATTATCCTGGAAATGAACTATCATCCTGAAGATGACGTTAATTAATCATCCCGAAGATGTAAACTTCATACAATGATGATTGATAAAGAAACATTAATTTCATTCTCCACCAAATACACCTATTTGGTTGTATGGATATACATTAAAAGACCCCTTTCCGTTAGCTGGAAGAGGGGAAGAATATATATGGTCAAGAAGTACCTTAAGTGTCTTTGAAACACTCTTCTACCTGGCCAACTGCATGCGTCTCTTTTGAGCGTTAGCAGTATAGCTATTAGCCAGGTACAGTGCAGTGCCCCCAGCGCGCCACTGGACCAGATATATGTAGCTTCTGCGCTATCTCCAAGGGTCGAGGAAAAATCCTCTATGTTAAATGTATTTGCATATGCAGGTTACAGATCATCGCGATGAATAGCATAAACAGGACGTCCACCTCCTGAAGATCTACACAGAATCCTTCCAAGTCTACATCCTTCCACCATCCCGAGAAGTTCATCACCCAAGGAGCAGCTCAAGAACATACAATGCCAGGTCCTGAAGTACCTCGCAGACAATGACGATTGAGACGTGGAGCTGTCTACCAAGTTTGCTAGCACTCTTTTAGTTTCTGCTAATGCCTTATATGAGTGAAACTTGTATAGATGAGTGATGCTTGTACTTTACTTTTGCTTTCGGAATGTTGCAGATGAGATGGATGTATAGACACATAGGAGATAAATGTATAGATATATAGGAGATTTGCAAGCCTGAAGCTTGATCAGATTAGGGGGAGTCAACTATAGAGTTGTACTCTTTTTCCTTGGCTAGTGGTTTTTCCCATAGGGTTTTCCATAGTCAAGGTTTTAATGAGGCAACCACATTGACTCTGGATCCAGAAGTATCCACCCCTCGACACATCCCCTAATCAGGGGAAGTTATGGAGTGCTGTACTCTTTTCCCTTCGCTATCGGTTTTTCCCACAGGGTTTTCCATAGCTAAGGGTTTTTAACGAGGCAGTTACCCTTAACTTGGATCCAGAAGTATCCACCCTTTAAGATACTCAGTAGTACTAATGAATCATTCAGTATTCATAAAGTCGAGTATACCACGTTGGTTGGATAAGGGGAACTGTTATGAATAGGACCCATTGGGCCTATTGGGTATCCACCCACATGAGTACCCATTATGAATACTATATAAAGGAGGCTAGGGGTTTCCTAGCCTCAACTCTTCTCCAAATCTGTTTCTCGTTCATAACAATATTTTCTATTTATATTTCAATTTTATCATTTTTATAGGATCTCATCCAACTCAGTAGTTTTTAGTTTAGGGGAGCACTTTGGGCTAATCACATGGACACAACTTTTGTGGGTACCAATATGTTTAGTGATTTATTTTCAGGTACCTATGAAAGAAAAGTGGATATTGGACAACGGCTGCTCTAAGCATATGACTGGCAACCCTAGACCTCCATCCATAAAAAGAGTGGTGGAACCATCATTTTTGAAGATAAGAAAAAAAAGGAGAAATCATTGGTATCGACATTGTCGATGATATCTCTAAACCCCATGTTAATCAGTACTTAGACATTAATCATGTAAATACGAATGCCAATGCGAAAAACACGAACAACACACAAAACATGTTAACACAGTTCGGTGTGCACATCTACATCTGCGGGCCACGCCTAGAAAATTCAGATTACTCCAATATATCATAACGATTACAATCACTAATATTGCATTTCTATTAGGAGGAACACACTCCTCCTCAATACAAACCGCAATGGGTGATCCCAATCAAGCCTATGGAGTAATCAACGAAAGGTCCCCCTGTGCGCAAGATCCCCTTGCATAAACCGAATTGATCAAGTCCCCTCGATCCTTACCTCAGTAGACATCAGCCTCCATTCCCAGATGTAGATCACCAATCTTCCAAAAGAATAAAACCCTAGTGTAATCCGCATCAGCCTTATATACGTCGACCTCCAACAATCTAGGAGCTGTTAAGGAAAACAGTTCAAATAAGATCTCATGCAGATTATTCTGCCCACATATTTAGGAACTACTTCGGGCAAGTAATCCCTCATATCTCAAAACCAATTAACTATTTCGGGTAAATAGTTTCAGCGAATCTTAAACTGATATTTTCTCAATAATAACCAGACAGCAATATATCTCGAGAGAATCTAGAAGTATAATAATAGATCTGAATCCATCAATTATAACAGATCTAAAATACCTGAAGTCTGTAATCCTCCTCATGAAGTCAAAACAACATGTTGCGAACAATGTTGCAAGATGACTTATAACATGAACTCCAAAACCTCCATATTGTGACAGTGTTGTGACATGACATACAACATGGTTCATAAAATGAACCAATTAGCCAAGATTAACCAAGATCCCACTGAAGCAACCAAGTGCCACTAATGACAACAATAAAACACATTACGTGTGATCCAACAAACTCCCCCTTTGGCATTTAATGGCACAATCAGAACAAGTAGAGATATACTAGTAGCACAGTAGTAGGCAGAGACTAAGAAGGCCACCAGTATAAATCCAGATGCCAGATATCAAGTCTCCTACAGATAGCAATTGTTCCACAACAATTTTCACTCAAAATTTCACTCATATAGAAATCATAGAGTAATTGTCACAACATAACTACCAGACAAAATCAGTAGCAATTTGCATATTCTCCCCCTTGAGCCACAAAATCCAAAGCAGTTACCTCAAGAAGACACTCCAGCAGCAGCATCTTTGGGATCAACAGAAGAAGTAGAGGTCAGCCTGCTCTTCAGATACATGATTCTACTTTCAAACTTGGCCCTCTGAAACTGTAGGATGCCAATTTAACTGTCAATATACTTCACATCATTCTCATATATAGCGATGTCATTAATGAGATGAGAAACTGATACAGAATCTGATACTGGTACAATAGGAGGAGGGGCACAAGAAGAAACTCCAGATTTGGGTAGAGTAGAGCTACTATCAATAGGAGAAAATGGTTTAGAGGGAGCAGATCCTTCAAAAGATGGTGAGGCAGACACAGAAGTGACATCATCAGTTTTACCAGCAATGGTTCTCACATTGAACCCAAGACTTTATGTTGAGATGGCTAAGTGATGGGCTGTTGGTAGGACCTTTTGGGACATCAGCACTAGTGAGATCAGACAATGATGAGGTAATGTGGGTGAAGTAATTGATGATTCTGATTGAGCAATAATAGAGTCAAAAATGATTCTTCCCAAATTGAAGGATTGCTTGGTGCCAGCACAGTACAACAAATTGCACGTGTCCTTTGTAACAACAGAAACATTTGAAGTAGGGAGCCAATTCCTAGTGGCAATACGATACAACAGAAAATACTTAGCTGACAAGGAGGAGGAAGGGAATGAAGTGGCTCTTGGCCAGTGCATCTTCTCAGATGTGACAACACTGATGAAGGTGTCATAGTTATCACCTACAGAATCAACATATGATGAGAGGGAGGCAGGGCAAGACCATTTCAGATGCTTGTTTATCACTGAAGGGGAAAAGGCAAAATTTTTTCCTCTGACATAAGAATGAAAGGACCATCTTGAATGAGAATCTCCAGTTGATTTGAA
Source organism: Scilla litardierei (assembly GCA_030789695.1). Taxonomy (NCBI): domain Eukaryota; kingdom Viridiplantae; phylum Streptophyta; class Magnoliopsida; order Asparagales; family Asparagaceae; genus Scilla; species Scilla litardierei. The sequence continues at coordinate 255,611,108 of CM061142.1, forward strand.
GAGGTTGCAGTAGAGTTCCCTAACAAGTACTGGTTGTAAGATCTGAAACATATAGCAGAATGAAATAGATTGCCATCCTTGAAACCAAATATGAACTTGGTCTGGGAAAAGGCATCAACAGCTAAGTGCTTCTCTGCAATAATAGTCCTATCAGAGTAGAGATCCCAGTGTTTCTTGCAAGCATGATCAAAGAACCTTTTACTCAAGGCATCTGACACTGTAAATGTAGAAAGAGAGGTAGTGGTTGTATCAGAAGTGACTCGAGACTGTTTAGATGATGACGAAGATGGAGATGGAGTAGAAGAGCGTGTATGGGCTTCTACTCGCTTTGCAAAGCTACGACGTTGACGATAGTATTGAGGAATCCCCAGATCTGGCATGAACTGATCAGGAGTCGGTGAAAATGTAGAGTTACCAAGTGCAGAAGAGATGCATGTTGTGTCCTATATCACAACATGATCCATGACATCAAGTTTAGCATGAGCCGATGTTGCAACATCGTGTGTAACATCCGATACAACATGAGCATTTGTTGCAACTTGGGGAGCAACACCAGACGCAGCATCAGATCCAATTTCAGGTGCAGCATCGGAGGCAATATTGCAGTCATCAGGGGCAGCATGGTCATCCATGAGATAATCGGATACTATATCCTCAGGAATTTCTAGCACATGCCCCCAATCTTGGTCAATGGAATTTCGAAGGACATACGATTCCTCAGCAGCAGCTTCACATCCCCTAGTCTTAACAGAGATCGACATGGATGAATCAGAGTCTTCTAACACCACAATTTCGATCAATACAACATATAAGCGACGACGAGACTTATTTGTGACTAGAAGCAGTGTATCCCCATCTACAATGCGAACACTTTTTAGCGCCCCGCCAAGCCGATCAAGATGGATGTCACCAATACTCACCCCAGAAAATCCAAATGAGACACATCCAACTTCTCTCATGTCTCTCTTAAATGGCAAAACCATCCATAAAGGTCTTCAGGGACAAAGGGCTTTGAGGAAGAAGAAGGTACCTCATGCTTAATTGAAATTGGGACAAATGGAACAATGTTAAAATTCAAAGTGTCTGCAGCTTGCATGTGCACAGAAGACATTGAAACAGGAGAGGATGAGGAGAAACTTCGAGAAGTCATTCGAGCAGATCGAGGCACTATGCCTTTTCTTTTCATTGGAGAAGGAGCGGACGAGGACACCGCCACCTTTGCTGCAGCAGATCGATGAGAGAAGCGATGAGGCTGTTGAGAGGACTGATTATCTTGATCACGGGCCATTAAGATGGAGGATGTTGATTCTTTCGCAGAGAGGAACAAGGAAACCCAAGAAACAGAAATACCCTTTTTGGAGTATTTGAACAACTGATATGTGAGTGTGAAGTCCAAGACAAATTTCAGCGATCTCTTTATAACATTTCCTCCTCTATGTTGTGTGACATGCATGCCAATTTAAAAAATTAAATGCGATAAAGCCCAAGAGCTTGTCGTAACTCCTTAAATCTGCATAAGTCAAGTGGCTTAGTAAAGATATCTGCCAACTGACTTGATGTTGCAACATAGTCCATGACAAGGACTTTTTTCTCAACCAATTCTCTGATAAAATGGTGGCGTATATCAATATGTTTTGTTCTCGAATGCTGCACAAGGTTCTTTGAAATATTAATTGCACTTTGATTATCACATAAAACTGTTAAAACATCTTGTTACGCTCCATAGTCCATCAGCATCTGTTTCATCCATAAAAGTTATGTACAATAACTTCCAGCAGCAAGGTACTCAGCTTCTGCAGTTGACAATGAAATAGAATTCTTCTTTTTACTATACCATAAAACAAGATTATTTCCAACAAAGAAACACCCACCAGTAGTACTCTTTCTGTTGTTTGCATTTCCTGCCCAATCAACATCACTGTATCCTGAGAGAAGAGTGTTAGTATCCTTGGTGTACCAAATACGATAGTCGGTTGTACATTTTATATATATTATAATTCTATTGACTGTAGTAATATGAGACTCTTTAGGAGATGTTTGATAGCGAGCACAAACTCCCACACTAAAACATATGTCAGATCTGTTGGCAGTGAGATATAAGAGACTTCCAATCATGCTTCTGTACAAGGTGACATCAACTGACTTCCCACTATCATCTCCGGTTAGTTTTTCACTTACAGACATAGGAGTACGAACATGTCTTGAATTTTCTAATCCAAACCTCTTAACAAGGTTCATAGCATACTTGCTTTGAGCGATAAACAAACCTTCCTTGGTTTCTTTCTCCTGTAATCCAAGAAACACATTGAGCTCACCAATCATGCTCATTTCAAATTCCTTCTGCATTAAATTAATGAACTCCTGAACCAATTTTTGAGAAATAGATCCAAACACAATGTCATCAACATAGATTTGAGCAGCCATCACTGCTGACTTGGTTCTCTGAACAAACAAGGTCTTATTAGCTCCCCCTCTTTCATAACCTTTCTGAAGCAAGTACTTGGTCAACCTCTCATACCAAGCCCTTGGTGCTTACTTCAATCCATAGAGAACCTTCTTTAACTGATATACACGATTAGGAAAAAATGGATCCTCAAATCCGTTGGTCTGCTCTACATACACTTCTTCATTAAGAATGCCATTAAGGGAGGTACTCTTCGCATCCTTCTGGTGAAGCTTGAAATTAAAACAACACGCAACCGCAAGTAGGAGTCTGATGGATTCCAATCGAGCTACAGGAGCAAAGGTCTCATCAAAATCTACACCTTCCACCCGAGTGATTATGAATAAATATTGCATATTCTAACCTCATAAATATCTCCTCTTGTGTATATAATCCATGGAATCATGCTCTCTTAACTACATTTACGCTAAATCATCATTTGTGAGCATATGATTTAATTCGTGCACAATTTCACTTCTCTAAGCATTATAAATGTCTATTATATTTATAGGGATTTTTCTGGAATTTTCAGGTATCCTGGAAGGGACTAAATCAACTCAACAAGAGGAGTGCATAACAGGCGCCTGCTGAAGCAAAGACAGTCGCCTGAAAACCCAACAGTCGACTGCCCAAACAACAACAGTCGCCTGCCTTCATAGAATTGAAGCTGGAGAAGCTGAAGCCCAACTCCAGTCGACTATAAGAGGATTGACAGTCGACTGTAATCTCATACAGTCGCCTGTCATCTTCGCATCAGTCGATTGATATTTCAGATTTCTGAGGGAGCAAAAATGAGCCAACTCTCTGTTATTTTGACATTTCTGCAGCAGGCGACTGAAGAACAGAAAACAGTCGCCTGTGGATCGCACAGTCGACTGTGATATTTTCAGACAGTCGCCTGCCCCCATTTGGAAGCAATACGAATTTTCTGGAATCAGTCGACTGCCATTTATTCGACATTCGACTGATCGGGGGTTTTCGGCCGCAGTCTGGGTTACGAGAAACGAGTTTTTCTTAACCCGATTCCTCTCCAGTTGCTGCGAATCGTTGGATGAGGATTTGGATGGATGAGATGTAACCCCTAGGGGGTATAAAACACTACCATTCAGATGTAATAAAGGAGAATCAAAATAGAACTTAATCTTTTGTTATTTTAGGTCATCTTCTTCCTTGAGAAGGAGATTAGGGGTTTTGAGAATTCTGAGTTTTCTGATTTCGTATTTGCTATCGCTGAGACTGATTGCTGATTGAAGAAGCTTGTATTTGGTGACAAATCTCCAACCCTCTTTCTAATACATATTTGCTTTCATCCTTTGCATTGAACTATGTCTATTTTCAGGAATGCTGATTTAGTCTTTGATATGCTAGGCTAGATTCATTGTGTGGGTGTTTCGGATTGATGTAAGATGTATTGATTGCTTTGCTAATGTTAATTTCCAGCACCCCTTGTTAATCCATGTTGTTGGGTGAATTAAACTTATGAGTAATTGGGTTTGATCTATCCATGGAGGAGCCGCAGAATGGTGGTGCTTCATAATTGTTGCATCTATGTATCCAATGTGTATTGCATATCTTGAAATGAATGCACGACCCATTCAATCCATATTTCATAATTTAGAAGTTTAATTCATCCATAAATTCAAATTGCATATTGGGTTGTGATCCATATATCGAATCGTGCATTACCTAAAAGGGGCCGCAGAACGGTGGTTGTGCGCTGCGCACCACAACCTATATGCACTACTCTCACATACCTTGAAATGTGTGTGAGAGTGATTCATGAGCTTCAATTTGGGGAAGAACCTAGTTAGCAATTACTTTTGGTGCATCCCTTATGTGCTTAATTGATTTATTTCCCGATCCTCATACCTTGAAATGGATGAGCGATCGAGTTATCATGGAATTAATATTTAGTAGAGCAATTGAATAATCCTACTGATATCCTCAACACCCGCACTCTTTCTATCCCTTGCATCCAAATCTTAGGATATTACCCTAACTCTAGGGTATTTAGATAAACCGATTATCCAAACAACCATTCACCCCCATAGGGTGGTAAGAACCCTCAACCATTCTTTACATGTTTTAACTATTTGTGTGAATTTGCAGATTAAGTCCGTCTATGTGGATACGATCCCGTACTTACCGGGTATATTATTTACCGACCTCGTACACTTGCGAGTATCACCTTTCTGGGAGAGTCAAGCAAATTGGCGCCGTTGCCCGGGACGGCGTATCTTCATTTCACACTTTGGTTTTTGTTGTGAAAATTTGGTGAGATCTTTCCATTCTACTGTTTATATTCATCGTATATTTCCGAGTTTTCTTTTCCATTTTTCTAATCATCAAACCTATAAAAATTAGGCTAATCTTGGAAAGTTTTGATTTGAACTATATTGTCTAGTTTATGTGGTTAAGGATTCCTCGAACACATAGACTAGTAAGAAACATAAACATGGCCAATAACAATACCAACACCAACGGTAATGACAACACCAATCATAGTGAGGACGATCACTCTCAACATGAGGGTGATCGAAGTTTGAGATATGTGTTGAGGACGAATAGGTCAGCTACCGGCTCATGCATCGTGCTTCCTACCGATGCGAATTCTTTTAGCCCAAGACCTGGGATATTTCAAATTCTTCCCACTTTTCATGGTGTAGAAAAGGAGAACCCTTATCTACACATAAAGGAGTTTGAAGATGTCTGCCTCACATGTTCTGATGGGAAGGCAAGCAATGAAACCATTTATCTAAAAATGTTTCATTTTTCTTTAAAGGATAAAGCTAAAATTGGTTTAATGCTATACCTCCTCATACTATTAACTCCTGGTTAGCAATGCAAGCTGAATTTCTGAAAAAGTTTTTTCCCCTTGCACAGGACTCAATGATTAAAGCGGCAAATGGCAAACTTTTCTCAGAAGCCAAACGAAAGCTTTGATATCACTTGGGAAAGGTTTAATGAGCTGCCATTAGCATGTCCACACAATGGATTTGATGAATACCGTCTCATCGGTTTCTTTTACGACGGACTCATCCCATCCATGAAGCAATTCGTGGAAATGATGTGCAACGGGGAATTCTTGGATAAGACACCAGAGGAGGCATGGGACTACTTAGAGCCCATAGCTGAGAATGCACGAAGTTGGGAGGCGACTCCTGAAGCTGAGAGAAGAGACTTACCTCAACCTTTGGCCCATGGAGGTCTCCTTACATTGACCCAAGAAGAAGCCTTAGAAGCAAGAATGGAGGCCATCATTTACAAGAGACTTGAAGGGTTGCAGTTGAAAGGAGTGAAGGCCGTGACGGTTGGTATGAAGGGCTATGTAACCTTTGCTGTAGCGCATACCATGGTATCACTCAATGTCCTAACCTATCGCTAGCAAAGGAAGTACTTCAAGACCCCACTCAAGTGAATTATGTGGTGAATTCCAACCAAGGGCAAGGATACACCAATTCCCATAATCAAGGCCCGAGTTGGAGGAATAGACCGAATTTGAATTGGGGATCCCAAAGACAATAACAAGCTCAACCATCATATCGTCCGCCCTTCAACAACAACAACAATCAACAAGGCATCCAAAGGAGGAGGGATGAAACAAGTGAGCCCCAAGAGCAATCCCTGAGTGACACATTGCAACAATTCATAAAAATGCAAACAATGCAAAATCAAGCTAATTTCCAACAATGGCAACAACTACAACAAACTCAGGTGCAACACCAACAACAATTTCAACAACTCAATGAGAATATGGCAAAGCTTGCGGCAACTCTAGAGAAGGGCAAACTTCTGGCACAACCACTCCCCAACCCTAACATGAATTCATCATCGGGAGGACCCAACATCAAGTCTTGTCAAGCGGTGACAACCTTGAGGAGTGGTCGAAAACTTGAGAAGCCGGGGCCACCGAGAGTCGAAGCGGAGATAGTCATGGAGAATGAAGCTACCCCAAATGAAGATGTGCAAGAAGAAATACCGGACAAAGGAAACCATTCCGAAGAGATCGTCATTGAAGAGCCCGAGCCGTACATTCCTCCTGCACCTTTCCCTCAAAGTCTTCAACCTCCACGGAAAGATAAGTTCCAATCCGAAATCCGCGAAATATTTCAAAAATGTCAAATTAATATCCCTTTTCTTGATGCAATAAATCAAATTCCCGCATATGCTAAATTCTTAAAAGATTTATGCACCGTTAAGAGGAATATTAGTGTTAAGAAAAAGGCCTTCCTAACACAACAAGTTAGTGCTATTGTGCAACACAACACTCCTACTAAATACAAGGATCCCGGCTCACCTATAATCCCATGCATCATAGGAACCAAAAAGATAGGTCAAGCCCTCCTTGATTTAGGTTCGAGTGTTAATATTTTGCCTTATGACTTGTACATACAATTTGGACTTGGAGAATTAAAACCCATACCCATTATTCTCCAATTGGCCGATAGATTCATCAAGGTCCCCAAGGGTAGCATAGAGGACGTGCTCGTCCAAGTGGACAAATTTTACTACCCGGTGGACTTTGTGGTGTTGGACATTCTTGGACCTCAAACCAAAACACCAACCCCCATCATTTTAGGTAGACCATTCCTAGCCACAAGCAATGCTATAATCAATTATAGTGATGGTCAACTTAAAATCTCTTTTGGCAATATGACCCTTGACTTGAACATTTTCAATGCTTGTAAATTGCCATCGGGGGATGGTGAGTTTGAGGAAGCTTGCATGATTGAGACTCTAGTTGAAGAGCATTTTGATACGGAGTTTGTTGAAGCGCTTAATTTTGTTGATCATTTTTGTGAAAATATTGACACCGAGTGTTTTTTGCAGGTAGTTGGCGCGGTAACTAAGTGGATGCCATCTTTTGAGCCGCTACCGTTGGACACACCTTGCCAAAGGCTATCAAAGCTGGAACACCCATCCTTGGATATGAAGCCGTTGCCGCCATATTTGAAGTATGCATTTCTTGGGGAATCCGGTACATTCCCCGTGGTAATATCGTCTAAACTTTCCAATGAGCAAGAAATGCAATTGCTAGATGTGCTTAAAACTCACAAGGGGGCAATTGGTTGGACAATTGCCGACATTAAAGGTATTAACCCCCTCATTTGTAAGCACCACATCTACTTAGAGGATGACACTAAACCTACTAGAGAAATGCAACGTAGGTTAAATCCTAACCTAAATGAAGTGATAAAAGGTGAAATCCTTATGCTTCTTGATGCGGGTATTATATACCCTATTGCCGATAGTAGATGGGTTAGCCCCATTCAAGTTGTACCTAAGAAATCGGGGCTAACGGTTATTAAAAATGAAAACAATGAGCTAGTCCCCATGCGAACCACCACGGGATGGCGCATGTGCGTTGACTATAGGATGCTTAATTCTAAGACCCGCAAAGACCACTTCCCTCTCCCATTTCTTGATCAAATCCTAGAGAGAGTGGACGGACACGAATATTATTGCTTCTTTGATGGCTATTCCGGTTATTATCAAATCGAAATAGCACCCGAAGAACAAGAGAGGACCACCTTCACTTGTCCTTTTGGCACTTTTGCATTCCGGAGGATGCCATTTGGTCTATGTGATGCCCCCGCAACCTTTCAACGTTGTATGCTTAGCATTTTCCATGATATGGTTGAAATGATTGTGGATGTATTCATGGATGATTTCTCTGTGTATGGTAGCTCATTTAATAATTGTTTATCTAACTTGGTTTTATTGTTAGATCGGTCATCGAGAAAAACCTTCTCTTGAATTGGGAGAAATGCCATTTCATGACAACCGAAGGCTTAGTCCTTGGTCATATCGTGTCTAAGGAAGGTATACATGTCGATAAAGCCAAGATTGAGGTAATAGAAAAGCTACCCACTCCTCGTTGCATAAGAGATATTCGATCATTTCTTGGGCATGCATGTTTTTATAGGAGGTTCATAAAATATTTTAGTTCTATATCTCAACCTCTTTGCATGCTTTTGAGAAATGATGTAGATTTTGCTTGGAGTAATGATTGTCAACTTGCTTTTGAAAAGTTGAAAAATTTGCTCACATGTTCACCTATTCTTCAAGTGCCAGATTGGACATCACCCTTTGAAATCATGTGCGATGTTAGTGATTATGCGGTTGGTGCCGTACTTGGACAACGCAAGGACAATGTCCCTGTGGTGATTTACTATGAAAGCAAGAGCATGAATGAGGCTCAACGAAACTACACCACCACGGAGAAGGAGCTTTTAGCCGGTGTCTTCGCTTTGGAGAAATTTAGGAGCTACATATTGGGATTCCCAATTACAATCTTCACCGACCATGTCGCTCTTAAATATCTTCTTTCCAAGAAAGACGCTAAGCCTAGACTAATCCGTTGGATTTTGCTCTTGCAGGAATTCAACATCACCATCAAGGACAAGAAGGGAGCAGAAAATCATGTCGCCGATCACCTTTCACTGTTAACAATGAGCATGGAGCCAGCAACCATCCCATTGAATGATTCATTTCCCGACAAACATCTCTTTGCGGTCTCCCACTCACTCCCATGGTATGCCGACATAATAAACTACTTGGTCACCGGTAAGACTCCTCTACTTGGTCTCGCCAAGATTACAAAAGGTTCATCTTTGAGGTAAAATATTTCTTTTTCGATGACCCTTACCTTTACAAGTATTGTAATGACCAAATAGTAAGGAGATGCATACCCGACCATGAGTTTGATAGTGTTTTACACTTTTGCCATGAAGGTGTGTGCGGTGGTCATTTTTCCGCCCAAAAGACCGTAGCAAAAATTCTACAATGTGGTTTCTATTGGCCTAGCATGTTTAAGGACACTTATACATATTGTAAATCATGCTTAGCTTGCCAAAAGTTGGGGGGAATTACTAAAAGAAATATGATGCCGCTAAACCCCATTCTTGAATTAGAAATCTTCGATTGTTGGGGCATTGATTTTATGGGGCAGTTTCCCCCATCCTTTGGGTACACATATATTTTGCTTGCTATAAATTATGTATCTAAATGGATTGAGGCTATTACTTGTAGGACCAATTATTCGGCTATCGTGCTTAAATTCATGAAAGAAAACATTTTCGCACGATTTGGGATGCCAAAGGCTATGATAAGCGACGGAGGGTCACATTTCTGCAACCGCCTCTTCGCAAACTTAATGAAAAAGTTTGGGGTGAAACACAAGGTTTCCACACCATACTACACCCAAACCAATGGACAAGCGGAGTTGGCGAATCGGGAAATCAAGAACATACTCCAAAAGACGGTGAATCCATCAAGAAAAGATTGGAGTATACGTCTTCCCGAAGCATTGTGGGCGTACCGTACCGCCTACAAAATGGTTTTAGGGATGTCCCCATATCGCTTAGTTTTTGGAAAATTTTGCCTCTTGCCCATTGAGCTTGAACATAAATCCTTTTGGGCAATTAAAAAGTTTAATTGTGAAATTGACCCCTCTTCTCGTAAATTGCAGTTAGTGGAGCTCGAAGAGATAAGGAGAGAGGCATACAACAATTCCAAGCTTGTGAAGGAGAGGCTTAAATGCGCCCATGATCGAATCACCTTGAGGAGAGAATTCACCCCAGGAGAGAAAGTGATACTTTATAACTCAAGACTTCATCTCTTCCTTGGAAAGCTTCGTTCGAAGTGGATTGGACTCTTCATTGTTCAGGAGGTGTTTCCATATGGCACGGTGACCATTGCCAACCCAAAAAACAGCAATGAATTTAAGGTGAATGGCCAACGCTTAAAGCACTATCAAGAGCCATGGAGCAGAGACGAGTACACCATGGAGCTTACGGAACCACCGCCGGGTGGAACCACCTAGGTGTGTTAGCACCAAAACTTTCCTATATAGTAAAATGTAGTAATGAATAACTCTTGCTCAAGATTTCTTATCCTAGTTTATCCATCTTCATGCATATACCTCATCACACCCTTCAAACATTGAGGACCATGTTCATTATTAGTTGGGGGGGTGTGGACTAGGATATAGAAACTTCTTGAGCATCTTTTTATTATTTTCATCACTTTTTGTGAATATAAAAAATTTTTCCATCCATCACTAACATTTCTGCAACCCATAGCTTTTTCTTAGTCCCATTGATTAAATGTGGTGATCCTTCCCAACTTTGGTAAAAATGTATTCTTGAAGTGGATTTTGGCAAATTAGGGTGTGTTGTATCTCTATGTACTAAGGGCAATTAATTATTTCTCTACATGCTTACACTTGGCCCTTTAACTTGAAGCTCATGGCAATTAGCACCCATTTGAAACCCTATAGTGATGTAGAAACCTTGATATCAACGATCAATTGATTAAGCTTTAGGAATTTTAAAAAATTCGGCTAGGTTTGTATTCATGGATCCCAAGATAGTGACTTGGAAGTTGGAGTTGCTCAAATGAATGATATCAAATGCTACAATAATAAGTGCACTTATGCACATTTGAATAAGGCATTAACTTTTGCCATGGTACTTCGAATAAGGCAAAAATTGCCATGAAATTTGAGTAAATGCATAAATTTGAACCACAACTCATTTCCATGATCTTTTAAGGGAGCAAGTGCTATATCCCATAAGCTCGAGAGTTTCGAAGGATCTTACATCATGAGATTGTGACATATTGAGGGATTTACTAAGCTTAGGTGTGGATGGTGGAGTGTGTAAGAGGCATGAGGTTATAGTCTTAGGGAAGGGTGTATAGACTTGAGACCTTTGCCCTTTTATATATATATATATATATATATATATATATATATATATATATATATATATATATATATATATATATATATATATATATATATATATATATATGATTTCAACACTCTTTAGTAATGCCAATAATCCATGAATGGAATCAACATTGTATTTTGGGATTGGTCACTTATTTTGCTAGGGACTAGAAAAACGCTAGTTGGGGGTGTGATTATGAATAAATATTGCATATTCTAACCTCATAATCATCTCCTCTTGTGCATATAATCCATGGAATCATGCTCTCTTAACTACATTTACGGTAAATCATCATTTGTGAGCATATGATTTTATTAGTGCACAATTTCACTTCCCTAAGCATTATAAATGTCTATTATATTTATAGGGATTTTTCTGGAATTTTCAGGTATCCCGGAAGGGACTAAATCAACTCAAAAAGAGGAGTGCATAACAGGCGCCTGCTGAAGCAAAGATAGTCGCCTGAAAACCCAACAGTCGACTGCCCAAACAACAACAGTCGCCTGCCTTCAAAGAATTGAAGCTAGAGAAGCTGAAGCCCAATTACAGTCGACTATAAGAGGATTGACAGTCGACTGTAATCTCATACAGTCGCCTGTCATCTTCGCATCAGTCGACTGATATTTCAGATTTCCGAGGGAGCAAAAATGAGCCAACTCTCTGTTATTTTGACATTTCTGCAGCAGGCGACTGAAGAACAGAAAACAGTCGCCTGTGGATCACACAGTCGACTGTGATATTTTCAGACAGTCGCCTGCCCCCATTTGGAAGCAATAAGAATTTTCTGGCATCAGTCGACTGCCATTTATTCGACAGTCGACTGATCGGGGGGTTTTCGACTGCAGTCTGGGTTACGAGAAACGAGTTTTTTCTTAACCCGATTCCTCTCCAGTTGCTACGAATCGTTGGATGAGGATTTGGATGGATGAGATGTAACCCCTAGGGGGTATAAAACACTACCATTCAGATGTAATAAATGAGAACGAAAATAGAACTTAATCTTTTGCTATTTTAGGTCATCTTCTTCCTTGAGAAGGGGATTAGGGTTTTTGAGAATTCTGAGTTTTCTGATTTCATTTTTGCTATCGCTGAGACTGATTGCTGATTGAAGAAGCTTGTATTTGGTGACAAATCTCCAACCCTCTTTCTAATACATATTTTCTTTCATCCTTTGCATTGAACTATGTCTATTTTTAGGAATGCTGATTTAGTCTTTGATATGCTAGGCAAGATTCATTATGTGGGTGTTTCGGATTGATGTAGGATGTATTGATTGCTTTGCTAATGTTAATTTTCAGCACCCCTTGTTAATCCATGTTGTTGGGTGAATTAAACTTATGAGTAATTGGGTTTGATACTATCCATGGAGGAGCTGCATAACGGTGGTGCTTCGTAATTGGTGCATCTATGTATCCAATGGGTATTGTATATCTTGAAATAAATGCAAGACCCATTCAATCCATATTTCATAATTTAGAAGTTTAATTCATCCATCAATTCAAATTGCTAATTGGGTTGTGATCCATATATCGAATCGTGCATTACCTGAAAGGGGCCGCAGAACGGTGGTTGTGCGCTGTGCACCACAACCTATATGCACTACTCTCACATACCTTGAAATGGGTGTGCGAGTGATTCATGAGCTTCAATTTGGGGAAGAACCCAGTTAGCAATTACTTTTGGTGCATCCAATATGTGCTTAATTGATTTATTTCCCAATCCTCATACCTTGAAATGGATGAGCGATCGAGTTATCATGGAATTAATATTTAGCAGAGCAATTGAATAATCCTACTGATATCCTCAACACCTGCACTCTTTCTCTCCCTTGCATCCAAAGCTTAGGATATTACCCTAACTCTAGGGTATTTAGATAAACCGATTATCCAAACAACCATTCACCCCCATAGGGTGGTAAGAACCCTCAACCATTCTTTACATGCTCTAACTATTTGTGTGAATTTGTAGATTAAGTCCGTCTTTGTGGATACGATCCCGTACTTACCGGGTATATTATTTGCCGACCTCGTACACTTGCGAGTATCACCTTTCTGGGAGAGTCACTGAGCATATCCTTGAGCAACAAGTCGTGCTTTATTACGTGTGATGTTATCCTTCTCATCAGTCTTGTTTTTAAATATCCATTTGGTTCCAATTACTTTCACTCCATTTGGTCTTTCAACAAGAGTCCACACATCATTTCTTTGAAACTAATTAAGCTTTTCTTGCATAGCTGATACCCAGTATTCATCTACATGTGCTTCTTTTACATTTGTTGGTTCAATTAAAAAGGTAAAGCATACATACCCTGCAAGATCACGATAGTTAACACGACTTGCGCCTCTTGTTTGTCGTTCTTCAAAGATATCTCATATGACCAGCTCAGGTGGATGATTCTTGATAACTCTAGTGATGCCATCACTAGAATGAGTAGCTGGTTGCTCACTTTGAATTTCATCATGAGATGTTGTCTCTTGTGTTGCAACATCAGCTACAACATTGTCATGTGTCATGCCTGGTGTTGCAACATCAGTCACAACACGCTTTTCTTCCTCTGTACTTTCTTCTTGTCTGGAGCTTCCTTCACTAGTGACTGTCTCTTTTTTCCTATTTAAAGTCATCAACAACATTTATAGATTCAATCATAGTTTTAGTGCGCTTGTTATAAACCCAATATGCACGGTTTGATGTAGAATATCCCAGAAAAATCCCTTCATCGCTTTTCGCATCAAACTTTCCTCTTTGAGTATGATCATTCAGTATATAACACTTGCTACCAAAAATATGAAAATAGGACACATTTCGTTTTCTTCCCTTCCATATCTCATATAATGTCTTCTCAGTTCTTGGGCGAAGATATACTCTATTGATAGTATAGCATATTGTATAGCTTCAACCTACCACCTTACACTGACTTCTCTGGCATTTAACATGACACAAGCCATCTCTTGTAGTGTACGATTCTTTCTTTCAACCATTCTGTTCTGTTGTGGAGTCTTAGGAGCCGAAAATTCATGAGCAATCCCTCGAGATTCACAGAAGTTAGCAAACAATCGGTTCTCAAACTCCTTTCCATGATCACTTCTGATTCTTATTACCTTGCTAATGATATTTCCTTTCTCATTTTGAAGAAGAATACACACTTTCTTAAATGCTTCAAAAGTATCTGACTTTAAGAAAATCTACCCAAGTAAACCTAGAAAAATCATCAACACAAACGAAGATATATCTCTTACCACCAATGCTGGTTTCAGATGTGGGACCAATGAGATCCATATGAAGTAGTTCCAAAACCTGAGATGTAGTATTATTTTGCAGTTGCTTGTGATTTGTTTTCTGCTGCTTGTCGAGTTGACACGAGCTGCATACACCATCCTTCTTTCTGTTCAGCACACGCATTCCTCTGACAGCCACAGGCTTAGAAATTTTCATTAGGGGTTTGAAGTTTTGATGTCCAAGTTTCTGATCCCACTGTTCAGATTCGTCATCAGCAGTTCGAAGACAAGTATTAGTCTCTTGAAGAAGATAGCAGTTGTAGGCAGACCTTTTCCCCATCAGAATACATTCTTCACTAGCATTAAACACTAAACATTTCTCCGTAGTAAACCTCACTAGCAACCTTTGATCACACAACTGGCTGATACTAATAAGGTACCTTTAAGGTCTTTACAATGCAGAACAATCTTGAGTTTAGGAAGGCCGACTGCATTCAAATTTCCTTTTCCAACTACCTTTCTCCTTCGACCATCACCAAAAGTCACAAGAACCCCATTACAGATTCTGTAATTATCAAGAAATTCCTGGTTGCCTGTCATATGACGTGAATAGCCACTGTCAAAGTACCACATGTGAAGATACCATTAACGATGTATAAGCTACCATGCTGTATAGCTCTGTCTTTCTAACCCATTGCTTCTTCACTCTTGTGCCAAGACGACTTACAGTTCTGCATTTCAAGGAATGACACATGCGACTAAAACAATTTCTCTCAAAATGACCAACAAATTTGTAGTATCTGTTGGGAATTAAGACACACCCTAGTGAATTTTGATGATGTGCACAAAGTGATATGTGTACTAATATGTTTAATTCAAGTGTGTATAGGCATTGATCAATTATTCTATATCCATGAAGTTCAAATGCATTGAAAAGTTAAATGAAGGACTTAGAAGCCATGGTCGGAAGTCTACTTACGAGCCAACAATACGAAGCATATGATGGCTCAATAATACGAAGCATATGAAGACTAAAGATCAAGATAAGATGGCTCAAGTCAAAGATCGAAGAACGAGAGCTAAAGATGTGTGTATTAGTAAGTTGTGTATTTAGAATGTAAAAGCTAAATAAATATTCTATACACATACACACACACAATGATTTTTGAAAATGTTTTAAAACTTGTTTTAAACTTATTTGAGAGCATACTTTTTATAGACGCTAAGTTTCAACTTGTAGTCAACTACAAACACCCAATAGTTCTCTACCCTGATTTCTGCCTTCTCCCTGAAAAGACACTCTGGGAGTCGACTACCAATATTAGGGAGTCGACTACCAGTGTAACAGATTTTCTCAGAAACTACTCTGGGAGTCGACACCAACCTTAGGGAGTCGACTACCAGCTGTGCGATTTGACTCCCTTGATTGCCTCTCCTATTTATTATTGTCACGACCCGCTTCCCTAAAATGGAGGCGAGACGTGAAAAGGTCCGCACGAGAGTGGAGCTGTGAAGCCCCAAACCCGATAAGCGTCAATAAAACATAAGCAGGTCCCTGTAACCACAACGGAACAACAATAATAACACAAAGAGAGACTGAAATAAAATCTCACATCTTATAAATTGTCCAACATGAAAATAAGTCCAACATCCAGAAAAGCCACCAGGCTAAAAGAAAGAGTCTAAAAGGCCCAGAACAAGGCCAACAAAAGCAACGACATAACAAGGTATAGGTGCTACGCACCGATAACAAAACAACTGTCTAAACAAAAGTAAAACACAACGAAGACACTAGGACTGGTCCCCAGTGTCCACGTACTCCCCGTCAAACACAAGCTCGGGCTCGGCGTCAGCAAACACCTCGTCCTCAACAAGGTACTCAGGCTCAGGATCTAACATGTGTCACCCAAAAGAGTAAAGGGGCACATGTCAGCAAGTCTAAAAGACTTGGGCAAGGAAACTGAAGGTAAGGCAACTAGCAACCTAGCAGTTATAGTATGCATGACATGGCAGTTATAACATGAGTGCACAATTAAGACATGGCAAGACAATTTGTAGAAGGGAACAATTATCGGGACAAGACAAGAGTAGCCAAGCTACTAACATTCTCAATCAATTCACATTGTTTTGTAGGTGTTTACGCCCTTCAGCTGAATGGTACATCATTCACACCGATCGGCACTAAACCCAATTCACGTTTCACGGTTGTTTGTAGATGTTTACGCCCTTCAGCTGAATGGTTCATCATTCACACCGATCGGCACTAAACACTACCCCACCCCAGAGTTTACGCCTTACAACTGCAGTTGTTGATCAAACAGACCCCCAGTTGCCTGGCCGCTTAACCCTTACCCCATCCCACATGTAAACAAGCCAGGGTCCCTGAACATGAGCCCAGCAAGTGAGCCAGGGTTGCCCCGCACGGGAGCTTGTTTCTTAGTTCACAATTCAATATATCGAGCGTTGGGGTTAGCAACTCATTATGCTCGCTTCTGGTCACGAGCCAGGAACACAAATATTGTAGCGATGCTACGCAATCACGGGATCACCAAAAGAATGCAATGACATGACATTTAATTTGCGTACCGTTAATGGAAAGTAAACATGACATGGTAATTGTGCAACATGCTAAATGTCGGAACTAGCTTCGTTGTCAAGCTAGTTCCCCAATTTGCGCCTAGGCGAGTATCATTTCGTCGCCTAGCCTCTTTTACGCCTACAACAAGCAAATGGCCTAAAACATGGCCTAAACCCTAAGTGGCAAGTTTCACTTGCCTAGCACCGGGGATGACGACCACTTCGTCACACGGATGCCAATCTACGGGGAAATCGCTGTTTTGGGGGAACAATCATCAAACAACATGAAATTTTATTAGGGTTTTCATAAAAATATAAATAGGTTATGAAAACAACGGTAGATTGATTTCTTACCGAGAGGTGGCGGAAGAAACACTCCGGGGAACCCTAGGTTCAGATCTGGAGAAGATTGGAGAAGTTTGGGGAAACTAGGGTTTTGGGGGATTTGGGGATTTTGATGGATTTGGTGAGATTTTGGGGAAGATGAGAGGTAGAAAGAGTGGATGGATGGTTTGGATGATGGATTTAGGGCTTGGGATGAAGAAATGAAGCTTGGAGGAAGATGGGGGCTCAAGGGGGAAGATTTTAGGGTTTTGGGTCGTGTTGAGGAAGAAGAAAACGTTTGGGTTGGGTTTAAATAGGATGGGCTGGCGGCTGCCCAGAAATTAGGGTTTTAACACAGGTTAGTCGGTCAAAGAGCAACCACTGACCGACTAGTTTGGCAACTAGTCGGTCGGTCGACCAACTGACGTGCGTCTATATTTCATATATTCACGCACGTTTTCTTTTGTGTTTCTCCGTGTTTTCCGCCGTCTCTTATTCGTTTTCATATGTTTTCCCGTTTTCTTTCACTTTTCTTTGTTTGTCCATGATTGCAGGAGTTCGACCACGTAGGGGACCTTTTACGATGATATCCCAAGTCCCCGGAGCAACGGGAAAAGTCACGCGTGATCCAGGGGGTCAAACGGCGAAGTATTCATCTTTCTGCCCCTCACCCGGTCGGTTGGTCATCTCCAACCGATCGGGTGATGCACGCGTGCACCAACCGGTCGCTACCGCAGCTCACGAAGAAGTCACCCGACCGGTTCACAGACCGGTTCTGCGGGCGGCTGTTCTCTGTCTTTTCGAGCAGAATTCCAACCGATCGGGTGACTCTCACCCGATCGGTTCATCTGTAGCTGAGAAAAAGAGCTGAAGACACGGGCGTCGAACCGACCGGTTCACCCGACTGCTCCAAGATCCAACCGGTCGCTCAAGAACTCACCCGATCGGTTCGTGAGATCGAGTGAAAACTCGCCGTTTTCTGTGATTTATCTGTAACGGATCAACCGATCGGTTGACTTGTCACCCGATCGGTTGATCCGAAAATCTATATATAGGACCCCTAGGGTTCCAGAAACGGGAGAGTTGTATTTTTTTACTGTTTTATTTCCCTGTGACGGCTGTAATTGTTACTCTTAAGTAAGTTTTCAGATCTTTCTAATTTTTTAGTATTGTCTTTACTACTCCTTTACTTCCGCATTGCAATTGTCGGATTATGATTCTAACGGTTAAATTTCATTTAGATTGCTTTTTCATGAATTTTTGTGAGTAGTTCCCAAATCTGGGATTTTGGTGGAAGCCCCTTCGGGGGCTCTTCCCGATGCGTCCATAGGGTTAGGGAATCGATTGGGAGTAGGAATCTAACGGTTACGCGGGGCGTTTCATTGTCATCGGCGGGAAAAAGACCGCCTTTGACCGTCGGGCCAAGGGGGAATAAACTTGGCGGTTGACTCCCTAGCCAAAGCTCACGCCTTTAGCGTAGACGCCGAATCCTAGCACGCGGGAGCGGCAGGATGAGACGTCGGGAGATATCGTTGCGGACTTAGTGCTCCCGGGATCGATCAGTGTTTATGGACACGGGAGTGCCCACTGATCGAATCCGGGAAGTCCGGTGTATCATCCTGGGCACCGACCGGAATATCGGGCCCATGGGACGCCGGTACCACTTTCAGAGGCAACGTCTCACCATTAGACCCTAATCCCGATCGCTATCCATACCCGTAGGCCGTAGCGGCGAGAGCCTCTCGTCGGGTCGGAAACCAAAGTCCCGGGTTTACTTTCTTTTTGTTCATACGCTTTCATTTTCTTTCGTGACAACCAACCACCGATTCGGGCTAGCTCGCCCCTCGGGGTGATTTAGGTCCTACCTGACCCAAGCACAACCTCGCCTCCCTGAGTTCGATATTCCCGCACCCTACACTAACCGTGAAACTTGCGGTAAACGACACCGCGACGCCGCGACGCAAGCGGGGCGCCGGTCAAGTTTATGGCGCCGTTGCCGGGGAGGCACCGTGCTTGATATTTTAGGATCTTTTGAACCCTCGTGTCTAGCTCACATCCCTACCTCGCGATAATTTTCGCATTCTCCTTTTTCTTTTTCTTATTTGTTTTTCTCATTTTTATTTCTTATTTTATCTGTTTCTTTCCCACTTTTCGCTTCACGGGTGTTTGTTGTTTTTTTATGCGCAGGAGTTCAAGGAGTCTTGGCGACTTGATTCCCCCCGATCCAGAGATTAACGCCACCCTTAGGCGTTTGGCCGCCGAGAAGCGAAGTGAAGAAGATGCTGCACGTAGTTTCAGGAGACATCTGGGATCACTCTCACCATGTCCGCTGCTTGGCGCGGAGCTTAGCAGAATCACTGAATACTTCAAATATACTATCCCTCCTGACTGCCGCTGTGGAATGCCAAAGATATCGAGATGCGCAGGAGTACCTTGCCATGGCAGCTCCCTCTCCCCACGGAGAAATGGCGTGTATCGACAACCATGGTCTCGAATGTAGTGAAGAAGAGTCAGCCGCAGAGTTGTGTCAGGAGAACCACCCGACCAGATTTGGAGGCGACGCTGAACAGGAACCAATCTACCCCTTGCAGACTTCTATTGAGTGTCCCCGGTCTTTGAACGATGGAGAAGCTGGAAACGGTTGTGGAGAATCATCGATGACTGAAACCTGTTTTCACCTGCAAGCTTTCTTCCCGGATAATTATGGCGAGCTCGGAAGAGACCCGGTGCATCTCTCGACCGTCCCCACTGTACCCTGCAAAATTTCACCGCTAGGAGCCACGGCCGAGGTGGAGATTCCGGATTCTGGCTTCAGTGAAATCCACGAAGAAATCTGTTCCCTTGAGGATGCTCAGCTCGAAAAGTATGCGTCAGGGCCCCAAGAAGTAGAGATGAAAGAATTACCGCCGGGACTTAAGTATGAATATTTGGGAGCAGGGTCGACCCTTCCGGTTATAATTAACTCTTCGCTACCTGAGGACCAAATGACCAAACTTCTTGGAGTTCTAAAAAGGTTTAAAGGAGTTTTCGGATATGCAATTGAGGATTTAAAAGGGGTTAGCTTGGGCCTCTGCTCACATATAATTCTTCTTGAAGATGAGCAAGCCTCCTCGATTGAGCCGCAGCGGAGGTTGAATCCCGTAATGATGGAAGTTGTGAAGAAAGAGATTGTAAGGCTTCTACATGCCGGTATTATATACCCTATCTCCGATAGTCGCTGGGTTAGCCCGGTACACGTTGTACCCAAGAAGGGAGGAATGACGGTGGTTCGCAATGAAAAGAACGAGCTTATACCAACGAGGACCGTTACAGGGTACAGGATGTGCATTGACTATAGGAAGCTGAACAAGGCAACAAGGAAGGATCATTACCCCCTCCCCTTTATTGACCAGATGCTCGAGAGGCTGGCGAAGCATAATTATTTCTGTTTTATGGACGGGTATTCTGGATTTCTTCAAATCCCTATTCATAATGATGACCAGGAGAAAACGACTTTCACCTGCCCGTTCGGGACGTACGCCTACAGAAGAATGCCGTTCGGGCTTTGTAACGCCCATGCTACGTTCCAGAGACTCATGTCCGCTGTCTTCTCCGACTACTCCCAAGACATCATGGAAGTTTTCATGGACGACTTCTCAGTCTACGGAACTGAATTTGACTCGTGCCTCAGTAATCTCACTAAGGTCCTGGAGAGATGTCAGGAAAAGGGACTAGTCCTAAACTGGGAGAAGTGTCACTTCATGGTCCAAGAGGGAGTTGTGCTGGGACACATCATCTCTTCGAGGGAAATCGAAGTTGATAAGGCTAAAATCGAAGTGATTGAAAAGCTTCCGCCACCGCACAATCTTCGAGGAGTCCGTGGTTTCTTAGGACATGCGGGATTTTATCGCCGCTTTATCAAAGACTTCTCGAAGATTTCCAGGCCTCTGTCCCAACTCCTCGTGAAGGACGCACCTTTCGTCTTCGGCAAGGAGTGTGTGGAGGCCTTCCGCACTTTGAAGCTAGCCTTGATTTCCGCACCCATAATACAACCACCAGACTGGGAACTCCCCTTTGAGCTGATGTGTGATGCTAGTGATTATGCGGTTGGTGCCGTCCTAGGGCAGAGGAAAGATAAAAACCTCCATGTCATACATTATACGAGCAAAACCCTTGATGCCGCCCAAAGAAATTATACTACCACGGAAAAGGAATTGCTCGCGGTAATCTACGCCATGGATAAGTTCCGACAATATCTTGTTGGCGCCAAGGTGATCGTACACACGGATCACGCGGCCCTTAAATATCTATTGAACAAGAAGGAAGCCAAGCCGCGACTAATCAGATGGATCCTCCTCCTCCAGGAGTTTGACCTGGAAATCAGAGACAAAAAGGGGGCGGAGAATGTCGTTGCCGATCACCTGTCCCGGATGCCCACTCTCGATTTGAATGCTACACCAATCGATGATTCACTCCCTGACGAGCATCTCTTCTCTGTATCTTCCTCCTGGACCCCCTGGTACGCCGACATCGCAAATTATCTGGCGTGTGCCATCGTTCCTCACAATGTGAGCTTACAGCAGAAGAAGAAATTTTTCCATGAGGTCCGCAAATTCTATTGGGATGACCCCCACCTATACAAAACCTGCAATGATGTGGTGATACGAAGATGCATCCCTGAAACTGAAGCGACTTCCATCATTTCCCACTGCCACGGACAGCAATGTGGAGGGCACGCGAGCACCTACAAGACCACTGCAAAAATCCTCCAAAGCGGATTTTACTGGCCTACGCTCTTCAAAGACACACATGTTTATGTACAAGCCTGCGATAGATGCCAAAGAGCTGGGAATATCTCCAAAAGAAATGAGATGCCTCAACACTACATCCTAGAGATAGAAATCTTTGATGTGTGGGGAGTGGACTTCATGGGGCCGTTCCCTTCTTCCTCGGGGAACCAGTACATCTTGGTGGCCGTTGACTACGTGTCGAAATGGGTTGAAGTGGTGGCCAGCCCAACCAATGACTCTAAAGTGGTGGCTAAGTTCTTTAAAAACAACATCTTCCCGCGGTTTGGTGTGCCTCGGGTCCTGATCAGTGACGGAGGAAGCCACTTTGTAGAAAAGAAATTTGAGGCCCTCCTAAGAAAATACGGGGTGCAACACCGGGTGGGGCGTGCCTACCACCCGCAGACCAGCGGTCAGGCGAAAGTCTCTAACCGGGAGATTAAAAGCATACTAGAAAAGACTGTGGCCAACTCCAGGAAGGACTGGTCATCAAAACTCCCTGACGCGCTTTGGGCCTACAGGACGGCATTTAAAACTCCCATCGGCACAACTCCCTACCGGCTCGTCTACGGGAAAGCTTGCCATCTTCCTGTGGAATTGGAACATAAGGCATATTGGGCGGTTAAGAATCTGAATTTCGACACCGAGAAGGTGGGAGTGCATCGGCATCTTCAACTCAACGAACTTGACGAAATCCGGCTCAATGCTTATGAGAACGCCAAGATCTACAAGGAGAAACTGAAGCGGTGGCACGATAAGCGAATCTTAAGGAGGGAATTCAAAGAAGGGGACTTAGTTCTCCTGTTCAACTCACGGCTGAAGCTCTTTCCTGGGAAACTCAAGTCAAGATGGTCAGGACCGTTCCGCATCACCAAGGTTTTCCCGCACGGGGCCATCGAGATAATGGGAAGGGATGAGCCGTTTAAAGTAAACGGGCATTGTCTGAAACACTACGCAGTAGGAGAACCTGGATTCTCTCCGGTCGGACCCCCCACGAGCGACAACTCTTCTTCCAACCCTCCGGATGTAACTTGACCATCTCTTGCGGGCGTCGAGCCAACGACGTTAAACAAGTGCGCTTCATGGGAGGCAACCCATGTTCTAAACTTTTTCTCAAATTTTTAGCGTTATTTTTTACTCTATTTTCTCTATTTTTATAAATAAAATCAGCCGCGAGGACATCCGTTCGGGGACTTAATCAAATTTCTTGGTTTTTGCAGGAAACAAGCCCCAACCGATCGGGTGATAACTCACCCGATCGGTTGGGATGTATCAGATACATGCCGAGATCTGTCCCCGAATGAACCGATCGGTTGAATAATGAAGAGACCGGGTGGCAGACCGGGTGAGCTGGGGAGAACTTTCGGAAATTTTTGGGAAATATCAACCGATCGATTGAGATCATGCACGATCGGTTGACACGACCGGGTGAGCTGGGGAGAAGTTTCGGAAACTTTTGGGGAATATCAACCGATCGGTTGAGTTCATGCACGGTCGGTTTACACGACCGGGTGAGCAGCCCTAAGTTCTCGGGAAAAACTTGGTAAGCGGCCAACCGATCGGTTGACTTACCACCCGACCGGTTCGCCTGTAGCTGTTGACTGACGAGAACTTTCAAATTTTGGCTACCCGATCGGGTGGGTTTCCACACGATCGGTTCATTTTCGACCCTATAAATAAGCCTTGGCACACGGCGACCGCCACCCGACCCCAGAAAACCCCCTTCATGCGATTTCATATCTCCAGCTGTAGAATCGATCTTCTCGACCCTACATACTGTGCCTAAACCCTCATCCCCAATCACTCCCATACTTCCCCACCTCCGCCACCTCGCCATCAAGGACATTCCATCATCAAAACCCCCAAACCCTAACCCTAGCCCCAAAATTCTCAAAATTCTGTTCTCGTCGGATCAGTGGGCTGCGGCTTCCCGAGTTGTTCCCTCCTGCTACGCAAGACCCCCAGGCGCTTGATCTTGCTACATCGAAGGGTAACATTCTTCCACTCTGCACATCTTCAACTTTACCTGTAATATCGTAAGTTGGTGTGATAACTGTTTCCCTTGCCCTTTATTCATCTCAAGTTCGCCACCCTATTAGCGGCCATGTCTAAGAAAGGGAAGGACATTGCATCATCTTCGCGCCGTGATCCAATCCACGTCCCCTTTTCCCCCTCTTTCCTTGGCATTAACCCTTCCACGGATGAGCAGTGTGACCGGTTGCGAGCACTGCTTCATCGTCCGATGAGACCTACACTCTTCGCCGATCGCCCCACACTCGAAGCTCTAGGGCTTTCGAACGGCGTCGATAGGATTTTCGACTGTATCGGGTGCCATACCCTCTCTCACATCCACGCTCACACGCACAGAAATCTCACGCTTGAATTCCTCAGTTCCCTCGAGTTGTGTGACGGAGGTTTCTCCTTCCGAGCTTTCAATTGTGACTTTTCTCTGGGTTTCATCGAGCTGAACAATATCCTTAATCTACGTCACCCGGATCTTAACGCTGAACATTCCACCCACGATCGAACTGACATTTACTCTCGATTCCGGGATGATGGTGTTTGGCAACGATTTACACGGCACACCACCTTTCCACCTGAGGCTCCTGCCTCTTACATTATCCACCCGTGTTACCGCCTCGCCCATTGCATCCTTGCCAACACTGTTTTCGCTCGCGTGGATGTGTCCACTGTATCTAGGGACGAGCTCTTCTTTCTCTATGCCATGTCCGATGACAGAATCCTCGGGCACGTCCCTATGCCCATAAACACCGCTCATTGGATCATCCACGAAATTTTCGCTGTTAGCCGCGCCACTTCTGGTTCCATCTGTTGTGGCGGGATGGTCACTCTTATTGTCAGCTGTGTTTTGAGGGTACCCCCGACCTCCCTATTCTACCTGGTCGTAGCCGTATTGATCGCGATTACTTGATCGACATCAATTTGCTCACTCCCTTCGGTGAAGACCGTGCTGTCTACCTTTACAGCCCCGCCTGCGAGCCTTTCGCAATCCTGCCACCTTTGGCCCCTTTGCGGGTACCCTATACCCCGTCTCACCTTCCTTGGGAGTTTTACCCCGATCCTTGGTATTCTCCACTAGTGCATCTACCACCCCTGGATCCTCCCGATTGGCACCCAATTGTCGGCCCACCTAGTACGGTCTTCTTCCACCACAGCCCTCCGGTGCACATCGATCCTCCCATGCTTCAGCCTGTCGCCCCTCCTTCGCCCATAGGCACACCCTCCTCTTCCTCTGAAGAGTCTTTCATTCACTATTCCCCTCCCTCCTCCCCCTCCCCCTACCATTCCAGTACCAGTGAATCTGACTGATTACCCCTTGCATATATCTAGATTTCATTGATCATATCATTTCGCTAGCACTTTCTGGTCTAGCTTGGGGGAAGTCTATTTCGGTGTGCTGTCGTGTTTTGTTTGTTTTTCTCATTTTTGTGTGTGTGTGTTTGTTTTTCACTTTTTGAGTGTCGTGTCGTGTGATTTTATTCTATTTTTATTTTCGTATTGTTTGATTTTGATCTTGTTTTTTATTTCTTTTTCAGTTTTATCTATGTGTTTTCCTCGTTTTCATTTCTTTTCGTGTCTGTGCGTATTCCCCCCCATTTTCATTGCCTTCCCGTACTCACTCTTATTGCATTGAGGGCAATGCAAGTTTCAGCTTGGGGGAGTCGCACTTCGTGCGTCATTTGTGTTGTTTTTCTACGTTAGTTGAGTCATTTTCCATCGTGTTTTTCTTTTTTCTTTTTTCCTTCTTTCTTTAGCTCTTTCTCCTAGAAATGAATCCTATGATGAATCGCCACAAAGTCACACACACCTAGCATGGCATCGATAATCACACTCACTAACCCTAGGATTTCGAGTCCTCTTGCATTTCACGCATCGTGGGTCCACTTAGCTTTTTTGTGAGTCGTGTGTCGTGACTAGCATTTGGTGTGCTTCTGCTTTGTGATTTTACTTTATATACCTGTCCAGGAATGACCCCTAGATTATCATGCTTCGATATTGAATACGCGGTATTTGCTTCTAATGTCTGCTTCTATATGCATGCTATTTATATCGTATACTTCAATTCGCATGCGTCGGGATTCCACAACTAAGGACTAGGATACCCCATTTAGCCTAAGCTCTATTTAGCAACAATAGTCCCTTTTGCCCGAGTGTTTAGATTTCGACTTCTTTTTTGTTTTACTTGGTGCAAATCCCCTCGTCGTGTACCGTTCCCCCACTTGGGAGAGTACACAAGTGTATAGCCAAAAAAACCAAAAAGCCAAAAAATGGGAGAAAAGAAATGAAAAACCCAAAAAGAAAAGAAAAGAAAAAGATTGTATAGCCAAAAAAGCCAAAAAAAATATGCAAATACCCAAAATCCAAAAAAATTCCCGTGTGAATATTTTCATACTTGCCAAGAATAAAGGGAAGGCGAGAATTTGCACCGAGTGTTCTTCTCCACATCATCTCAACCCCCGTCGTTATCAAAGACACTTGGCTTGGGAGCTATTTAGCTAGTATCTAGGCTATAGTGGCGTGATTTCCTTAACCCTAGTTGTGGAGTCCACGATGCATGATACGCTCCTATTCTCTCTATTCTCATGCATGCTCGAACTTATATTCGCCGCTTAATTCAATTCGATTCGATATTTGGGTCATATCTTGGATTTGTGTATATCGAGCCTCGTAGCACATCGTAGAAAGCATCACCATTTGCTAGCACACGACCACGCTCACTCGCGCTTCACTGCGTGGACCCACGACACTTATTTGGACTCGCTTTCCTAGGTTTAGTGGTGTGATTTGGCGTTTGCTTGCTGGATGTGTCGTTTTTGATTTTGATGGCTCTGATGGACGATCTAGGGCTTAGAGTTTTCTTTTTCTTTCTTCCTCTCTATTTTTCCCTTCCGAGCTCCCACTCTCACTCGTCTTCCTCGAGGACGAGGAAGAGTTCAGCTTGGGGGATTTTGACGTGCGTCTATATTTCATATATTCACGCACGTTTTCTTTTGTGTTTCTCCGTGTTTTCCGCCGTCTCTTATTCGTTTTCGTATGTTTTCCCGTTTTCTTTCACTTTTCTTTGTTTGTCCATGATTGCAGGAGTTCGACCACGTAGGGGACCTTTTACGATGATATCCCAAGTCCCTGGAGCAACGGGAAAAGTCACGCGTGATCCAGGGGGTCAAACGGCGAAGTATTCATCTTTCTGCCCCTCACCCGGTCGGTTGGTCATCTCCAACCGATCGGGTGATGCACGCGTGCACCAACCGGTCGCTACCGCAGCTCACGAAGAAGTCACCCGACCGGTTCACAGACCGGTTCTGCGGGCGGCTGTTCTCTGTCTTTTCGAGCAGAATTCCAACCGATCGGGTGACTCTCACCCGATCGGTTCATCTGTAGCTGAGAAAAAGAGCTGAAGACACGGGCGTCGAACCGACCGGTTCACCCGACTGCTCCAAGATCCAACCGGTCGCTCAAGAACTCACCCGATCGGTTCGTGAGATCGGGTGAAAACTCGCCATTTTCTGTGATTTATCTGTAACGGATCAACCGATCGGTTGACTTGTCACCCGATCGGTTGTTTCGAAAATCTATATATAGGACCCCTAGGGTTCCAGAAATGGGAGAGTTGTATTTTTTTACTGTTTTATTTCCCTGTGACGGCTGTAATTGTTACTCTTAAGTAAGTTTTCAGATCTTTCTAATTTTTTAGTATTGTCTTTACTACTCCTTTACTTCCGCATTGCAATTGTCGGATTATGATTCTAACGGTTAAATTTCATTTAGATTGCTTTTTCATGAATTTTTGTGAGTAGTTCCCAAATCTGGGATTTTGGTGGAAGCCCCTTCGGGGGCTCTTCCCGATGCGTCCATAGGGTTAGGGAATCGATAGGGAGTAGGAATCTAACGGTTACGCGGGGCGTTTCATTGTCATCGGTGGGAAAAAGACCGCCTTTGACCGTCGGGCCAAGGGGGAATAAACTTGGCGGTTGACTCCCTAGCCAAAGCTCACGCCTTTAGCGTAGACGCCGAATCCTAGCACGCGGGAGCGGCAGGATGAGACGTCGGGAGATATCGTTGCGGACTTAGTGCTCCCGGGATCGATCAGTGTTTATGGACACGGGAGTGCCCACTGATCGAATCCGAGAAGTCCGGTGTATCATCCTGGGCACCGACCGGAATATCGGGCCCATGGGACGCCGGTACCACTTTCAGAGGCAACGTCTCACCATTAGACCCTAATCCCGAGCGCTATCCATACCCGTAGGCCGTAGCGGCGAGAGCCTCTCGTCGGGTCGGAAACCAAAGTCCCGGGTTTACTTTCTTTTTGTTCATACGCTTTCATTTCCTTTCGTGACAACCAACCACCGATTCGGGCTAGCTCACCCCTCGGGGTGATTTAGGTCCTACCTGACCCAAGCACAACCTCACCTCCCTGAGTTCGATATTCCCGCACCCTACACTAACCGTGAAACTTGCGGTAAACGACACCGCGCCGCCGCGACGCAAGCGGGGCGTCGGTCACCAACGCAGACCGACTAAGTGCAAACAGTAACTTCTGAACGAAAATAGGATTTAGAATTAGTCGGTCCATGAACAAATACTGACCGACTAGTTTAGCATCTAGTCGGTCGATGAACGTTCTTAGACCGACTAAGAGTAAACAGTAACTCGACTAAAATTAAGATGATGTGTTAGTCGGTTAAAGAAGCATTGCTGACCGACTAGTTTGCAACCTAGTCGGTCAACCAACGTTCTTAGACCGACTAACGATAAACAGTAACTCCTGAATAATTTTAGAAAGCCAACTAGTCGGTCCAAGAAGGATTGCCGACCGACTGGATCGTCATCTAGTCGGTCGGTGCCCCTTCTTATACCGGCTAATGAGCACAAAAAGTTCCGATACGGAGCGCGGGGCCCCGGGATCGATTCCTAAGACTCCTAGGCTTGATCTAATAGTTAGATACGACCGTTATGAAGTCCGTCACGAATGACATACTTCGAAATCGACGATCCTAAGGAAGAAACGAGAAAATACGACGAATCGATCGAAAATGAAAGCTACGGAGACGAAAACCACACAAGAGGAGAAAATCCACCAAAACATATATTATATTATACTAAATTCAGATACATGAAAAGCAGTCGATACATCCTCCCCAACTTAAGAAAAATTCCGTCCTCGGAATTTCCAAATACTCACGAGTCCGGAAACAAAAGTGGGAAACGCTCTCGCATCTCATCCTCATTCTCCCAAGTAGACTCTCCAGGTGAGCCGTGTCGCCACATCACCCTCACAAGATTGACAATCTTGTTCCGAAGCGATTTCTGACGCCTGTCCAGAATCTGCACTGGATACTGGTCATACGTCATATCGGGGCGAACGGTAATCTCCGAAAAATCCACAGCATGAGATGGATCGCTAATGTATCGACGAAGCTACGACACATGGAAAACATTGTGAACTCCTTCCAAAGATGGCGGCAAGGCCAAGCGATAAGCTACCTCGCCAACCCTCTCCAAAACGTCAAACGGTCCAATGTATCGCGGGCTCAACTTCCCACGCTTCCCGAAACGAATCACACCATGATTCGGGGAAATCTTCAAGAACACATGGTCACCCGGCTGAAACTCCAAAGGACGACGTTTAGCATCCGCCCAATGCTTAAAACGGTCCTGAGCAATCCTCAACCTCTCCCGAATATTCCTGACGATATCCACGGCCTCCACGATCATCTTAGGTCCCAACAACTCCCGATCACCAACGTCATCCCAACTCAATGGCGATCGACATTTCCTCCCATAAAGAGCGGCGAAAGGCGCCATGCCAATACTCGCCTGGAAGCTGTTGTTGTAAGAGAACTCCACCAAATGTAGATGGTCCTCCCACGAACCCTTGAAATCCAACATGCACGCCCTCAGCATGTCTTCCAAAATCTGAATCGTCCTCTCGGACTGGCCATCCGTCTGCGGATGGTACGCCGTGCTGAAACTCAGACGCGTACCCAAGCTCTTCTGCAAACTCTGCCAGAACTGAGATGTGAACCTCGTGTCTCTGTCAGACACGATACTCACGGGGACTCCATGAAGTCGCACAACCTCCTGCACGATTCGCGTTACACCACTATCCAAACTAGGAAAAGGAAATAAAAACGGAGAGTAAAAAGAATTTTACCTCCATATATCTCCTCGCTAGCGCCTCAGTGGACTGTCCCACTCGGAACTGAATAAAGTGCGCAGATTTGGTCAATCGATCTACGATCACCCAAATCGCGTCATTCTGCTTCGGACTCCGAGGTAGTCCAGTCACGAAATCCATAGTGATGTGTTGCCATTTCCACTCCGGAATCGGAAGCGGTTGTAGCAACCCGGCCGTACGCTGATGCTCCGCCTTCACTTGCTGGCAAACCAAGCACTTGGCTACACTCCGAGCCACACTCCTCTTCATACCATGCCACCAATAATTCAGACGAAGATCCTGGTACATCTTAGTGCCACCAGGATGCACAGAATACGGCGAACTGTGTGCCTCCACCATCAACTCCTCTCTGATATTCCCAGCTGGCACACACAGCCTGGCTCCAACCCTTAGCGAGCCATCCTCATGAATCAAAAATTCAGTCCGCAGACCGGCTTCCACCTGCTCCCGGATCCTCACCAGCTTCGGATCCTCAGCCTGGCCAGCCTTAATCCGATCCACGATCGTCGACTGTACCTGCATGTACATCAACGACGAAGCCTCCCCAGGAAGAACAATCTCCATGCCAGACTCACAAAAATCCTGCTGCAATCTCCACTGTAAGGTCAAAATCATCACCGCTGGAAGCCTACTCAAAGCATCCGGAACCACATTCACCTTGCCAGGGTGAAACTGCAAGTCAATCTCATAATCCGCCATAAGCTCCAACCATCGACGCTGTCGCATGTTGAGCTCCTTCTGAGTGAAAATATACTTCAAGCTTTTGTGATCGGTGAAAATCTTCACTTTCTCACTCAGCAGGAAGTGCCTCCAAATCTTAAGAGCAAACACAACGGCAGCCAACTCCAAATCATGCGTCGGGTAATTCTTCTCATGAACCTTAAGCTGACGAGACGCATACGCCACAACGTGCCCATGCTGATGCAACACACAACCGAGACCCTTGCCAGAAGCATCGCAAAAGATCTCAAATCCACCGCTACGATCAGGCACAACAAGAATAGGGGCCGTCGTCAACCTCTCCTTCAGAACGCCAAAAGCACTCTCATAATCACCCGACCAAACAAAAGCAACATCCTTCCGCGTCAACCTGGTCATCGGCTCAGCAATACGAGAAAAGTCCTTAATGAATCGCCGATAATAACCAGCAAGTCCAAGGAAACTCCGGATCTCAGACGCAGACGACTGAACATGCCACTCCCTGATGGCCCTAATCTTCTCGGGATCCACTGAAATACCATCTCCAGTCACCACATGCCCGAGAAAAGCAACTCTATCCAGCCAAAACTCGCACTTCGAAAACTTAGCATACAAACGATGCTTCCTCAAAATCTCCAACACCGTCCTTAAGTGCGAGGCATGCTCTTCCTCCGACTTCGAATAGATCAGAATGTCGTCAATGAAGATAACGACAAACTTATCCAAAAATTCGTAGAAAATCAGGTTCATCAGATTCATGAAAACTGCGGGCGCGTTAGTTACGCCGAAAGGCATAACCACAAACTCATAGTGTCCATACTTCGTCCTGAACGCTGTCTTCGGAACATCATCCTTCTTCACCTTCAACTGATGGTAACCACTCCTCAAATCCAATTTAGAAAACACGCTCGAACCTCCAAGCTGATCAAAAATATCATCGATGCGAGGCAACGGGTATTTATTCTTAATGGTCACCGCATTCAACTCCTGATAGTCCACGCACATGCGACGCGAACCATCCTTCTTCTTAACCAGCAACACCGGTGCTCCCCACGGAGACACACTGGGATTAATATAACCCTTCTGCAAAAGCTCATCCAACTGCTTCCGCAACTCTTCCAATTCTACAGGTGCCATACGATACGGCGCCTTCGAAATCGGCTGCGCACCTGAAACAAGATCGATAGAAAATTCCAAAGCTCGATCAGGCGGCAAACCAGACATCTCCTCGGGGAAGACGTCGCCGAAATCTCGCACCACAGCTGGCCACTCCAACTCCATCTGCATAGCCACAGCCTCCACCGGCCTGGCCCGAAATCTGACAGGACCAAGCGAACTGCTACCACGACTGAACTCAAATACTGGATGTCCGGGAATCTCGAACACCACCTTCTTTCTCCGACAGTCGATCGTAGCATAGAAGCTCGCAAGCCAATCCATCCCAAGAACTGCATCATAGTTGATGATGTCGTGGACAATGAAATCAGCAAAAAGCTCATGTCCATAGACCACCAACGAGCAAGAATTGCAACCACGATGCACCGAGACCACGCCATTCCCTGTAAATATATTCCAACTCTTGGGAAGAGGGGACATCGACAAGGAATGCCTCTCCACGAAGCTCCGAGAAATAATGCACATCGATGCACCAGAGTCAAAGAGGACTCGTGCAGGAAATGTGCAAACCAAAACCACACCTAACAATCAATTAACAATCAAACCCTAGTCTAGCAAACAACCATGTTCAAGCAAACAACATAATCTAACAATCAAAACCAGCTAGGAAAGTAACAGCTAGAGTGAGGATTACCTGCGATAACCTCATCCACAGCCTCGCTCTCCGCAGCGGTCATCAGAAAAGCATGCCTCCTCGGCGGAACAGCCTGCTGAAAAGCCTGCCTCTGCGGAACAAGAGCTGCTCCACGACCAGCAGGAACAGACGCTCGCTGCTGCAACGGCTGAGCTGCAACAGGTGCCCTCCGCAGCGGACCCGCATGCTGATAATCCTTCGCGGCATGGGAAGCATCACCACAAACCAGACACTGGCCCAAAAACTTCCGACACTGATCCTTGATATGGCCAGGCTTGCCGCAGAAATGGCAAGTCTTCAGAATAGGCCCTCCTGGCCTCTTAAACTGAGCGGACTGATTAGGCCTGAATCCAGGTCTAACCACAGCTCTCGCCTGTTCCACAGGCCTCTTCCCAGCACCAACAACAGACCCCCTCCTCTGGTTCACGAGCAGCTCCTGCCTCTTAGCTGCTACCAGAACCTTCTGATAAGACTCCCGGTCAGAAGAGGTCACAAAAATCTGGAGCTCCGAAGAAAGTCTCTGCAGGAACCTCTGAGCCCTCTCCTCAGCGTCCTGCACCATCTTTGGTGCAAACCGACTCAGCCTCATGAACTCTTGGTGATACAGGTCCACCGACGAGTTCCCCTGCTTCAAATCGATAAAACGCTGCAGCATCTCCTCCCTGGCAGCTTTCGGAAAGAACTCACCATCAAATCTAGCCTTGAAGGTAGCCCAAGCTATCGGCTCCACCAACATCTTCTCTTCCGCATCCCACCAATTCCGAGCATTATCCTTGAGTTGCCTCTTCGCCAAATCAACCCATCCAGCCGGGGTGATCTTGGCCATCTTCAGATTGTCCTCGATGTTCCGAATCCACTCATCGGCAGCCAGAGGACCCTCAGAACCATCAAAATATGCGGGACCCAGCTCCCGAAATTGCTTCGCTCCTGGCTCAGAGCGAGGGGCATCCGGAAGACCCCGGGCAGCTCGAGCAAGTGGAGCATTCTGGACTTGCAGAAGCACGCCATGCTGCACTTGCATCATCTGGAGCATCATCCGCATCATCTCACGGCTGGTGGGTTCCCGCTCAGGCTCCTCATCATGAGGGATCGCACAACTACCCCCACCATGGGTGAAACGTCTTCCTGCCATCTAGCGACACAGAAAACGAATCAGATTAGACTCATAGCTTATGACATCGGACGTCGAACTTAATTTATTGGACATTCTAATATTATTATCGCTATTCCAAAAAATCGCAGTTACAGAAGGACCTGCATGGGCCACCAACAAAACCTGTCACGACCCGCTTCCCTAAAATGGAGGCGAGACGTGAAAAGGTCCGCACGAGAGTGGAGCTGTGAATCCCCAAACCTGATAAGCGTCAATAAAACATAAGCAGGTCCCTGTAACCACAACGGAACAACAATAATAACACAAGGAGAGACTGAAATAAAATCTCACATCTCATAAATTGTCCAACATGAAAATAAGTCCAACATCCAGAAAAGCCACCAGGCTAAAAGAAAGAGTCTAAAAGGCCCAGAACAAGGCCAACAAAAGCAACGACATAACAAGGTATAGGTGCTACGCACCGATAACAAAACAACTGTCTAAACAAAAGTAAAACACAACGAAGACGCTAGGACTGGTCCCCAGTGTCCACGTACTCCCCGTCAAACACAAGCTCGGGCTCGGCGTCAGCAAACACCTCGTCCTCAACAAGGTACTCAGGCTCAGGATCTAACATGTGTCACCCAAAAAAGTAAAGGGGCACATGTCAGCAAGTCTAAAAGACTTGGGCAAGGAAACTGAAGGTAAGGCAACTAGCAACCTAGCAGTTATAGTATGCATGACATGGCAGTTATAACATGAGTGCACAATTAAGACATGGCAAGACAATTTGTAGAAGGGAACAATTATCGGGACAAGACAAGAGTAGCCAAGCTACTAACATTCTCAATCAATTCACATTGTTTTGTAGGTGTTTACGCCCTTCAGCTGAATGGTACATCATTCACACCGATCGGCACTAAACCCAATTCACGTTTCACGGTTGTTTGTAGATGTTTACGCCCTTCAGCTGAATGGTTCATCATTCACACCGATCGGCACTAAACACTACCCCACCCCAGAGTTTACACCTTACAACTGCAGTTGTTGATCAAACAGACCCCCAGTTGCCTGGCCGCTTAACCCTTACCCCATCCCACATGTAAACAAGCCAGGGTCCCTGAACATGAGCCCAGCAAGTGAGCCAGGGTTGCCCCGCACGTGAGCTTGTTTCTTAGTTCACAATTCAATATATCGAGCGTTGGGGTTAGCAACTCATTATGCTCGCTTCTGGTCACGAGCCAGGAACACAAATATTGTAGCGATGCTACGCAATCACGGGATCACCAAAAGAATGCAATGACATGACATTTAATTTGCGTACCGTTAATGGAAAGTAAACATGACATGGTAATTGTGCAACATGCTAAATGTCGGAACTAGCTTCGTTGTCAAGCTAGTTCCCCAATTTGCGCCTAGGCGAGTATCATTTCGTCGCCTAGCCTCTTTTACGCCTACAACAAGCAAATGGCCTAAAACATGGCCTAAACCCTAAGTGGCAAGTTTCACTTGCCTAGCACCGGGGATGACGACCACTTCGTCACACGGATGCCAATCTACGGGGAAATCGCTGTTTTGGGGGAACAATCATCAAACAACATGAACTTTTATTAGGGTTTTCATAAAAATATAAATAGGTTATGAAAACAACGGTAGATTGATTTCTTACCGAGAGGTGGCGGAAGAAACACTCCGGGGAACCCTAGGTTCAGATCTGGAGAAGATTGGAGAAGTTTGGGGAAACTAGGGTTTTGGGGGATTTGGGGATTTTGATGGATTTGGTGAGATTTTGGGGAAGATGAGAGGTAGAAAGAGTGGATGGATGGTTTGGATGATGGATTTAGGGCTTGGGATGAAGAAATGAAGCTTGGAGGAAGATGGGGGCTCAAGGGGGAAGATTTTAGGGTTTTGGGTCGTGTTGAGGAAGAAGAAAACGTTTGGGTTGGGTTTAAATAGGATGGGCTGGCGGCTGCCCAGAAATTAGGGTTTTAACACAGGTTAGTCGGTCAAAGAGCAACCACTGACCGACTAGTTTGGCAACTAGTCGGTCGGTCGACCAACGCAGACCGACTAAGTGCAAACAGTAACTTCTGAACGAAAATAGGATTTAGAATTAGTCGGTCCATGAACAAATACTGACCGACTAGTTTAGCATCTAGTCGGTCGATGAACGTTCTTATACCGACTAAGAGTAAACAGTAACTCGACTAAAATTAAGATGATGTGTTAGTCGGTTAAAGAAGCATTGCTGACCGACTAGTTTGCAACCTAGTCGGTCAACCAACGTTCTTAGACTGACTAACGATAAACAGTAACTCCTGAATAATTTTAGAAAGCCAACTAGTCAGTCCCAGAAGGATTTCCGACCGACTGGATCGTCATCTAGTCGGTCGGTGCCCCTTCTTATACCGGCTAATGAGCACAAAAAGTTCCGATACGGAGCGCGGGGCCCCGGGATCGATTCCTAAGACTCCTAGGCTTGATCTAATAGTTAGATACGACCGTTATGAAGTCCGTCACGAATGACATACTTCGAAATCGACGATCCTAAGGAAGAAACGAGAAAATACGACGAATCGATCGAAAATGAAAGCTACGGAGACGAAAACCACACAAGAGGAGAAAATCCACCAAAACATATATTATATTATAATAAATTCAGATACATGAAAAGCAGTCGTTACAATTATTTGCTTGATTTTTGGGCTGAAGTCAAATCATTTTAAAATTCAAAATCCTCTCTTAAACTCTTTAAATAGAGAACCATATGAGAACATTTTTCCAAGAGAAATTCATTCTTGAGCAAATCTATAATTCTCTCAAAAAGTTCTCAAAGTTCTCAAGCTCTCAACATTCTTCAGTTTTTCTAAAGGCTAAGTTTTTAATTCTTTTGTGTTTAATTTCACAATTATTTTCTTTGATCATTTCTAGCCTTTATAACTTCGTTTGATCTCCAAAGCTCATAGCTTTTCTTCTTGAGATTCAAACATCAAGTTTTTCTTTTTGATCTTTGTGTTCTTAACTTCTATATTTCTTTCAAAGATCAAAATCTTGATCATTGATCTCTAAAGCCCAAGTGCATATTTTAGAAGATCATTTTCAAGACAACCTTTTTTGAATTACTTGTTTTTGATCTCCAAAGCTAAAAGCTTTTTATATTGAGATTCAAAATACAAGTCTTTCTTTGTAATCTTTGTGTTTTATAATTATATACCTTCAAATATTAAAAAGACTTGATCTTTGATATCAAAAAGCCCAAGTGCATATTTTTTGAAGATCAATTTTCAAGATCACTCCTTTGATCAAATTTGTGCTCGTCTATATCATTTAATTTGGTCAAGAGTTTTCCGATTTTCTTTAACCACATATACACAAATATATTCTTTTGGCTTTAGAAAATCTTGTAATTAATTTCATATTTGTTGCAAGTCTTTGAAGAAGACTTTGAATTGTAAATTCCCGTGTTATATGGGAATAATGGAAATCCTAGACAAGTCTAGGTGGTCGGAAATCCTGGTCAAGGCTAGGTGTTTGGGAAATCCTAACGAGTGAAGTTAGTTACTTGTATTGCTAAGGCAAT
Organism: Scilla litardierei; assembly: GCA_030789695.1. Taxonomy (NCBI): domain Eukaryota; kingdom Viridiplantae; phylum Streptophyta; class Magnoliopsida; order Asparagales; family Asparagaceae; genus Scilla; species Scilla litardierei. Next base: position 255,648,553 of record CM061142.1, read on the forward strand.
AGTGAAAAATCTCGTACCGGATTGGTCGGGGACTGGACGTACCCAAGTTGTGGGGAACCTGGATAAAAATCGCTTGTCTCTGCGTTTGCTTTTCTGTGTTTGATTATTTATCTCTTCAAGCAATTCTTATTTACTTTGTTATTATTATATCTTTGTAATTCCTTGTCATTATTGCAAAGCTTAATTATTCATTTAATTCCGCTGTGTAAAGATCTCTTTGTAAAGATCTCTTATTTGATTGTAATCTTATCTCTATCATATTACTTGTAAGATTACTTTGTTGATTAAGAACCAAGCGTAGATCACTCTACTTGGTTTCTTAGGCAACATTAGAAGGGTTTTCAATTGTACTAATCACCGAACGAAAAAGTTCATATTTACACAACACTATTTGACCCCCCTTCTAGTGTTGTTTGCCATCCATGGGATCCAACAGTATCCACATGCAGGACTTCCACCTTTGACAGCTCTAGTCAACTTCTTCTTACTATCATGACCCTTGTGATGACCCATTCTCTTAGGTTCTTTAGTTACACGAATTCTTTTTGCAGTAGACACATCATAATAAGCTACTTTATTATATCCCACTCCAGTATAATCTCCTGAAATCTTACACATATTCAATATATCATCCAGTTTAGATTTCCAGGAGTTCCACTTATTCAAAGTGCACTTAGCTTTCTCTGCCTTAAGAAGGACTGTCCTAAAGGTACTCTCTAATTATCTAAAGTTTTGCATAGCTTTCAGACAGTTGAATTTGACTTCTTCCTTTTCTCCCTTCAGTCTAGCATTTTCATATTTCAGCAGGTTGTTAATATTACAAATTTTTATCCACTTACCATACATCATTATGTAAGCTGTTCAGATATCCTCTTCATTAACATCCTCAATTCTATCAGCTTCTGAGTCTGATTCACTGGTAGATATTGTGGATGATGTTGCAACACTGGATCTGACATTGTCTAGTTTATTGGCTGATGTCATAACTGATGTTGTAACATCAGATCTAACATGAATCCTTGTGTTGCAGTCTGATTGCTTCTTCATAGAGGCTACAAAAGCAACATAATTACTGGTGATTTTCTCATCTTCAACACTCCCTTCAGACTCATCTTTACTCCAGGTACTAGTCAAAGACTTTCCTTTTTTGCTTCTTCAAGGTGTTAGCACATTCAGCCTGTATGTGCCCATATCCCTCACACTCTCTACAATGTATTCCTTTTTCTGATCATACCTTTGTGTTCGGCTAAAAGATTTCTCTGCAAACATATCACTTGGTTGAGGCACACTGTTTCCTATTCTGAAATTCTGCCATTTACTACTGATCTTCTTAAGAATTCTACTGAAATTTTTAGTCAACAAAACAATATCCTCATATAGACCAGATTCCTCATCTTCTTTAGACACATCCCCAGACTATACTTTTAAGGCCACTCCTTAATCTCTTTTATTTTGTTTTAGATTCATCTCGTACGTCTGTAGAGATCCCATTAGTTCATCAAGTTTCATTGTTGAGATATCCATAGCTTCCTCAATAGCTACAACCTTAGGAGAGAATCGTTCAGGGAGAGATCTTAGAGGTTTTAGGACCAACTTCACCTCCAAATATTTTTTACCAAGTTGATAGGCTTTATTAGCTATATCTCTTAATTTTCCATTAAACTCAGCAATAGTCTATTCATCATCCATTCTTAATTCTTCAAAATGTGAAGCAAGCATTTGGAGTTTAAAGACTCTTACCACATTGGATCCTTCATGAACATTTTTAAGAACGTCCCTAGCTTCTTTAGCATACTCACAAGTAGAGATAAGTTTGAACTGCTCTTCATCTATAGCCATAAAATTAGCATTAACGGCTTTGGAATTTCCGAGGGCTGGATGATCTTGATCTTGACTCCATTCTTTTGCTAGCTTGAGATGTTCCTTGCTGTCTTTGTCAACTTCAACTGGTGGAGACCATCCTTCTACGACAGCAATCCAAGCTCTTTCATCTAGTGATTTGATGAAAGCTCGCATGCTAAACTTCCAATATGTGTAGTTGGTACCAACAAGTAGTGGAGGACGAGTAACAGAAGCACCTTCTCGAGTATTCATGATTGAAGTATTGATAACTGACGTCCCCTAGTTTTGAAGCATAAATGTGCAATAGGATTGGGGATACCAGATTTAAATATTTATACCGCAAGCGCACGGTGTTGTAGTGTGGCTTGGGGGTCGAACACAGGGAGGCGTGGTTGTGCTTGTGTCTAAGAGGAACCGGTTCACTCTTTGGGTGAGCTAGCCTGAACGATCAATGGTTTGTCACGGAATGTAAATACGAGGGATAAACAGTATAAAAAGAAACCTAGGACTTCGGTTTCCACCCTATCATGTGTTCTCGATATTACGACCTACGGATAGGAATACGATCGGATTTAGGGTTTAGTGGTGAGACGTTGCCTCTAAGAGTGGTACCAGCGTCCCATGGGCCAAATATTCCGGTCGATGCCCAGGATGATACGATGGACTACCCGGGTTCGGTCGGTGGGCATTCCAATGTCCATTAACACCGATCGACTCCAGGAGCACTAAGTTCACAACGATAACTCCCAACATCTCATCCTGCCGTTCCCACACGCTAGGATTCAATATCTACGCTAAGGGCATGAGCTGTGGCTAGGGAGTCAACCGCCAAGTTTATTACCCCTTGGCCCTACGGTCAAAGGCGGTCTTTTTCCCGCCGATGACAATGAAACACCCGCTTAGCCATCTAAATTCCTAATCCCTATCAAAATCCTAGTCCTATGGACGCATTAGGGAGAACCCACGAAGGGGTTTCCACCAAAATCCCAGATTAGGGAACTACTCACAAATCATGGCTAAAAAGCAATCTAAACGAAAATCAACCGGAAAAATCATGATCAGACAATTGAAATGAAGTGGTAGCAATGCTATAAAGATAGTATTAAAGTTTCACAAAGATCAGAAGACTTACAAAAACAGTAAAATTCCAGCCGTCACAATGAGAGAAAAAAGACAGAAAAATAGCAACTCCGGTTTTCAGCAACCTAGGGCAACTATATATACAAATCGACGTCACCCGATCGGTTGAAGCATCAACCGATCGGGTGAGCTGCTACACGTTTCGGCCGTCGGCTTCGAGAACTTGAACCTGGCGTTGAGGAGAATGGGTGGAGCGAGCGAGTCATCGATTTGAAGAGATTCAGCATCAGGTCAACCGATCGGTTGACAATTCAACCGATCGGTTGGGATTATCGACAAAAAATACAGAGACGTCTGTCGATTTGGCACGGTCAGCGAACTGTCGGTTGAGCTCTCCGGGTCGTCGCTTGGAAAATTAGCAACAGATGAACCGATCGGGTGAGATGTCACCCGATCGGTTGGAATTCAGCTCCAGATGGCCGAGAGCTCTGCTGTGTTCAACCGGTCGACGAACCGGTCGGTTGGGCTACACTTCGCTTCAGCTTCCGTCCGGGTCGGACACGCGTGCACCACCTGATCGGTTGGCTGTGTCCAACTGATCGGTTGAGGGCTGAAAATGGCGATCTTTGTCGTTTGACCCCCTGGATCACGCGTGACTCCTCCCGTTGCTCCAGGGACTTATGATATCTTCGTTATATATTCCCTACGCTGGCAATCTCCTACAAATACACAAAAACACCAAAAAGTGAAAGAAAACTAAAAATCCCAAGAAAATGGGCACATGACAATGGAAAACAACAGGAAAATACAAAGAAGACGTGTGTGGATATATAAAATATAAACAGACGACAAAATCCTCCAAGCTGAACCCTTCCTCATCCTCAAGGAAGATGAGTGAGAGTAGGAGCTCGGAGGGAGAAAATAAAGAGAGAGAGAGAGAGAGAGAGAGAGAGAGAGAGAGAGAGAGAGAGAGAGAGAGAGAGAGAGAGAGAGAGAGAGAGAGAGAGAGAGAGAGAGAGAGAGATAGAGACATCAAAACCCTAAATCGCCCGTCAGGGCCAACAAAATCAAACACCCACGCTAAGCAAGCTTACGACATAACACAACACTAAACCAAGGAATATGAGTCCAAACAAGTGTCGTGGGCCCACGCAGTGAAGCGCGAGTGAGTGCGGTCTCGTGCTAGCAGATGGTGTCACTATCTACATTGTACAATAAAGCTCCATATACACATATCCAAGGAAAGACCCAAATATCGATTCGATTTGAAATAAGCGGTGAATATATAGCTCAAGGATGCATGAGAACAGAGTAAGAATCGAAACGTATCATGCGTCAGGGACTCCACAGCTAGGGACTAGGAAATCACCACACTATCGCCTAGATAATAGCTAGAAAGTTCCTATTCCAAATGTTTTCGAAAACGATGGAGGTTGAGAAGATGTGGAGTAGAACACTCGGTGCAAATTCTCGACTTCCCTTTATTCTCGGTAGGTAGGAAAATATTCACACAAGAATTTTTTTGGGTTTTGGATATATGTATTTTTTTTGAATTTTTGGATATACATATATTTTTTATTTTTTTCTTTTCTTTTCTCTTTTCTTTTCTTTTTGGGTATTCTTTTTTCTCTTTTTTTGGATTTTTGGGATTTTGGGGTATATACATATGTACTCTCCCAAGCGGGAGAACGATACACGACGAGGGGATTTGCACCAAATAAAAGAAAAAGAAATCGGATTCTAAACACTTGGACAAGGGAGATTTTCTTCGCTAATCAGAGCATAGGCTAAATGGGTTATCCTAGTCCTAATTGTGGAATCCCGACACATGCGAATTGAAATATACGATATAAATATATCCATGCATATAGAAGCAGACATGAGAAGCAAATACCGCATATTCAAATCGAAGCATGATAATCTATGGGTCATCCCAGGACAGGTATATAAATCAAAATCACAAAGTAGAAGCACACTATAAGCTAGTCACTACACACGACTCACATAAAAGCAGGTGGACCCACGATGCATGAAAAACAAGAGGACTCAGCTTCCCAGGGTTAGTGAATGTGATTATCAAAGCCTTGCTAGGTGTGTGTGTGTGTGATTCTGTGGTAATTCATCATATGGGGTCATCTCTAGGAGAGAGAGGACAAAAGATGAGAAGAAAAAAAAAGAAAAACACGATGAAAACGACTCAAAAACGAAGAAAAAATACACAAATGACACACGAAGTGCGACTCCCCCAAGCTGAAACTTGCATTGCCCTCAATGCAATAAAAGTAAATACGGGAGGGCAACAAAAATGGGGGGGGGTATGCACCGACACAAAGAGAATGAAAAACGAGAAAAACACACATACGAAACTAAAAAATAAAGGAGGAAAAAGAAATACAGAAAATAAAAGATAGAAAATCACACCACACGACATATATAAACAAGCACACCACGACAAAAGAACATGACAAAACACACAAAATTCGAATTCTCCCAAGCTAGACATGATAGTGCTAGCAATATGATATGATAATGATGATGCAGAAATATGCTAGGGGGAAGATCGAAGAAGAAAAAGAAATCAAAAAGCAGGAGATGGACTGTCCTCGTCCTCCTCGGCAGAAGATGGAGGGGAGTGGAGGGGAGAGGTGGGGGGTGTGTGTGCGGAGAAGTGGGGAGAGGGGTGGAGGATGTGTGTGGATGGGTGCGGAGGTGTGAACAATGGGTGATGTGGTGGTGATGATGGTGAGTGGTAGGGAAATGGCGAGCAATGTGGTGGTAGATGGGGTAGATATGGGACGGGAGAGGATGGTGGGGGAAGTGATCTTGAACGCACCTGTAATTTCTTGTGGCGCACGTATGGGGTGACAGAAGTGGAGAGTGGTGGATCTGTGGGGTCGACGGCAGTGGTCGTGAGTGGAGGTGAAGTGGCAGGAATGGAAACAGTGGTGGCAGGAGGGGAAGGTCGCCAAGGGGGTGATGGGTGTGGTGATGAATGTGATGGTGGAGGTGAAGGGGGTGGCAAGGTGGGAGGAGTGGGTGGAGGAGGACCAAAAATGTGAGTGAGGTGGCGGAGAATGGTGGACACGTTCCTCTCTAGTGCGAGGAAACGTGGGTGCGAGAAGATAGAAGAGGATGGGTCCGAGGGGGCAGAAGACGAAGCGTGAGCACGCAGTGAAGCTAGCTCAGCCTCGAGAGCGAGGCGAGCAGAGGCGGCTCGACGAACGGAAGAAGTACAGGCTAGACAGTAAGTGGAAGTGGTACCAGCGGCAGTGGTCATGCCGGCACCAGAGGCTAGGCCTAAGAAGGCCTCAGTTAGAGCCTCAGAAGTGATAGGGCCAGAAGTCGGGGTGGCACGACTAGGGCCAGCCCCGGGGTCTCCTCGGGACACAGGGATATCCTGCTTGCCTAAGTGGGCGGCTGGGGAAGGTGGTCTGGGTGCGCCCGTGATAAGGAACGGAAGACGTAACCCCCCTAGAAACTCTGGATCAGGAGGGAATGTCTAGTCTGCCACAAGAACGATAGTCATATGAGCAGGGTTGGGCAGAATGATGTAAGGAGCAGGGGGTGTCCGTAGTAAAAGGTTAAACGACCGTCGGGGCGGGGCTTGATCATGTGTATGTGCCGCAGGATATCAAGGTCTAGATGTGTAGGTCCTGGGACAGAAGGCAAATCTCTGGGGATGACGATATTGTACTGGGGATATGAAGCTATGATGGTAATGAGGCCCCCGCAGCAGTACTTGCCCTTGCCAGCGCGGCTAATCTCAAGTAGCTTGTGAATAAGCCAAGCACCAACTTGAATGGGAATGCAAGGGGCCTCGAAGGCTATTCCGTCGTCACCGCGAACAAAATCAAATGTCATGGCCCACAAAATAAAAAGGTCAGGGATAGTCACGGTCCCGGACTCATCCCTGGGAAAGAATGTGCAAGATATGATTCGGTGGGCCAGACGAAACACGGGGTGAACGATAGAGGAGGCCTTGGCCTTACCTCGAGGATAATGATCGTGGAGGGTGATGCGAAACCAAAATTGGTCGACGTCGAAGTCGGGGTGATATCCATAGGGACGGATAGTGTCGCCCCCAAGAATGGGGAATTCGAAAATGTTATTAATAGTATTCAGGTGGGTGCGGATAGTTTTGTTTCGGACTCGAAAAACGACGATCGATCCTGACTCACACTTTTGGGAGGACAAAAATTCTAGCGTGAGGGCGTGGTAGGACACCGCGTGGGTGTTCAAGAAAGCTAACCAACCTAAGTTAGCGAAGAGAGTCTCGACTTCGGAGAAAACTCCGAGATCGATAAGCGTTTATGCGTGTGCAAATTTGGTGGAAAGGTGCGAACGTGTGTCGAGTCTATTATACAAAACTTTTTGTTCAAGACTCAGAAAACGGTAACCACACGGGCCAAACATTGGGTCCTCAGGAGGGATGATAGGTTGGGGTTGGGGTTATGTAGGAAGTGTAGGAGGAGGACGTGAAATAGGTGGACGTGTGGACTTCCGTCTCTTGCGAGACGGCTCCTCCTCATGCATGATAGCTTTACCCTTATCTTTTTCCTTGGCCATGATAGTGTGTGATGCAAGTGAATGCAAGATATGACGAATGCACACAATCAATGGAAATTGAGCAAAAATATAGTAATAGTGCAATATTAAAAATGGAGCTAATGAGCGAAGTTACCCAGAAGTGAAGTTAATCCTTGCTCGCAAATCACCCAACGCTGTGCAATTGATGGGAGTGTGAAGCCGCGGCACGCATTTTCAACAAATTTTCGAAACGGGGAGGAGCGGCTAGGGTTAGGGCAAAGAGCTGCGTCAAATGGGAGAGAATGAGAGTGGAATTGATGGAGAGAGGGAAGATGGGAGTGGGGAGTCGGTTGAGGGGCGTGGAGGTCGTTTGGGGGAAGAATGTGGGCGGTTGAGGAGTGGGGAAGTCGAAACGGCGGAGGGATTTCGAAATCGGGTGAGGAGAAATGAATCGGGTGAAGTGGGGCGAAAAATATGTTGAAAAGTGGCTACAGGCGAACCGATCGGTTGAGTTTTCAACCGATCGGTTGGCCGCTTCAAGATTTTTCCGAGAGTTCTGAGCACTTCACCCGGACAGCCATACGACCACAGCTTCATATCGACCGACCGGTTGATTTAAACTCCAAATTTCCCGAGAGTTCTGCTCTTCTCACATGATCTGCCACCCGGTCTCGATTTGCTCCACCTGAGCGGTTCGTTGAAGAACAGATTTAGGCCACTTTTGGATACATCCCACCCGATCGGTTGAGAAATCAACCGATCGGTTGGGAGCTTGTTTCCTGCAAAAGTTCAGAAATAGCCTAAGTCCCTCGACGAGAGCTCCCATTGCTGAATTTATTCATCAAAATAGGAAAAATAAACCTAAAATAATCCTAAAAACAAAGAGGAGGGTTTAGACCATGTGTTGCCTCCCATGAAGCGCTGTTGTTTAACGCCGTTTGCTCGACGCCTGGTAGATGATTTTCAAGGAGGACGGGGGTGATGCCCAATGTTTGGCATTCTTTCAGATGTTGGAGCGGTGGCCTTTGGTGTCGTCGGCGGTGATAAGTAGACTTGCTTGACGATCCTCCCTCCGTTGATGTCCGGTGGCTTCTCCTTCAGATTGGCGTCGACCGCCACTTTTCTCAAGATCCGGATCTCATCAGCGGTAAGCCCCATGGGCTCTTTCCCTTCTCTCCTCGTCGGAGCAACTTTTTGGAATCCGGGAGGGATCGTATGTGAGACACCTGCTTCCCGAGCAACTTCTTCCTTCTTCGAACCAACATGCTCTTCAAGGTCCCCCAAGCTGTCGGGGGGATTCCTTGAGAGAATTTCCCAGGCCCCAGCTTCTACGGCTCTTTCCTCCTCAACATCCAGCATATTGCAACCAGGTTCATCCGGAGGGTGCTTCATAGACAACCCCAAGTCAAACTCGACCTTCTGGTCGCCAACATTAAGGGATAACTTCCCTTTCTTTACATCAATCAGCACGCCAGTGGTGGCCATGAAGGGCCATCCAAGGATAATGGGTGTATGAGTGTCTTCGGGCATGTCCATCACCACGAAGTCTACCGACACATGCACTCCACTGACGTTAACTGGTAGGTCGTCTACAATTCCCACCGGATATTTGACCGATCTATCAGCTAGTTGAAGTGTCATACCTGTGGGCTCCAGGTCTCCCATCCCTATCCTCCTGTATAGTGACATGCGCATCAGACTGACGCTCGCTCCCAAATCCAAGAGCGTCCAATGGATCTTCACTTCCCCAATCGAACAAGGAATGGAGAAGCTTCCCGGGTCTTTTAGCTTGGGCGGATTAGCTCGCTGGATAAGAGCACTACATTCTGCCGTGAGAACGACATTTTCCTTTCTGGAACCCCTCATCACCAAATCCTTTAAAAATTTCGCATAGGAGGGAATTGTCTCTATGGCTTCTAGGAAAGGGATCTGCAAGCTCAAATCCTTGACCATAGCGAAGAACTTGCCGTATTTTTCATCAATTTTAGCTTTTGCAAGTCGTTGTGGAAAAGGCACAACGGGCTTAAATACTCTAAGGTTCCCCTCCTCGTCCTTCTTCTTCTCTTCTTCAGAGACTCCCTCCGGAGTCGTATTCTTTAGTGACGAAGCTCCGTCGTCATTTGATTTTTTAATTGGTCGCCCACTGACCAACGGAGCTTCAGGTTCCTTAACGGGCACTCTTGTAGGAATTTGTGTCTAGCTTCTCAAGACGATAGCGGACACATTCGCATGATCATGTGTTAGTGCCAATGTCTGATTTGCCCCTTTGGATTCACTTCCGGTTGACCCGGCAATTGGTTTTACGCCCTTTGAAGGTTCGCCACATGCAACCCCAGCTGGGTCACTTGGTCGGTGAGGGGCCCTTTGCCCCATCTCCAGCTTCAAGTTGATCTTCTCCTGATTCATAATATACTGGGTCAAGAGGGTCTCGACCGGAGGGATAACTCGCTGCTGGCCATATGGCAGCTGCTGCTGCTGCATGGGCTCCTGGTTCCTGGGGGATACTGCTGATATACTTGATGTGGCTGCTGCTATTGTTGAAACTGCTACTGCTGTTACTGAGGCGGCTGATATACTTGTTGCTGCGGCTACTGGGGCTGCTGATACGGCACCCTGTAACTCAAATTGGAGTGGTTCCGGTTATTGGAAGAATAAACTGGATTCGAGCTGGTCCTGGGTGGATACGGCGCATTACCCATCGGGTTGAAGAAAAGTGCGCTAGCTTGATCCACCTATGTGAAATATCACCACCCTCGAAGTCTTCCAGGACTTCCGCTTCCACCACTGCTACTTGTTGGGCGCTGGCACCACCAGCTCCTACCATAAGAGCTGAGATCTGGGTCGATAGCAAATCGAATTTGCTAGATAACTTGTCGACGTCCTCGACTCTATGAATGCCTCGAGATCTGGGTGTTGCACACTCATCGCACCACCGCTCATTGTTTGATGCCATGTTTTCTAAAATGTTGCCGGCATCTCTTCACTTCTTGACATAAAGGACCCCCCCAGCCGTGGCGTCCATCGAAGACTTCCGGTCATCCCTCAACCCGTTATAGAACAGATTTATAATCTGCCACTTTGAAAGTTCATGATGAGGGCATCTTCACTGCATCGCTTTGTATCTCGTCCAAGCTTCATGCAGGGACTCGTGGCTGGCTTGGGAGAAGGAGGAGATCTCACTCCTCAGCTTCATCATTTTTCCCTGGAGGAAAGAAATTAGTCAAGAAAGCGTTCGAGAGCTTCTCCCAAGAATTGAAGGTGTTCGGGTCCTTTCTCCTAAGCCATTGATTGGCTTTATCCCACAGAGAGAAGGGGAATAGCTTCAGTCGGATAGCCTCAGTTGTGACACCATTAATCCTGAATGTGTCACACTTCTCAAGGAAGGAGTCCCGATGTTCAATAGGCTCTCCATGGGTGCCCCTGAAAACTGATCTTGCTGGCTCCACGTCACTAAAGACGGCTTAAGCTAGAAACTCTGGGCCGTAATAGCCGGAGGTTGGATGGAGGAGGTGGATCCGATGGATGGCATCGAGTACTCCAGCAGGGATTTCTGGGGAGGAGTGTTCTCTCCCATGGCTTCAGCTTCTTCTCTTCTTCTCTTCTATGCGTTCAAACACCTCACGGTGGGCATTGATCTCCGGATCTAAAGGAATCAAGTCGGCGAGACTCCTTGTATTCCTGCGCATGAAAAATCACAAACACCCCGTGAAGCAAGTATGGGATAGAAACAGATAAAAATAGAAAATAGAAAATAGAAAATAAAAAATGAAAAAGTAGAATGCGAAAATTATCGCGAGGTGAAGATGTGAGCTAGACTCAAGGGTTCGATGGTTCCTAAAATTAATAAGTACGTTGCCTCCCCGGCAACAGCGCCATAAAGCTTGACGTCCCCTAGTTTTGAAGCATAAATGTGCAATAGGATTGGGGATACCATATTTAAATATTTATACCACAAGCGCACGGTGTTGTAGTGTGGCTTGGGGGTCGAACACATGGAGGCGTGGTTATGTTTGTGTCTAAGAGGAACCGGTTCACTCTTTGGGTGAGCTAGCCCGAACGATCAATATTTTGTCACAGAATGTAAATACGAGGGATAAACAATATAAAAAGAAACCAAGGACTTCGGTTTCCACCCTATCATGTGTTCTCGCTATTACGACCTACGGATAGGAATACGATCGGATTTAGGGTTTAGTGGTAAGACGTTGCCTCTAAGAATGGTACCATCGTCTCATGGGCCCGATATTCCGGTCGATGCCCAGGATGAGACGCCGGACTACCCGGGTTCGGTTGGTGGGCATTCCCATGTCCATTAACACCGATCGACTCCGGAAGCACTAAGCTCGCAACGATAACTCCAAACATTTCATCCTGCCGTTCCCACTCGCTAGGATTCAATGTCTACGCTAAGGGCGTAAGCTGTGGCTAGGGAGTCAACCGCCAAGTTTATTCCCCCTTGGCCCTACGGTCAAAGACGGTCTTTTTCCCGTCGATGACAATGAAACACCCCGCGTAACCATATAAATTCCTAATCCCTATCAAAATCCTAGTCCTATGGACGCATTAGGGAGAACCCACGAAGGGGTTTCCACCAAAATCCCAGATTAGGGAACTACTCACAAATCATGGCTAAAAAGCAATCTAAACGAAAATCAACCGCAGAAATCATGATCAGACAATTGAAATGAAGTGGTAGCAATGCTATAAAGATAGTATTAAAGTTTCACAAAGATCAGAAGACTTACAAAAACAGTAAAATTCCAGCCGTCATAATGGGAGAAAAAAGACAGAAAAATAGCAACTCCGGTTTCAGCAACCTAGGGCAACTATATATACAAATCGACGTCACCCCATCGGTTGAAGCATCAACCGATCAGGTGAGCTGCTACACGTTTCGGCCGTCGGCTTCGAGAACTTCAACCGGGCACTGAGGAGAATGGGTGGAGCGAGCGGGTCGTCGATTTGAAGAGATTCAGCATCAGGTCAACTGATCGGTTGACAATTCAACTGATCGGTTTGAATTGTGGACAAAAAATACAGAGACGTCTGTCGATTTGGCACGGTCAGCGAACCGTAGGTTGAGCTCTCCGGGTCGTCGCTTGGAAAATCAGCTACAGATGAACCGATCGGGTGAGATGTCACCCGATTGGTTGGAATTCAGCTCCAGATGGCGAGAGCTCTGATGTGTTCAATCGGTCGATGAACCGGTCGGTTGGGCTGCACTTCGCTTCAGCTTCCGTCCGGGTCGGACACGCGTGCACCATCCGATCAGTTGGCTGTGTCCAACCGATCGGTTGAGGGCTGAAGAATGGAAATCTTCGTCGTTTGACCCCTGGATCACGCGTGACTCCTCCCGTTGCTCCGAGGACTCATGATATCTTCATTATATGTCCCCTACGATGGCAATCTCCTGTAAATACACAAAAACACAAAAAAGTGAAAGAAAACTAAAAATCCCAAGACAATGGGCACGGGAAAACGGAAAACAACAGAAAAACACAAAGAAGACGTGCATGGATATATAAAATATAAACACACGTCAATAACCCAAGATCACAAACACTTTGACAACAAATCAACACGAATGACCTGCTTTGATGCCAATTGTTAATCAGCACTTAGACATTAATCATGTAAATACGAATGCGAATGTGGAAAACACGAACGACACATAAAACTTGGTAACATAGTTCGGTGCACACACCTACATCTGCGAGGCCACACCCAGAAAATTCAGATTACTCCACTATATCAAAACTATTATAATCACTAATACTGCATTTCTATTAGAATGAACAAACTCTCCCTCAATACAAATCGCAATGGGTGATCCCAATCAAACCCATGGAGTAATCACCACAAGATCCCATTGCCCGCAAGATCCCTTTGCATTAACCGACTAGATCAAGCTCCCATCGATCCCTACCTCAGTAGCCATCGGCCTCCGTCCTTGGATGTAGTTCACCAATCTTCCGAAAGAGATAAAACCCTAGTGTAATCCGTATCAGCATTATATACATCGACCTCCAACAATCTACGAGTTGTTAAGGAAAATAGTTCAAATAAGATCTCATGCAGATTCATATTTAGGAACTACTTCGGGTAAGTAATCCCCCATATCTCGGAACCAATCAACTATTTCGGGTAAATAGTTTCAGCGAATCTTGATTTGATATCTTCACAATAATAACCAGATAACAATATATCTCGAGAGAATCTAGAAGAGTAATAATAGATCTGAAGCCATCAATTATAACAAATCTAAAATACCTAAAGTCCACAATCCTCCTCATGAAGTCAAAACAGCATGTTGCGAACAATGTTACAACATGACTTATAACATGAACTCTAGAACCTGCATGTTGTGACAGTGTTGTGACATGATATACAACATGGTTCATGACATGAACCAATTAGCCAAGATTAACCAAGATCCCACTGAAGAAACCAAGTGCCACTAATGACAACAATATAACACATCACATGTGACCCAACACCCCTTATAGAAAATGTTAAAGTAGTAGATGTTTAAAGCATATTCTAATTAGAAATAGTTAATTTTGTGCTAAGGGTTATAACGTAGTTTTTGATAATGATACTTGCTTAATTTATGATAGTTTAATGAAAAATATTTTGTTAAAAGGAAAAAGAAAAGATGATATATACGATTTATCCATGGATTTTCAGGATTCAAATGTTTATTTAGTTGCATCTATAAATGACCCTCCTCCATGGCATATAAGATTTGGTCAAGTAAATATTCGTAATATAAACAAGATTTCAAAAAATGATTTAGTATATGATTACCAAAATTGAATTTTAAATCCGATAATTTATGTGATGCATGCAACATGGAAAAATGCATAGAAGCTCCTTCAAGAGTATTGATGCACTTACCACTAAGAGGCCAGTGGAACTTTTACATAGGGATCTATTTGGTCCCTCTAGGATAGCATCACTTAATGGAAGCAAATATGCTTTTATTATAGTTGGTGATTTTTTGAGATTTACTTGTGTTTTGTCTTTACAGAAGAAGAATGAAGCACTTTTCGAGTTTAAAATCTTTTTCAAATGTATTCAAAATTACCTTTCTTCAAAATTAATTTCTATTAGAATAGATCATGCAGGTGGAGAAGTTGAAATGAACTTTTTTGAAGAATTTTATGATACACATGTAATCACACATAATTTTACCTTTTCTAAAGCTGCACCACAAAATGGAGTAGTTAAAAGTAAAATTAGAACTCCACAAGAGAGTGCACGAATAATGCTTTACGAGAGTAACCTACCAAAGTATTTTTAGGCAGATCAGTCGTTATAACTTGTTACATTCATAGAGTTTTTATAAGGCCACACTTAAACAAAACGTGTTATGAACTTGTTTATAAAAGAATTCTGAATTTTTCTATTTCAAAGTTTTTGGTTGCAAGTGTTTTATTTTGAAAATAAAAGATAATTTTGATAAATTTAATTCAAAATTGGATGATGGTATTATTGTTGGATATTCTTTAAGAAGTAAAGCTTATCGTGTTTTTAACAAAAGGACTTTAACAATTAAAGAAACTAATCATGTAACATTAGATAAATCTCCAAATAAAGTGTAAAATATTATTGAAAATGAAGAAGATTTAGTTAATGTAAATGATTCGTTAGAAAAACTAAGTGTTGATGATAATGATTGTGTAGATTCTAGAACCCTACCTAAAGCATGTAATGAAACCACAAATCACACACGCACGCATGCACGCACGCACACACGCACATAACAAGTAATATGAAATAAAGGTGATGGAGTTATGACTGGATCTCAAATAGAACACATGATGCATTGTGCTTTCATATTTAACATAGAACCCAAGAAGGTTGAAGATGCTTTTGCTGATAGTGCTTGCATTTTAGCTATGCAGGAGAAATTGATTCAATTTGAAAGAAATCAAATATGCAAGCTTGTACTAAGACATGAATACCACCAGGCCATTTGCACCAAATGGGTCTTCAAGAATAAGCTGGATGAAAATGGTCAAGGGCTCATGAATAAAGCAAAAATTAGTTGCACAAGGGTATTCACAGGAAGAATGTATTGATTTCGATGTATCTTTGGTTATGTAGCTAGGTTAGAATCCATTATGATGTAGCTTACGCTAGCTATATGGAATTCACTTTATTTCAAATGGTTGTAAAAGTGCTTTCCTAAATGGATATTGTTGAAACATTGGGCCGGCACTCGAGATGACTCGACCGACGGATGACTAAGGCCCACGGGGCCCACAAGAGAAGCCCGATATCGACTCGGTCAAAGCGCACTAACCAGTCGACCATTGCATTACCCTCGCTCGAACGTGGGATTAAAAGATGAGCACGTAATTAGCGGGAACATGGGCAACATTCACTCCTATTAAAGGGGGAGGATCGTGGCACCGTAATGGGTGACCGTCATCTCCCCAACATCACTGAAGAGACCCAGGAGGTCTATAAATACAGTATGGTTTCAATCCTCAAGGTACAAGATCTAATACATAGACACTACTCTTTTACCTGATATTTCTTACATAAAAGAGCTTGCAACGACAGAACTGAGATGAACCCCCGTGGGTCGATCTCAGCTACTCCAAGCTCCCTCTCATCCTTAAGTTCCCCTACTAACTTAAGCATCGGAGGGGATTTGGGTCGGGACACAGATCCAACCACCCTTACGTGTCTTTATGGTGTAGATCAACGTATCTCCAACTTCCACGAATGTCGTTTTCGAGCTTCCCAATCTCGAACGATCGATGTACAAGCGGTCTGAGGGTTGATCAAGCACCACCTCCCAACCAACATACATCATCCGACCCTGGTTCTTCTAACCTAGGGTCACACCTTACTTGCTGATGAGGCTTCGACTCAGCACGAAGAGCCCACATCAGCTTGACAACTTTCTCGGTCATTTTTGGCATTAACAGTTTGGCATCGTCTGAGGGAAATTGTTAAACAACTTGACATTTCGAAGCGATCAAAAGCTATGTCGGCTGGACCCAACGAGATCAGGTCGATTCATGGTTCGAAGGAGAAACAAAAAGCGAACAACATCCTGGTGGAGGACGCCTCAGACTCTACGTCCCCGTTGAAGCGACCGACGAGGGCCACCAAGGAGCCTAAAGTGACCTGGAAGGAGTTCACCCAATTTTCGGAGTGGGTCGACAAGAGTCTTGGTGTTCTGGAAACCTTGATATGCCAGAGCATGGGAGACCCATCGCTCTTAAATGAGCAATTACCGCCTCTGAACCCGACCCTAATGCTGATTAGGGGCGTAAGCTTATTCTGGGATCAAGGGGATCAGAGGGCAGATCGACTAGAGATCAGCCCGCACAATGCAACCCCCGAGTCTCACCAATACAACCGAATGGGGAAGGAAAATCATGCCTTCGTTCTCTAGGGGAGCCCATCCCCTCCAATTATAGGGAGGCGACCCACAACATCCTATATCAGATACTGTACAGGGCTCCCTCGGGTTATAACCCTCTTACTATTGCAGGTGGATTTGGGAGGAGAGATGAGATCCCAAACCGATCTTTAGGAGCCAATTACGTGCAAGGTGGAGAGCGAAGATCTATACTCATCCATCTGCGCTTCGGTGAACTCCACTGAAGGAGAATATCACTTTTGCTCCTCCTCTTTCGAAATTCAAACTTCATGCCTTACCGGCTTATGATGGCAGATGCGACCCATGGTCGCACATCCATAATTATCTGAACGTGATGTTGCTTCACGGGGCCGATGAGCCATACTTTTATCGGGCCTTCCACACTACCCTATTCAAAAGGGCAGAGGGCTGGTACAAAGGGTTGCCCGACAGCTGTTTCAAGTCATTCGACGAATTAGTAGATATGTTCTGCAAGCAATTCGTCGTAGGTCGGCGTCCTAAGAAGAAGTCCTCCCACCTATTCTTGCTCAAGCAGAACGAGAATGAGTAGATTTTTAGCTTTCATCCAAAGATACAACGACGAGAGGCTCGATGTAAAAGAGATGTCGGACGTAACTGTCATAGCGGCACTCACTTAAGTAGTCCGAAACAAACACCTACGAAGAGCACTCCATCAGTTTCCACCTAACAACCTTGCGGAAATGTTCAATATAACGGATCAGTTTACCATCTCTGAAGAAGTGGAGGAGCCTACTGGAGCTAATGGGAAAGGCACTCCCGCCCTCTATAGAGACACCAGGCGAGAGAAACTAACTCAGGAAACCCCTCGCCAGGAGTCTCGAGACAAGAGACCCAAAGAAAGGAGCCCTCGAAGCAAGGAACACCCTACCTATGCAAAGCCGAGCGCTCCCAAGATGGAGGTTCTCGCTTACGCCACACGAGAAGAGCTAGTCCAAGAATCATCCAAGAAGGGCAAATATGAGAAGAGGGACGACATCAAATTTTGCAAGTACCATAATGACTACGTGCACGATACCAACAACTATTGGACACTCAAAAAACAGATCGATGCAGTGGTCAAGCGAGGACACCCCTAAAATCCAGCTAACAATCAGCCTAGAAAGGAGGGATTCTCGAAGAAGAAGGGCAAGATGACATGGTCACCTGTCACCAAGGTGGTTGACTAACGAGCCATCTGAGCTCAGGGTCAAATAAAAATGGCGAAAACAACTTCGACGAAGTTCCAGAACACATGTACGCCTTTTATTTCTATTATTCCTTTCAATAAAGCAAGTCTTTTCATCAAATAAAGTTTTGCTTCCTTTTCGAACTTAAAGCCTTCATTAATTTCACAAACAGCTATACCATCCAATTCCCCAGTAAAAAGATCTGATCCTCGGAAAGCTTGGATAAGCTGAATTCTTGAAACCCGTTCGAGTTACGTAAAACGTCATGAGTCGTTAGTCAAAGTGGCCAACCCTTCGACACTAAATGACCATCCTAAAACGTCATCAGCCGTAAGTCGAAGGGGCCACCCACTTGCCACTAAACAACTATCCTAAAACATTGTCAGCCGTAAGTCAAAGGGGCCACTCCTTTGCCATTGAACGACTATCCTAAAATGTCGTCAGCCGTAAGTCGAGGGGCCATCACTTTGCCACTAAACAACTGTCCTAAAATGTCGTCAGTAGTAAGTCGAAGGGGCCACCCCTTTGCCACTGAACAACTATCCTAAAATGTCGTCAGCCGTAAGTCGATGGGGCCATCCCTTTGCCACTGAACGACGATATTAAAACATCGTCAGCCGTAAGTCAAAGGGGCACCCCTTCGCCACTGAACCACTCTCCTGACATGTCGTCAGCCATAAGTTGAAGGGGCCACCCCTTTGCCAGTAAAAAACTATCCTAAAACATCGTCAGCCGTAAGTCAAAGGGGCCATCCCCTTGCCATTGAAAGACTATCCTAAAATGTCGTCAGCCGTAAGTCGAGGGGCCACCACTTCGCCACTTAACGACTATCCTAAAACGTCGTCAATCGTAAGTCGAAGGGGCCATCCCTTTGCCACTAAGCGACTATTCTAAAACGTCGTTAGCCGTAAGTCGAAGGGGCTATCCCTTTACTGAACGACTATCTTAAAACGTCGTCAGCTGTAAGTCGAAGGGGCCACCCCTTTGCCACTAAACGACTCTCCTGGCATGTCGTCAGCCGTAAGTCGAAGGGGCCACCCCTTTGCCACCGAACGACTCTTCTGGCATGTCGTCAGTCGTAAGTTGAAGGGGCCACCCCTTTGCCACTGAAAGACTATACTGAAATGTCGTCAGCCGTAAGTCGAAGGGACCACCACTACGCCACTTAACAACTATCCTAAAACATCGTCAGCCGTAAGTCGAAGGGTCACCCCTTTGCCACTGAATGACTCTCCTGCCATGTTGTCAGCCTTAAGTCGAAGGGACACCCCTTCGCCACTAAACGAATCTCCTAAAGTTTCATCAACCGTAAGCCGAAGGGACCATCCATTTGCCACTGAATGACTATCCTAAAACGTCGTCAGCCGTAAGTCGAAGGGCCACCCCTTCGCTACTAAATGACTCTCCTGACATTTCGTCAACCGTAAGTCAAATGGGCCAGCCCTTTGCCACTGAATGACTATCCTAAAACGTCGTCAGTCGTAAGTCGAAGGGGCCACCCTGTTGGATACAATGATCTAGGATTTATGATTTGATGATGACAAACAGTTGTGAACGATTTGATGTGTGTACTAAGTATTTTTCAGGTACAAATAAGAATGAACAAACAAGGAGAACAATAGAGAGAAACTATCGAGGATCAAGCAAAAGGCCGCATGTAAATTTCTTTGCAAACTATATATATATGTGCCAACTTGTATATTACTGTGCATACAAATTTGCATATGCAAATGTGCTTTCTCTTGGTGCAGGGAACAAAAAAATGGGCAACGTTGGCATTCAAATGTGAGTGGCCATAATTAATTGGCAGTAGGCAAAATGTGTAGGCCTAAATCAAGTGTAATGGCAATGGTGTAAATAAATTTCCCTTGCAAGTGTATGGGATTAATGGCTGAGGGTTTTGAATTAAACATCTCAAAGAGGCATGTGTGGCTGGACGCTGTCTGGCCAATCATCTTACGAAATGGCAAATTGGTAAAACAACATAAAAAGGGACTAGGTCTGCATCCCTATATAAAAGGCTACGAGAGAGAGAGGCCGAAAAGGGGTTAATGCGGCAACCAAGGAGGACGGCCAAAAGAAATACACAAATTGTTTGCAGGGGAAGACAGAGTGCTAGTTATTTTATTCTTTTCTCTATACTTTTAATTTGCTCCTTGTTTTTTCTTTGCAGGTTCATAAACGTAAGCACTCAAAAATCCTCAGAGAAAGAGAGCAACAGGCTGAAATAAAATCAAGAGGCAGCCGTATACAAAAATCCAATCATCATAGAAATCAAGTTGCAACCGAACACAAAAAAATTCCCAAGGCCGGCCATTTAATGCAAAGCTAAGTTCTTTTTTAAAGTCTAATATTACGTTCTCTTCCACAAAGCAGAATCTCTTTTGAAAACAAGAAAGGCACAAGCCTCTTTTTATTTCATTCCCTTTGAGAAATCAAATCGAGCCAATCAAAAATCTTAAATCCCCTTGCTTCGTTTTGTTTTTTGAAAGGGGCAGACTTTTTACTCTATCCATTATTTCATGTGCGATCTTCATCAATAAAAAAACAAAGTCTGTTACTTTCTTTTTGAAAGTCTGAGCACAAATTTTTTTGAGAGTGCCAATTCTTTTTAAAGGCCGAATATTTCTTCAAGAGAGACCTGCACGTGACCTCACCTACAAGAAATCTCCCAAGAGAAAACAACAGGATTCCTTTGGTGGGGGTCTTAAATCTTTTTGGGCCACAATCTTTGACTTTTAGTTCCCTTTGAAACCTGAGAGAGAAAGATATTTAAAATTGTGTTAATCTCAATTTTGGTTGAAGCTCTGTTTGTTTTTGTGTGCAGGCAATCAAGGGAGGATTTGGTTGCAAGCCCAGGCAATCAATTAATAGAGCACAAGGTTGCCGAATTACTTGAAGACCACATGCACATGCTGACTTGTTGAAGAGCACATACCGCATATTTTGACAGAGAGGAAGAAAGGGATTCAAAGTACACAAAATTGAGAGTACCATAGCTGCAAGCACAAATTGAGTTGCACGACTTACGGAGACATCTACATCTTGTCAGATTGATCTGACCACGCGCTGAACGACAGAGACGACACACCATTACTGAGCATTTCTAAAACTCTATTTATTTATCTTTGTATTGGTGTAGCGATCTCTGTAGGAGAAACTTTACCATCTGTGTTACTTTTTGGGGACCTGACGACTTTGGGAGTCGTCACGGGGGGACATCATCTGACTAGATTGATAGTGTAGAGCACGTGTTATGCGTACGAGCTAGGTGAGGGTAGATTTGGGATCTTGACTCATTGTAGCTGTACAGGATTACATATCTATCTAGTATTTCCTTTCGGGGGCTGGTGTATGTCGTGGGGACGACCGAACCAGGGTATATCTGTGCGTACACTGTGATTGCTATTTTATTACCCTGCGTGTGCTTATAAATGCGTGTGATTTCTCGTGGGTTGCACGAGAATTTTTATTAGCCTATTCACCCCCCCCCCCCTCTAAGCTACGATCCAGATCCATCAAGTGGTATCAGAGCCAGTTTAGAGGACCTAGTCTAGATTTTTAGATGACCATGAATACATCTGATTGTGCTTTTGCTGAAGGTCAGTCTATAGCCCGTCCACCTAAGTTTAATGGTGTAGACTTTGCATATTGGAAGGCTAGGATGAAAATCTATTTAGTGTCTGTAGATTATGATGTGTGAGATATTGTTGAAAATGGTTATAGTCTACCCACTATTAAATTTGAAGACACTGTTATGATGAAGCTTAAAGACAAGTGGGATTTAGCTGATAAGAAAATTTATACTCTTAATGGTAAAGCTATGAATGCGCTTATATGCTCTCTTGATAAATCTGAGTTTAATCATATCTCACATTGTCTAACTGCACAGGAATTTGGCATACTTTGGAGGTAACACACGAGGGAACATCGCAAGTGAAGGAATCTAGACTTGCATTGCTTTGCACAGAATATGAGAGCTTCTGTAAGCTACCAATAGAATCTGTGAAAAAGATGCTTGCGAGGTTCACGGACATCATCTACAAATCCAGTTCCCTCGGTAAGCCATACTCTAGCCATGAACGGGTACGAAAGATCTTAAGGGCGCTACCAAGCTCGTTCAGGCCTAAAGTCACCGCTATTCAAGAAGCTAAGGACTTATCAACAATGAAAGTGGAGGACTTGATAGGCAACCTAATGTCACACGAGCTTGAGTTGCAGAGTATAGAAGCCAGAGAGAAACCTGAAGAGATGACCAAATCTCCCAAACCATTATCTCTTCAAGCTAACGACGATGATCTTGATGAGGAGCAAGCTCTAATGGTCAGAAACTTCAAGAGATACATTCAGACTGATCAAGGAAGAGCTGAGATGGGAAAAAGGTTCATTCGTTCTAATAGTTCTAATTTTGTTAGAAATTCCTCTGATGAGAAAGCTATTAATAGAAGCGAATGTTTTAAATGCAGGAAGAAAGGGCACCACATAAAAGATTGCCCACAACAACACGCAGCTCAAGTTGCAAAAGGAAAAACGAAAGCGCTGACGTGGGACATGGATAGCGAAGCTGAGGATGAGGAGGAGGAACTTGAAATCCACTCCTGCATGGCATTGATGGCCAAACACAATAAGGTAGAATCTCCCACTAAAGCTGAACTTTTAGAAATCTGTAAAGGAATGCAACATAGAATTGATGAGCTAGAAGCTGATGTGGAATATTATAGGAATGATAACTTTGATATGCAACAAACTGAGTATGACATGTCTATAGAAATGAAAAATATTAAAAAAGAGCTTGTTGCATGAAAATCTACCATTGTCATGTTAGAAATAGAGAAAGCTAGCTTGCCTGAAAAAACTGATTGTCTTTCGTGTCCCTCTTTATTAAAGGATATTAGCATGTATAAGCTAGATAACATAAAGCTAGAAGCTGAAAATGAATTGATTTCTGAAAAGATTAACATGCTAAATCTTGAACTTAAAGAAAAAATGAGGGATTTTGAAAAGAAAAAAGAGGAAAATAAGCAAGCTTTCATTAGTAAATGCACTTTGCTTGTGAATGAAAACGATATCCTGAAATCCAAAGTCACCACCCTAGAATTGTCATTAAATAGATTTTCCATTGGAAAACAAAATTTGGACATTATTCTTGAAAATCAACTTTATGGCAATAATAGACGAGGACTAGGATTTAGTGCTAAAAATGTTGAAAAGCCTAAGTATAAAAAATTTCACAATGTGCCTTCCATTGCTAAAAATGTTTATGCAAAGTGCTTTACATGTGATAGTGTTGGTCACACATCGTATTATTGCAAATATATGAACTCCAATATTAAATTCAAACAAATATGGGTTCCTAAATCGTTATTGACTAACACTAGTGGACCTTGTTGGATTCCAAGGTCACACATAACATCTCTTTTGTAGGTGAGACGGAACTTTGGCAAGGAACGATAAATTGAGAGTCAATATTTTAGCTCCTTAGTCAAATAGCGACGCGAATGTATATCTCATTCTTTGAACTTAATGCATACATTCATAGCAATTTTTTTGTTCGCATTTTTTTTGTGTGCTTGAACTTTTTTTCTCTTGTGTGCTAGTAGTTGCATTGCTATGTGTGCATGATTTTTTTTGTTTGTGTGATTGCATCTCATGTTTGCTTTAGTACTTCATGCATTTTTAAAAAAAACTGAAAAACTGAAAATAAAAAAATGGTGCTTAAATGTGTATCTTCTCTCTTTGATTCATTATTGAAGTATGCACGAATGATTATCATATCCTTGTAGAAATTGTAGTATTATTATTATGGCTACATGAGCATGTCTTATTTTATAATCGATATGCTATGTTCAATGAATTGATAATAAGATTTCTACACCTACTTTCACTTCCACGAATATTAGACTATGTCGTACTTTTGGAGATACTATTTATGAATAATGGAAAGTTAATGTAGGATGATTATTAACTGAAAAATCTAAGGGATATGAGATGATTTGCCATGAATAAAAATTGAGCACAAAACAAAGGAAATGAATATTAAAAACATGAAAATTGCTCCGTATGAAAAATGGATACAATTCATGGCAAATATACTACCCACGAGTATCCAACATAAGCTTTACGGGTAATCTTTAGCGTTGGTGTTTTTACTCGTCAAGCAATGTCACACCCACATCTAAGAGTCCTTTTAGGCTATGTTTTGGGGTGTGATACCTTGAACTCATTTTTAATGAGGTGGGGAAAATCAATCCTAGGTGATACAAAGTTATTTGGAAAATGATGGATTGGTTTTGGTTGGATTTATAAAAGTATCTCCCTTTGTACATCTATGTTTAATAATTGTACTTACACGATGGTGTTGAATTCTAATTATTATTATCGTTGGATTTGATGTGCTAATTATAGAATGACGATATGCAAATGCTAGTTATAGTTAATAATGCTCTCTTTTTGCATGTGGTATGTTTTAATCCTCAAGACTACACTTTTGATAATGATAAATGGGGAGAAATATTGAAAGATTTGGAATAGTAGTCTTGTGGTATTATTTGTTGGGTGAATACATGTTCAAGGCGGAACATGAAAATAGGGGGAGCATGTCAGACAAACTAGTGCTATTGTATTGCATGCGTGTGTGCTTGAACATCATGTATTATACTTGTTTTGCATACACCCCTCCAATACACTTCACACACGATGATATTGCTAAAAATCGTTACGTGCAAATCTCTATTGGTTTGTCATCATCAAAGGGGGAGATTGTTGGATGCAATGATCTAGGATTTATGGTTTGATGATGACAAATAGTTGTGAACGATTTGATGTGTGTACTAAGTATTTTTCAGGTACAAATAAGAATGAACAAACAAGGAGAACAATAGAGAGAAACTATCGGGGATCAAGCAAAAGGCCGCATGCAAATTTTTTTGCAAACTATATATATGTGCCAACTTGTATATTAATGTGCATACAAATTTGCATATGCAAATGTGCTTTCTCTTGGTGCAGGGAACAAAACAAATGGGCCGCGTTGGAATTCAAATGTGAGTGGCCATATTTAATTGGCAGTAGGCAAAATGTGTAGGCCTAAATCAAGTGTAATGGCAATGGTGTAAATAAAGCTCCCTTGCAAGTGTATGGGATTAATGGCCAAGGGTTTTGAATTAAACATCTCAAAGAGGCGTGTGCGGCTGGACGCTGTCTGGCCAATCATCTTACGGAAGGGCAAATTGGTAAAACAACATAAAAAGGGACTAGGTCTGCATCCCTATATAAAAGGCTACGAGAGAGAGGCCAAAAAGGGGTTAATGCGGTAACCAAGGAGGACGGCCAAAAGAAATACACAAATTGTTTGCTGGGGAAGACAGAGTGCAAGTTATTTTATTCTTTTCTCTATACTTTTAATTTGCTCGTTGTTTTTTTTCTTTGCAGGTTCATAAATGTAAGCACTCAAAAATCCGTAGAGAAAGAGAGCAACAGGCCGAAATAAAATCAAGAGGCAACCATATACAAAAAGCCAATCATCATAGAAATCAAGTTGCAGCCGAACACAAAAAAATTCCCATAGCCGGCCATATATTGCAAAGCTAAGTTCTTTTTAAAAATCTAATATTACGTTCTCTTCCACAAAGCAGAATCTCTTTTGAAAACAAGAAAGCCACATGCCTCTTTTTATTTCATTCCCTTTGAGAAATCAAATCGAGCCAATCAAAAATCTTAAATCCCCTTGCTTCGTTTTGTTTTTTTAAAGGGGCAGACTTTTTACTCTCTCCATTATTTCATGTGCGATCTTCATCAATAAAAAAAACAAAGTTTTTTACTTTCTTTTTAAAAGTCTGAGCACAAAGTTTTTTTGAGAGTGCCAATTCTTTTTAAAGGCCGAATATTTCTTCAAGAGAGACCTGCACGTGACCTCACCTACATGAAATCTCCCAAGAGCAAACAACAGGATTCCTTTGGTGGGGGTCTTAAATCTTTTTGGGCCACAATCTTTGACTTTTAGTTCCCTTTGAAACCTGAGAGAGAAAGATATTTAAAATTGTGTTAATCTCAATTTTGGTTGAAGCTCTGTTTGTTTTTGTGTGCAGGCAATCAAGGGAGGATTTGGTTGCAAGCCCAGGCAATCAATTGAGAGAGCACGAGGTTACTGAATTACTTGAAGACCACATGCACATGCCGACTTGTTGAAGAGCACATACCGCATATTTTGACAGAGAGGAAGAAAGGGATTCAAAGTACACAAAATTGAGAGTACCATAACCGCAAGCACAAATTGAGTTGCACGACTTACGGAGACATCTACATCTTGTCAGATTGATCTGACCACACGCTGAACGACAGAGACGACACACCATTACTGAGCATTTCTAAAACTCTATTTATTTATCTTTGTATTGGTGTAGCGATCTCTGTAGGGGAAACTTTACCATCTGTGTTACTTTTTGGGACCTGAGACTTTGGGAGTCGTCACGGGGGGAGAGCATCTGACTAGATTGATAGTGTAGAGCACGTGTTGTGCGTACAAGCTAGGTGATGGTAGATTTGGGATCTTGACTCATTGTAGCTATACATGATTACATATCTATCTAGTATTTTCTTTCGGGGGCTGGAGTAGGTCGTGGGGACGACCGAACCAGGGTATATCTGTGCGT
Organism: Scilla litardierei; assembly: GCA_030789695.1. Classification (NCBI taxonomy): domain Eukaryota; kingdom Viridiplantae; phylum Streptophyta; class Magnoliopsida; order Asparagales; family Asparagaceae; genus Scilla; species Scilla litardierei. Next base: position 255,675,243 of record CM061142.1, read on the forward strand.
ACACTATGATTGCTATTTTATTACCCTGCGTGTGCTTATAAATGCGTGTGATTTCTCGTAGGTTGCACGAGAATTTTTATTTTCCTATTCACCCCCCTCTAGGCAACGATCCAAATCCATCACACCCCTTTGCCACTCAACAACTATCCTAAAACGTCGTCAGCCGTAAGTCGAAGGGCCAACCCCTTCGTCACTGAACAACTCTCCTGACAGGTCGTCAGTCGTAAGTCGAAGGGGCCACCCCTTCGCCCCTGAAAGACTATCCTAAAACGTCATCAGCCATAAGTCAAAGGGCCACCCCTTTTCCACTGAACGACTATCCTAAAACATCGTCAGCCATAAGTCGAAGGGCCACCCCTTCTCCACCGAATGACTCTCCTAAAGCGTCGTCAGCCATAAGCCGAAGGGCCACCCTTCGCCACCGAACGAACCCCTTACGTCGTCAGCCGTAAGTCAAAGGGCCACCCCTTCGTCATTGAACGACTCCTATACCATCAGCTGTGAGTCGATAAAATCGCTCCCTCACCATGGAACGTAGTGGTCTATTTCTAACATGTTTTGATGGCATACCCTCGATCATCCTGAAGCATCGGCAAACCCATCGAAAGGGGCCATCAGACATTGTGACCACCACATGGCGTAAGTGGTAACAAACAAAGAGATGCGACGACAAACAAAGATATACAAGCCAACTCCTCTAGCAATTTTTCTACAAAATTGTTTTTATTTACATCCAAATTACCCCATATACATTCAAAAATTACCAAAGCAGGAACGAAAGGAGCGCCGAGATTCTACAACAGCTGGCTAGGCCCTTGACTTCCCTCCAGCATGGCCGTGGACTCCAGATTCCCCGAAGCATCTACTTCTGAACTATCACCCGTCATGGTGACAACTTCGTCGGTGGGAGCAGCCTCTTCCGTGCCTTGGCTCGATTCGTCGTCACCAAGGCTCGAAAAAAACATCAGGATACTAACGATCTCAGCAGAGAGGTCTGGGAATTAGTTCTTTATTTTCGATCGACATCATTCGTAGCCTTCCGTGTATAGCTCGTCGAAATCAGGAAACGAATCCTTGAACTCTTGAACCGCCCTCTCCACTACGACCTTGGCGCTGACCCTCTCCTTCAGCAAAGCCTTCTCTGCTTGCTCTCTCAAGGCAGATTGCTCGGACTCTCTCTCACGAGACTCTCATAATTTGTGCTTGAGCCGCTTAATGTGATCCAGTCTCAATTTACACAGAAGACCAACATTAGTCAACTCAGCTTGAGACTTCTCCACGGCCAACTTTATGGACTCCAGGTTGACTTCATGATTAGCCACCACTGGGGCACAGTGACGCAATGCAGCGGTGGCCACGAGAGCATGTAAACAACTAACGACAGTCAAAATCTATGCTTACCTCACCTACAGCTAAGGATAGTGCAATAATTACCTGAACACTGGCGTGGACAGCTAACGACATAAGCCGCCTGTAATCGACCCTCTCCACGGCAGCCCTGTCCCGTGGGATGGTCACATTTTTAGTAATGCATGAGGTAGTCCCGTAGTCAAGAAGGGCAGAATCTTCTCACCTAATTGAAAACTCCGCTTGATGAGCTCCTTCGCAGAGCAGTCAAATGGAGCCACGGGAGATCGACTCTCCAAAAAAATTGGCCTGAATTCATTAGGGATGCCTTCAGACAGTTGTACAGAAGGGAACATGCCTCCCCAAGGCCAAGAATCCTCATGTAGAAGAAGCTCTGAAAGGCCTGGGTCTTCCTCGAATCTACCTTTGGTGGAATACCCCCTCCTGCTGGGAGACCTGCTCCGTAGCTTCATTCGACCCAGACGGCTCTGAGTCGCTGAGAAGAAGTCTTTGCTTCCACTTACCCCCTCAAGTGAAACCACTTCAAATTCAGAGGCGGGCTTCTCATTTTTCTTCTGCTGAAGACTGGCCACCTGAGCAATCCTCTCCACAACAATGGGTCGATCCTTAGACAATTGGGCCGTCCTTTTCCCCATGGTCGGTACTCGAGGAGATAACATGTTCACCTAAACCTCTTTAATGGAAGCCTCAACTGCCTCCCTCAACGCAGGGTCCACCTGATAATCCACACCGAACATGCCTGCAGAAGAAACAAACGAGTTAATCCAAAGAACGAGGGTAAAACAGTTGGCAAGCACGATCGAACCAACCTTTCATCCACACGGTCCGACGCAACACGTCGTCAGACCATAGCCACTTTGTCTTCCTTATATTCTCTGGCAGACTCGTTAATGTGTCGACAGCCTCTTTCTACTCCCTAGTTAGTGGCTTATCCTCGGCAGGGCTGAAGTTAGGGGCACCCTAGCCAGTGCAGAAGCTAGCCTCTTCTTGGAAGACCACAAACACGAACTCCTCTTTTCATTTGAGATTGGAAGAGGGAAGGTCGTCAAACAGCTTCCTGCCTCGATGGGCTGTTATCGTGTACCAGCCATGGGTCTTGAGTGGAGGGATCGAGAAGAAGTAATTGAACAGTCTCAGAGACGGTTCGATCCCCTTCATCAAGCACAGAGCTATAAAACCCATCAGCATCCCAATGGAGTTCGGCATCAACTGGAAGAGGGAAATGTTCAAAGTGCACAAGAAGTACCGCATGAAGGGGTGTATGGGGAATCGAAGCCTCTGTTGGAAGGATTTGATATATACCCCCACTTCTCGGTCGCTAGGATGATGGACCCTCTTGTCCCTCCCAGGTACCTAGATTTGGTAATCGAGGCAGACGTAATTCCTCTGAAGCTCAGGGATCTGGTCGGCCCCGACTTTGGACCTCAGATTTGCGAGTAAACCCGGCCCCATAATCCCTTCCTTGTTCTTCTGCATGACGGTGACCAAGCTCCTCTCAGAGGCAGGGACGGAAGACGAAGCCATTTCTTTCGAAGGAAGAAAAATCTAAAGCAAGGAGAATGAATAAGATACCTTCGCATTCTGTCGCTGGAACCGTCTTATATCGGCAAGGTGACGACCACACGATGAAACATGCATCGAAGATCCAAAGGCTCTAAGTGTCTGGGATTTCGAACCGGCAAATCATCTGAATCGACGAGGCAGACGTTTTGGCTCCTGAAACTTGAGTGCTAATTTCTCGACTGTCGTGCCCCATTAATGCGATGTAACGTCCTTGACTACAATAGGCAAATCCTTTGAGGTCGTGCGATGAGGGCCATTGTTGAAACATTGGGCCGGCACTCGAGATGACCCGACCGACGGATGACTAAGGCCCACGAGGCCCACGAGAGAAGCCTGATTTCGACTCGGTCAAAGCCCACTGACCAGTCGACCATTGCATTCCCCTCGCTCAAACATGGGATTAAAAAACGATCTCGTAATTAGCAGGAACATGGGCAACATTCCCTCCTATTAAAGGGGGAGGATCGTGGCACCGTAATGGGTGATCGTTATCTCCCCAATATCACTGAAGAGATCCAGGAGGTCTATAAATACCATATGGTTCCAATCCTCAAGGTACGAGATCTAATACATAGACTCTACTCTTTCAGCTGATATTTCTTACACAAAAAAGCTTGCAACAACAGATCTGAGACGAAGCTCTGTGGGTCGATCTCAGCTGCTCCAAGCTCCCACTCATCCTTAAGTTCCCATACTAATTTATGCATATGAGGGGATTTGGGTCGAGACCCAGATGCGACCCACCTAACGTGTTTCTGTGGTGGTAGATTGACATATCTCCAACTTCCACGAAGGTCATTTTCGTGCTTCCCAACCTCGAACGATCGACGTACAAGCGGTCCGAGGGTCAATCAAGCATTGCATCCCAACCAACATACATCATCTGACCATGGTTCTTCCAATCTAGAGTCCCACCTTACTTGCTGACTAGGATTCGACTCAGTACGAAGAGCCCACGTCAGCTTGACAATTGTCTCCATCATTTTTGGCCTTCACCGATATATAAAAGAAGAAATTTTGTAGAACAACCTCGATGATTTGAGCATAAAATTTTTTCTAACCATGTTTTTAAACTAAAGAACACATTATATGGTTTAAATAGACACCTGGAACTAATATGAAAGATTAAGAAAATTCCTTTTAGACTTAGGATATAATGTAAGAAAGGTAGATACAACATTATTTATAAAAATATTTAAAATGGTATTAATTTAATCCAATTATTTGTTGATGATATTATTTTTCAGATCTACTAAAGAAATTATATGCAAAGACCTTGCTATGTTGATGTAGAATGAGTTTGAGATGAGCTACATGGGCGAGCTCAACTTCTTTATAGGATTACAAATCTAGCAACTCAAAAAGGAACATTCATCCATCAAAGAAAGTATGCAAATGACTTGCTCAAACACTTTGGAATGGAGAATGTGAGTGGAAATGACACACCTATGACAAAATCTACTTCTTTGGACAAGGATCCTAAAGGTAAAAGTGTTGACCAAAAAACTATAGAGGTATGATCAGATCCCTGCTCTATTTAACTGCAAGTAGACCTAATATAAAGTTTGGTATATGACTATGTGCTAAACTTCAACCTGATCCTAAAGAGTCATACTTAAAAGTAGTTAAATATAATTTTAGGTATCTTAAATCCACAATCAATTTTGGTTTGTATTATCAGGTTGTAAAACGAATAGAAAGAGTACTAGTGGAACATGTCATTTTCTAGAACATTCCCTAATATACTGATTTAGCAAAAAGAAAAACTTAGTTTCATTATCAACAACATAAGTAGAGTAAATTGATGCTAGGTTGGCTTGTACACAAGTACTTTGAATGAGACAAACCTTAGTGGACTATAGAATTAAGTGTCCAACTTTATTAATATTTTGTGATAACACTAGTGTTATTAATTTAACCAAAAACCAAGTACATCATTCTAGAACAAGGCATACAGATGTTAAACATCACTTTCTAGATGATCATGCTACTAAGAAAGATATAAAAGTAAAATACATTCCAACTGAACATGAAGTTGCTAATATACTCACTAAAGCATTAAAACTTGATCCATTTATTAAGTTAAGAGATTTGGGGATAATTAGTGAAAATAAAAGTTATGATGAATTTTGAGACACATTTTTGATAATGTTGAAGGGAGAAAAATAAGGAACATAAAATGTGTTGTAATATAAACTAGGTATTTACCATTTAGTATTAGATTTGATATTGTTTAACATTTGGTATCAACATTTGGTATCAAATTAGATACACCATTTGATATTAATTGGTATTTGAGTTAACTATAATAGTGGGAAGTTTTATGACACTTGGTATATTTGTGAGTAACTTGCTCCATAAGACAACTTTCTTCATGACATATCATATTTCTTGAAATAACTTCGTTTCTTGAATTCTTGCATAAATTAATTCATTATAGTGCAAAACATATGCCTTACACTCATTCTAGCACTTCTTATGATACATATGATACATAGTTGAATATGCTTATTTCTGATATGTATTGATGCTCGTGGAGTTTTAAAAGTCTATTATAATAATATGCATCTCTACAGGGGAGTAAGTTTATTTCTTTCAATTTTTATGTATTTATATTTTTCATCATAAAAAAGAAGGAGAATTTTGAGTATTGACTCATCCCTAGGTATGTTTTGATGATGAGCAAACATTTTGTGTACTAAAAATTATGCATGTTTGTATAGGTAATAAAGAGTTCAAAGCTTAATGAAGCTCAACCAAGACCTTTGAAGATCAAAGAAGTCAAAGACAGAGATGGATGTTAATGGACTACAACAAAGCTTTAAGAAAGTGTAATTTTTTATGTATATTTTCTCTTGTCATGGATTTATATTGAAGTCTTATTGAAGCACTCACACAAACTTAGGAAATCCTATAAAATGTTTTAAAAATTATTTGAAAAGTTTTTGAAAACATAAAGGTCAAAACAAAGTTTTTTAGGATAACTAGTTCACTAGAACATCTAGAAATAATGGATGTCGAATGTCAATATTAGTCGACTAGAGTACTAGGATTAGTTAACTAATCAATAGCACTAGTAGACTAGGAGGCATTTTTGCAGGTTTTATTAGACATGCACTAGTTGACTAGAATTGTATGTCTATTTTTTAGATGAGATTAGTCGACTAGGTGAACTACTCTAATCGACTAGGAATTAGCCGTTGGCCCAAAACATGATTTCCATAACTAGCTGTTTTTGACCATGTTGAGTGCATTTTGGGAATTTTAAGCATGATTTTCACACTATAAATTGAGGGTTGTTCAAAAGTTATTACCTTGAATTTATGATCAGTTTTCATTGACAAAAATCAAGTTTTAGTGCTCAAATCTTTTCAGCAAAAATCCTTTCTTTGGCCTCTTGTTTTCAAAGCTCTCAATCAATCTTTTGGCCATGCTTTCTTGATCTCCAAAGCTAAATTTCTTCGTACACTTTGAGATCAAAACTTCTCTATAGCCTTATAATTTCACAAGTGCTTCAACAAAGACTATAGAAAACATTGTCTTCAACAAAAAGATGCTGTAAGTATATTTGCTCATTGTGTTGGAAAGAAAAGTTTGTTTCTCTCATTGTGAAAGGTGTTGGTTGTTGGTACTGTTATTGTAATAGATCCTTTTACTAAGGTGTGGTGAAAAGGAGTTCGTGTAATACTCTTTCTTTATGGAAGGCGATAGTGGAAAGCCAAGTGGGACTTGGGACTAGATACAGGTCATGGATTGTGAATAAACCATGATATATTGTGTTATTTGTGATTGCCTTCTTTGTGCGCTGGCGAATTTAGTTTCATTTGTTGGATCGTTAATCCAACATTGGGCTTATATTTAAAATAAGTACATAATGCGAGCCGTCAAATTAAGTTAAGCTCAATAAAACGATCTAATTAATTAAGTGGGTTTTAATGTATCAATTAGGATGTGGGCCTTTAATGTCGTATTCAGAGACGTGAATAGCAATATCGAATGAAAAGTTGTCATCGATGACAATGCTTTTTCTGTCCAATACCTCTCCAGTACGTACATACTTTAATAATATTTCTCCTATGTTTTCCTCTTCTGTGGAATTGAGGAGGGGAGATGTATTTGGGCTGAGCTCAGCATCATGTGGTGGTATCGTTATTTTTCCTCCAGGAGTTTTTCTCTTTTGAGGAAACTTATCCTTGGAGCATGGGGGTCGTCCTCCCTTTTGTTGAGGTACGGCCGCTTCTGCTGCAGGTGGATTGCATCCATCTTTTGGTTTGTCAATCCGAGCTGGCGTGTTTACAGCAGGGACGTGTGATCTCACAATCTTCTGGTTGTCAATGAATTTTTCCCATAGTATGTGAACTGCATTTTGTATTTGGAGGATCTTCATGATCTCATCCTCACATTGGTTTGTACACGGATCAAAGTAGGACAAAGTCTTGGTGTCCCATGAAGTGGTCTCTGAACCTTCAGGCTTCTTAGTATTTAAGCCTAGTTTGGGAAAAGTATTTTGTCAAACTCACAGTCTTCAATACGTGCCTTAAAAGCGTCCCTCGTTAGGGGTTCTAGGTATCTAATGATTGAGGATGAGTCTGTTCAGGGATGTATGCCCTAATTCATTTTTATTTGATGCAAATGGATGTGAATTATTTATGTTGCATATGATGCGTACATAACAGGAAATTAACAATTTAAATATGTCGTAAATTATTTACGAGCATATTTTAAAGGCATAGAAATGAAGATGATTCTTCCACGAAAGTTGGGGAGAAAACTGTGCTCAAATCGGAGTTCAAACGAGCCCAATAAGTCTATTTAAAAGGAGTTTTAAATAGAATACATTTAAATGGCCCAAAAGAAAGCTGATCATATCCCGAAGGGACGATGCTAATAATATACCATAGCGCACGGGTCGTGTGTAGTCGCTTACGGGCCGAACACGAGGAGGTGGTCAATGTGTATCGGTTTATGGGTCTTCAAGTGAAAGCTACGCAATAGTGTCGGTGATTGGTTAGTGAAAAAATAGAAAGAGTGTGGATCAAGGAATAAAATCTCTAGGGCATGGGGAATCCCCACCATTAGACTAAGGTTAGGGCTAGACTAGTAATCAATCGGTTGCCTGGTTCATTGGGACTCGGGAGAGGTCGTGTGACATAAGGGCATTTGCCTATCCCCCACTGTCGTGATTCATGATAGGTTATTCCCTTATGTCATGTCCTACCCCCCCGATGTCGTGAAGCAATGATAGGCCAATCCAACCTACACCGATGGCAGTGGTCTCTGATGCATCAGTGTACGTTGGGTGCATTACGCTCGACGAATATCCCCAACCTTCCTTCCACCTACAGTGACGTTTGGGGATTAGACCTACATTGGGAGAGCTCTAATCGATGCCCGACTCTCGTCAGCCACACTGATAGTATGTGAGTCGTAGGGATCGGGTCCCCGGATTAGTCCCGACCTTTGGTTGGCGGCCAATCCGATCGCCCAGAAGGGAGGGGGTCGAATCTACGACGACAATAATCATCCCAGTATACTCCTAATCTCAATTAGCCTAGCAATTAAATCAATTAATTAGTTCAACCCATAGCCCTAATCCAATGGGGTTCATCCCATTGTCCTAGAAAAAACTACTCACTACATATTACAATGGATGGTATTCCTAGCAACGGGTAAGCATCTAAAGCCATGGATTCAGATTTAATTAGCAGTAGATGATGAAACACAACAATAGCCAGAGAGAGAGAGAGAGAGAGAGAGAGAGAGTTTCTATTTAGAAAAACTAATCTATTACACTAATAAGCAACAAGAATAACAAAGATAACAAAATAAATGAGTTTAGACTCCTTACAAACTTCCTCAAACCCTAGAAATTAACAAAAAAATGCTGAAAAAAGATTCCTCTCACAGGAGGATGAAGGGGCACTTATATACGCATGGCCCAAAGACCAAAATAGCACCGAGATTTCACCCTAGCTGCCACAGGAAAACAAGCTTACAAGACACTATTCCAAACACATGAACCCCCATAGAAGCCCAAATGGAAATTTGGCATGCACAAGCCAATGTTAATAAATACTTGATACCACAAATTCTTTCATGTTCTTTCTTGTTCCTCCTTTAACATTATGTAAATTAAAGTTAAACTCTATAAAACATTCCCAAACATTCCCAGCTTAATAATACTAACATAACTTTGTTAACAAAAAATATAAATGACTAGACTACCATTTTATCTCTATGAAACATATAGTTTTGTTTTCTTTCACTTTTGATTCTTTTCACAATTTCTTTGATTTCTTTCCATTATTTTATTTTATTTTTCGGTTTTTTATTTCTTATAAATCTTCTCAATTTTTATGCTAGTATATTTTCTGCTTTAATTGTTATATTTTATATTGCTCTATATATTAAATTTTTTATTTAAATATCAAATTTTTTTTATTTATTAAAACATTTTTTATTTTGTTTTTTGTGATTCTTTTAATTAAAATATAAATTCTGTTGTGAAGGTGGCGGCTACGGAACTTGTAGCCATATATTTATAGGAAAAGATTACATAATGGGTGGATACCCTAGCCCTAAGTGGGATTCACATAGGCCTACAAAAGCCCATTCATAACACTTCCCCTTATCCATCCATCATTGTAAGCTTGGTATATGAATGCTTCAGGATTCATAGAGTTTATCTAATCATAAGGATTTGGATACTTCTGGATCCTAAGTTAGGAGGTCTTACCTCGTTAAAACCTTTGGCTATGGAAAATCCAGTGGGAAAAAACAATAGCTAAGGAAAAAGAGTACAAGTCTCCTTAACTTCCCCCTGATCGGTGGATATCACTAAAGGTGGATACTTCTGGATCCAGAGTTAATGTGGTTGTCTCGTTAAAACCTTTGGCTATGGAAAACCCAGTGGAAAAACCAAAAGATAAGAAAAAAGAGTACAACACAACATCAACTCCCCCTGTTGTGTACAAGCTTCAGGCTTTTAAGTCTCTCAAATGTCTCATCCCAATCCCCTTTACAAGATTCCTAAAAGTAGATCGAGGTAGTGCTTTTGTAAACAGATCTGTCAAGTTGTTGCAAGACTGTATTTGCAGAATGTTGATCTGTTTGTATTCTTGTAGTTCGTGCGTCCAAAAGAGCTTAGGGGAGATGTGCTTCATTCTGTCACCCTTGATGTAGCCACCTCGTAGTTGAGCTATGCAGGCAACTTTGTCTTCGAACATGGTGGTTGGTTCAAGATCGAATGTCTTCAGGCCGGTCGTCACTAGGATGTGGTGAATGACTGAATGTAGCCAAAAACATTCTCTGCTAGATTCATGGATCGCAATGAGTTCAGAGTGATTGGATGAGTTTGCTGTCGTGGTCTGCTTTACAGATCTCCTTGAAATTGAACACAAACCCAGTCCATGAAATTATATAATTAGAAATATATATAGAGATAGATATAATATGGTATCATACCAGACATGCCCGCCTTAAGGCAAGAGGAGATCACTTCTACCGTTCTGGACTTTGGACCCAGCGTCCCCATGATCTTCGTCATAGCAGGGAAGAAGCTCTGCAACAAATCATCTATGATTGATCAATTATCAAAAACAAAAAAACATAATAATCCAAAACAGATCAGATCAGATCAGATCCCCTAACAACCCCATCATAGTCATCATAATTAGAGAAGAAAAAGATTTATATGCATCTATCAATGGAATAGAAAATGGTGTTTTCCGTCGATCTAATTTTTTTTCTTTTCTCTATGCCAAATCTAGCATAACGTATTATGAAATTTATTACAATACATCTTACCTAATTGGAAGATTTTAAAGAAAAAAGGGAGAAGAACACATACAAGTTTTGACGGCTCGAGGATGGAAGCCATCCTGATAGGCTCTTCGAGAAGAAGGTGAGTTGCATGCATCTTGTCTCGATCTCGATCTCGATCTCGATCTCGATAGAGGAAAAGGTATGGAGAGAAGAAGGCGGAGGAGGAGGAAGAACAAGGAGAATTAGGGCCTGTTCTTTTGTTGGAAAGTATAATTGGGAAAGTTGAGAAAGTGTGGAATCTGATGAGAGAGAAATTGGTGTGTAATGTGTTCTTTTGTTGGAAAGTGTGGTTGGATTGTGGAGTTGGAAAGTTGAGGTGGGGCCCATTCCGTGTAGTGTGTTCTTTTGGAGTAAGAAAGTTGGATGAAGAAAGTAGTGTGGGGTCCACTCAAATTTAATTTGTGCTATTTAAAACTAAACTAAATACTTAAAACCATATTAAATAATTCATATACTATCTAATTATTAATTAAAATAATTAATTAGGTTAAAAAGGGTTAATCGGAAGTGGGGGCCCCCACTCATTTCCGCGTGAGCAGCAAAATGATGCGAGAAAAAATTAAAAAAGAAATGGAAAATTGCTGATTGGTGGAAGGAGAGAGTGGGGCCCATTTTCTTTTGAGATTCCTCTGTAATCCGAGCAGCCAACTCTGATTTCATTTGGCTCCTTGGAATCCCGCTGACCGGGCCACGTCGGCCAAGATTCCGAAAAATTCCAAAATTGCAAATGAACAGCTATTCGAAAATGAAGCGGGATTTTGCGTGAATAGTATCGAAATAATGTTCAAAATCGGATTCTCAGTCAATTTTTTGCAAAAGAACAGGCCCTTAGACTCGAGGAAGAGAGCGAGTGATGCTGAAAACGGACACAGTTTTTCTTCTTCTTATTTCCGAGCGACGCCCAAAAATACCACGTGCTCGATGGGACTCCTTGTTCATACCTGGGTCCATAGGTTTAAAAATGGGCATCATCACTTTTTCAAACCCAATGGACAATCTCGTTTCCAGTGGATGAGCGGAATCGCAACAATGTGCCTGGGTTCACAAACAGGGTGCTGGGCCAGTTGCCTAGCATTTATGTGGCCTCCAAGCCCACAGTAATGGTAAAGAACTAACAGCCCGAATAAAAGAGGAATATATCATGTCATGCATGGTAAGTGTGTGTATATTCATGGTTGATAAGCATCTCATAAGATCTGTGAAGACGGAAATTATTACAAATCATGTTCCCTTTGCTCTTATGAAGATGCAAGGGCAAACTTCATTATTGGTGAATCCTTGTTGTACAAGGAATTCACTGAGTCTTTTATACCACATTCTTCCCGATTGTTTTAGACCATACACTGATCTTTGTAGCTTAACAGAATAGACATCCTGAGGTCTATCTGACATTTCTTTTGGTAATTTATAACAATCAGGAAGTTTTTTATAGATATCTTTATCTACATTGCCGTATAAGTATGCACTCACAACGTCCATGAGCTGCATATCTAGGCCTTCCGTAGCTGTTAAGCTTATTGTGAATCGAAAAGTGAAAGCATCCATAACCGGGGAATATGTCTCTTTATAATCTATTCCCGGTCGTTGGAAAAAACCCTGTGCTACAAGGCATGCTTTGTAGCGTATGATCTGATTATTCTCATTGTTATTTCATACGAATACCTATTTATAGCCCACAGGTTTTACACCTTTTGGTGTTGGAACTACTGGTCCAAATACTTTGCGTTTCAAGAGTGAGTCCAGCTTTACTCCTATTGCCTCGTTCCATTTTGGCCAATCCTCTCTGCATTTACATTCTGCTAGAGAGTGTGGATTGATCACTCCGTATTTTACACTCTTTTTCTGCATGTTTGCATACCACTTTGATCGCTCATATCATGTTTTTCACGATTATTCGACAATATTGCGATTCTTTTCACGATTTCTAGTTTTTGTCGTATTTCAGGAGATATGGAGCGATTCGGAGTGATTTTGAGATCAAGAGGATTTGCACCCACTCCAGAGTGTCACCCGAGGCTCTTTTGAGGGCTATTCGACGATGAGAGGCAAGTGGAAGAGGAAGGAACTTTGTTGGAGCGACGAGGAAGCGAAACAATGAAGATTGGGCATTTGCAGCATCTCACTCGGCCGAGTGAATCACTCACTCGGCCGAGCCAGTAGACCACTCGGCCGACCAGACCGGACACGCTCCAACAGAAGGAATTGGGCGTGCACTCGGCCGAGGGACGATATCCCACTCGGCCGAGTATGAAGATCGCATTGCCCAAGTGGCATGGAAAATCCACCATCAAAAAAGGCCGACTTACTAGAAATCTACAGGCTTTTGACGGTTCCGACTCGGCCGAGCAAGAAATGCCCCTCGGCCGAGTGAGTAAATCCACTCGGCCGAGTCACCTCCGAAGACAGACCCCCAAAATCCTGAACTTACTGTAATTGTATAGGGTTTGTCACTTGGCCGAGTGACATTTGTCACTCGGCCGAGTGAGCCGCCCCGCCTACTGCGTAAACTGTGATTTCTGGGCTGCGCAGGGGCGTTTTTGTCACGATTTTTTGGTTGATTTTGAGGGGTATTTAAACCCAGTTTTTGCCCTAGTTGAGAAGAACTTTTTGATACTTTTTGCAGCCTTTTTAGAGAGCTTTTTAGGTAATTAGATTTAGGCTTTTTGAGAGATTAGAAAGGGGACTTTTGTTGGATGCTATTGGATTCTCATTGGTTTGTCTCTTTTCTTGTCAAAAACTCTATTTTTATTGATAATTTCTCTATTGCAATGATTTGTGCTGAATTTTTTATTGATTTTCTCATGAATTGCATGACGGTTAGTGAGTAGTTTTATTGTCCTAGGGCATAGGGATGAACCCTATGAACCCTATTTCTAAATTGTGATGAACTGGTGAAATTCTTGCTAGAATTGATTAGGGTTAGGTTGGGATTGATTAATTACGGATAGCTAGGGATTCATATTGATTGGGATTTGCAAGAGATTGGGTCCCAGTTGATAGGAAGCCCTAGAAATTCGATTTAGATTTACGATTGGATTCCTCTAGGATTGGTTTGCAAGAGATTGGACCAAGACTAGGGTTTTCAATCGTAATTCCATTCAAATATCTGTTTGCAAGAGATTAGACGGGTAGGAACTATCTCAACCTAGGTCGTAGCTCGAGTTTGCACGAGAGTGGGCTCGAGATACTATTGAACGATGATGTCATTCTTCACGCTAGCGGCTTAGGTTAGGGTTTGCAAGAGATTGGGCCCTACCCTAGGTTCGCTATAGACCAGCGATAGCGCGAGAGCGTGAGCTTGGTTCTACATTTAGTTGCGACTAGCTCACCTAAAATTCAAGTCTAGTAATGATTTAACCTACGAATCACAACGATGAGATACGGTCCGTAGCGGGGATTCCCTATCCCTAGGTGCTTTATTTTATTGATATTTCTATCGACATTCAAACGATTGTGACAAGTTTACCCCAAATTATTCTCGACCATTTTGAAAGCTAGGTGATTGGAAAGAGACACTGTCATTGTTCCTCCCTGAGTTCGATACCCGCTCGCCACTACGTCGTGCGCTTGCGGTAAGACTACGAGTCACTTGTCCTGGGTGCGTGTGCATACCGGGGCAATCGATCAAGTTTTTGGCGCCGTTGCCGGGGAGGCGACAGTGTTTTATTCTCTTTACTTAGTGTCTTCTTTTTATTTTATTACTTTTATCTTTTTACTCCTTATTCATGCTAACAATTACTTTGAAACTCTGTTTTCCTTTGCATGTACATGAGATCTACGGCGAACCCCGAGGAAATACTATTTGATCCAGAGATCGAACGTACCGTGAGGAGGATCAGAGCCGAGAGAAGGCACGCTATGGAGGACAATTGTATGAACCGTGCGAAGACACCGGAGGAGCTTGCGGCATGAATGGCGAGGATCATATCCATCAAAGATAGGCTTCGGCCTAAGACTTCTTCCACCACATCATCCATCGCTATGCCAGAATTGGCGGCGGACAAGAATTTTGAGCTAAAGACGGGCTTGGTAGTATTGATGCAACAAGACCCGTTTCATGGGAACTCCCATGAGAATCCGCACTATCACATCCAACTTTTCTTGTCCAAATGCGCCACTTTCCAAATGCCGGGCGTTTCCGTTGATGCAATCCGACTGTGACTCTTCCCCTTCACACTCAAAGACAAGGCTTTATATTGGTTGAGGATGCAAGGGGAAGGTACATTCACCACTTGGGACGAGTTGGCAAGCGCCTTCGTCGACAAATTCTACCCTCCTTCCAAGACGGTGAAGATACAGAGTGCTCTCATGTCCTTTAAGCAAGGACCGCAAGAGACCCTCTATGAAGCATGGGAGCGCTTCAAGGACTTACTACATCAATGCCCCCATCACAGTATAGAAGATTGGGAGCTTGTTCACAGTTTCTACAATGGACTCCAACTGGGCACGAAGTAAATTATTGACGCAACCGCCAATGGAGCCATATTATCAAAGACCCCGGATGAAGCTACAGCCTTGTTAGAGGAGATGGTCTCTAATAACCAACAATAGGTGGACGAGCGAGGACATTCATCGTCCTCTTTGAATACCACTAGTATATACGAGGCCAAGGCCGTGGCGGAGCTTTCAAATAAATTTGACTCTCTCCACAAGGTAGTGGAGAGATTGGAGAAATATATCGCCGAGCCACATGGAGCACCCTTTACATCTACGCCGGTAACCAATATGAGTGATTGGCAAGACCAATCTCAAGCCATGTATGTAGGAGGGGACAATGGAGAGGGAGCCTTGGAGCAAGTACAATATGTCGCGGGGAACTCCGGATATTGGGCCAACCCGGCCGCTAGAAACCATCCGGGCTTTTCATATGCAAACAATGATGGTGCTTTGAACCCCCCTCCACAACAACTTCCTCAAGCTCGGCCTCCACTACCCCAACCTCAATATCAACCGAGGGGGCCACCGCAACAAAATTTCCCGCCGAGGCAACAAGTGGGACCATATAGACCTCCCGGTTATAACCAAGGTTGGAGAGCTCCCTACCAACTTCAAGCTCAACCACGATCAGACCACGAAGCTAGGGTGGAGGAATTTATGGTGGAGTAGAGAAAGATAAATGCTAAATTGACGATGGGACAAGAGTCACTAAATACTGTCGTCGCTCAACTTGCAGAGCAACTTGCGTTGCTCAGTAAGAACGCCCAACAATTGCCGGCTCAACCCGAGCCCAATCCACGGAGCAACACCGGGCACATCAATGCGGTGGTTGCGGTTACAACAAGGAGCGGGAAGGATACCACTCCCGCTATGACCCAAAGCAAGCAACACGTGGAGGAAATTTTGGAAGAAAAAGAACCGGTAATTGAAGAAGAGAGCCAAAAGGAGCCGATTGTAGAAGGAAATTCTAAAGTGGTGGAGCCACTTGATGAGCGCCGCTACATGCCACCGGTGCCGTTTCCACAACGGCTAGCTAGAGCCAAGATAGAGAAAAGGCTCATCAAGTTCCTAGAATACTTGAGGGGAGTAAGCCTCAATATTCCTTTCTTAGATGCAATTGTTGAGATCCCGTCTTACGCGAAGTTCTTGAAGGACTTGATTTCGGGAAAGAAAAGGAAGGAAAAAATCATGTTTGCGGAACAAGGAACTTGGTTTACCCGGAAGGAGAAGGAGCCGACGAAATTGAAGGATCCCGGGAGTTTCCGCATCCCTTGCACACTAGGAGGCATCCCTTTGCAAAAAGCTCTAGTTGACTTGGGCGCGAGTGTGAACCTTATGCCCCTTAGCATGTTCCAGAAATTGAACACGGGCACTGACTTGAAGCCGACCGACATGAGAATCCAACTTGTGGACGGTCGGATTACTAGGCTGCTAGGGATCGCAGAGAATATTCCACTCCAAGTTCCGGGAGGGATATGCTTGTCATGTGATTTTTTCATAATGGACATCAAGGAAGAGGGCGACACTTCACTCATACTTGGACGCCCGTTCCTCGCAACCGCCGGTGTTATCGTCGATGTCCGTGAAGGAACTCTATCCTTGAATGTCAGGAACATAGAAGTCGAGCTTCACATACCCAAGGCCATGAAACATATGCCCTATCACGAGGAGTTATACTATGTGGATCTCCTCGATGAAGTGATTGAAGAAGCAATCCCCCACTCTATTGGTGCTCTCCATGACGATGGCTTCGAAGAAGGCCAAACTTCGGGTGAAGAAGAGAAGTTGGAGGACCCTCCAGATAGCTCCATGGATGATGATGAAGGCGACGCTGATGTCACAATAATACGAGAGCTTTGCAAGCTCTCAAAGGCCAAGACTCCGAAGAAAGCTCCACCGAACGAAAGATCGGTGTCACCGGCCAAGAAGACGATAGGAACAAGCTCTAGCTTGGGGGACTTATCCCCCAATATTACCCATGATGAGGGGACATCGAGGAAGACCGATGATCATCACGACCCAAACCCAAGCGGCCTTCCCGGCAAGTTTGACGGGCGCATCTCGTATGCGCCCAACATCACGAGCTAAACAAATATCTTAAGGGGTCGAGCTCACGACCTTAAACGAGCGCTTGTCAGGAAGCAACCCGACAGTTTTTGCATTGTTTTTATTTGATATTTATTTTTGGTTTAGCCTTTTATTAGTTTTTAGAGTCTTAAGTCTGTGAAAATCGTGACAACGGGTCTTAATTTTCATGACAGGAGAAGAAGACAGGGAGACCAATCATATGGAGGATGATCGAGGCAAGGAAGAGCGCTCCAGGAACGCGCTCAGGCCTTAGGAGGAGGAAGAAACAGACTGGAGGAAGAAAAACAGAAACCAGAGCGAAAACGGAGAGCCGATGCAGAAAACAGCACGTCACTCGGTCGAGTAGCTTATGCCACTCGGCCGAGCAAAGACTCCACTCAGCCGAGTGGAGCACCAAACAGGGAAGTTTCTGCAGACCAACTCTCTGTCAATTTCTGTAAGTTTTAGTTTTAATTGCCACTCAGGCGAGTGACTTGTCACTCGGCCGAGTGGAATAGATACCCTCCTAGCTCAAAAATTGCTGAGTGGCAGAGCCACTCGGCCGAGTGGAGTTTCTCCCTTCGGCCGAGTGAGCCAAATCCACTCGGCTGAGTCGTAAGCGGCAAGGACATTTTTGAAATTTTTTTGGTTTACGCACTCAACCGAGTGACGTTGTCACTCGACCGAGTCATAACAATTCCTATATATATGCGCTGCGGGCTGTGCAAAAATCGAAACAAGAAAAACCCCAATTCTCCGCCCGAGCCGATGTTGCTTGCTCTCCCTCGCCTGCTGCGATGCTGCCGCACCCGAGCAGATCCCCCCCTTCATCGACGATCGCCTGTCCGCAACCGCCGATGACCGGTTGCCAACTCCCCTCGCCGGCGCCGGCCGCCACCGCCTCCAATCACCCCGTTTCACCCCAAAACTCCCCGTTTCTCCCCGTTTCTCCTGATTCATACGCCCGTTGAGCCCCTAACCCAAATTAATTTCTATATCTATCTATTATCCCCCATCTCCCCCATATATTGAATATTATTCGCTGATTTGATTGTTTGATTTGCAGGCTAGCTTGGGGGAGCTTTGGGGAGCTTTTGGATGCGCTTTGAGCTTCGTGGCGGAGGCGTCTCTTTGCACACACAGCTGTTTGCTCTCGCGGCATGTTCAGGTACACTCGTTCCATCACTTAGCATGCTGCATTATTTATTGGGTTGGGACACGTCTCGCGGCACACATGCCGCCGCGCACTAGGCCGCGTACACGGGGATCCGCTGCCAAGCAGAAGAGGACCGATGATCCTGGTCCCTCTTCCTCTAGGGAGGACTCTCCTCCACCTAGTCCACCGCCGCCGCCGCCGCCGCTGAGCCTATGTCCGTCGATCCCATTACCACACTGAGCCCCGAGCGTCCACCCACTATTCTTGAGAGCGGCGAGTCTTCCTTTTATGCTGCTGTGGAGACCCCCTCCCGATTGCTGTCGACGGCTCCTAGGGAGTTATCTTTTGTGCCCTACACAGCCTCCCCAGTCGTCGACCTTACGGTCTCCACCGCCCCTATCTATACCGAGAGCATCGTGACATCTGTCCCCACTTCTGCGTCACTGACCTCTCCTGCTGCCTCATTGCCTGTTTTGACTTCCACCTCTGATGCTGCTGATTTCACTTCGACACAGCCTGCGTCCCAGCCTCACACCGAGGATGGGCATCACTTACCGAGCACAGCACCCCTTCCACACTACCCTGCTGGCCCCATCCTATACACTGCCTGCCAGAGACAGCCCCGCACCAAAAACTTGCCTCTCTGAAAACAATGTGAGCTTAACTCCCAAGCGCAGGAGATCGTGCAAGTAGTACCTGAGGTCCAGAGTCGAATCCTTGGGACAAGTCAACCTGAGATAACACAAATTCAACTAATCAAATAAAATATACGGTTAAGAAAACAACCACCTTTGTGAAGGTGAAGAATAGTGTAAGGATTTGTAGCAAAGAAAGTGGTTCCTACAAGTATTACGGTATCACGAAAGTTTGGTATCCAATGAGACAAATATGCTACGGTTGTGAGTTCATTAGGAGTTTATAGTCGCTGAAATTTCACGTCTTTTAATATCACACAACGCTTCACCCGGTCAAGGTGTGAAGGCATCGGAAGATAAATCGATGAAAACTAGTCAAAATAGCCTTAAACGTATTACTAGCAAAGTTGATCTCTTTAAACAATAATCGCAGCGATAAGTTCAGATTAAAGAACACAAATTAGCTAGCCTTATCAGGGCCTAGCCATAGGGCACATCAACAATATCGAAAATAAGCAAATACCCATCAAATACGTTGTAGAAATCAACATTACTAGCAATTTGGACATGATGAAAGGGCTAAATACATGAAATTTAGCAACTACGTACTCCTAACTACATCACAACCATAGCACAAAGAGATTAGCCACGCATGGTGTAATAAAAATCAGATTTGATAGCAAAATACATCGTTTAGATAGCAAAATACAAAGAAATACACCAAATACGGGGTAAAAGTTCAAGAAATTGTCACCAAATCTCCTCTTTAGAACCCAAAACTCTCTGAGAATAGGAAGAATAGTCTCTGGAAATTTTCAGAATTTTCTCCTGGAGAAATACGCACAGTAGCCGCTCCAAAAGTCCCAAAATACGCCAGAATACCCCCAAAAACCCTAGAAATACGCTTATATATTAACATTGCGGGTTTGGGGGCTTAACGGGTCTAAACCCGCTTCTTTTTCGCGCCCGCATCCATCATCCCCGAGCGGCGCAACGGGTGGCTGTTGGATCATGCGGGATCGTCCCACGAAGCGACACGTGGCTATAGGGTCGGATCCGCTCGCTCGCTGCGCCCGCTTCGTTTTCTCGTTCGAACGCGAGTCGGATCGCTCCCTCGACCGCTGGATCTTGATCGTACGGTCGTCGCTTCGCCACGTCGCCGCTTCTTCGTTTCTCTTCGGGGGCTTCAGGATCCGTCGGATCGAGCGGGCGGTCGATAAGATTGCGACGCGTGGCGAGAATTCGCGCGCTCCGCTGCGAGATGCTGAATCGCTCGCGTCCGTCGGATAAGCATCCGACGGCTAATAATTCGCCGCGTCGGCTGTGTGGCTGATGCCGGTTGATGCGATCGGGAAAGCGCGGATGGCCGCCACGTCACGCGCCAAGATTCGTGCGCCTATTTTCTTTTTATTTCTTCTTTTAAATTGTATTCTGCATTCAAAAATTCATAGTAATTAGTACAGATCTCAGAAAAATACAAATAAATAGTCGTTGGAATCGTGAGATCGAGACCAAGCTAGGAAAAATATAAAAATGCAGAAATACTCAGTTTAATTCTTGTTTTGTGCACAAATAATGTGATTTCTCTAATAAATAATGGTGTACAAAATACGCACATATTAGAGAGCAATTAAGTATTATGTAGGCACAAAATAGGGCTAATTAGGGGGTTAAATACGCAATATTCAACCCGAATCACACCCCCCAACTAGCGTTTTGCTTGTCTCTAGCAAAATGAGCGAGATACGATATCAAGTATACACCTAGATCACCTTATCAGGTCTCAAATCATTCATCACCATACTACAAAGACGAAAGAAAATGTCCACACTCTAATGCCAAGATTTCATGCTCATTATATAATGGTACTCATTGGTTTACAATGAAAAGCAAGTATCTCTAAAATGGTCATTAAATCAACTTAACTTCACTTTACATTACTTCATAGCGAATGGTATGCAAAATCAATGGCTCACACCTTTCAATCAAAGTTTACAACTTGGAGCGTAGATGTATCATGCAAAGCAAGCAAAAATAGTTTGGCATCAAGACATACACGCGTCAATTTCATTCATAGGAAATCACACCATATCTTGTGCTTTTAAGCTTTGGAAGTTCTCTTGCCTTGCTAATGATGCACACTTTTTCTTGCTCTTCTTTTCTCATTTTATTGGTTCTGCGTAACGCGCATCAAGCAACATTTGCAGAAAAAATGTATAACTTGGATCGCTCCATCAAATGATTGAGGTTCCAGTCAATGGCTCCCAAATCAGACGATAATAGGGCATTAGGCCAAGAAGGACCCCTCGGACTGTACTAATCGAGCCAACCAAGTTATTTCTTTAATGACACATTTATTCGTCCATACATTTTTCTTCATTCATCTTATTTCATTCTTTCTTTTGTCTGTGCATAAATAGCTTGGCAAGATAGCTTCCTTTTCTTTATTCTTTCACGAGAATGGGTTATCCTAATCATTTCAAAAGACAGTGTAGACTTCCCACCCAAGATCACACAAAGCATGCAAATAGCAATGAATATGAGATAAAAAGCAATGCTCAAGTCATTTTGTGATGGTGTGTTCCATTGAAAGCATACGACTTGCTAATTCATAACTTCAAGATTCATTAAGTCATCATTCAATCCTACCATAGAGATATATCAAGAGAGACTTACCATGAGTAATAGCATTCATATCGAATGAGAATGAAATATTTAACAATAGCGGTGGAGGAAAATAAATCATATGTGAACAGTGGTGAATAGACTTCGAGAATTGTCATCATATGAGGTTCATTTCTAGGTGTAATAAGCATTGGTGATAATTCTTGACTCAACCCCTTTTTTATAAAAGAAAAAAAAATTTTGCAAAAGGGAACTACTAAAATAAAAATAAAAAAAAAATCCTAAAAGTTTATACTACCCTCCCCCCAACTTAAAATAAGCATTGTCCTCAATGTTAAGGAGAGGGAATCATGGAAAGAACACACTTGATTAGTTACCACCCGAAGGTGGATCTGTGAGGTCAATGGTGGTATCCTCTCTGGCCCAAAGCTCTTGAAAGTGTTTCAGACGTTGTCCATTGACTTTGAATGCATGGCCATCCTTCTCATTCACCAAGACCACCGCTCCATGTGAAAAGACTTCTTTGACAAAATATGGTCCCGTCCATTTTGAGCGCAGCTTTCCTGGAAATATATGGAGTCTTGAATTGTACAACAAAACCTTGTCTCCAATTTGGAATTCCTTTCGCAGGATCATTTTGTCGTGCACAGCTTTCATCCTTTCTTTTGCGAGCTGTGCATTTTCATATGCCTCACGCCGTATCTCATCAAGCTCCATGATCTGCAATTTACGAGAAACATTTGATGAGTCATCAAGCAAATTAAGTGTTTTAATTGCCCAAAAAGATTTATGCTCTAATTCAACAGGAAGATGGCAATTTTTTCCATAAACCAAACGAAATGGTGACATCCCTAAGATAGTCTTGTATGATGTCCTGTAGGCCCATAGAGCTTCAGGCAAGCGAAGACTCCAATCTTTGCGTGTTGGATTCACTGTTTTCTGAAGAATGTTCTTGATTTCCTTGTTCGCCAATTCCGCTTGTCCATTTGTTTGAGGATGGTAAGGTGTTGAAACTTTATGTGTCACCCCAAATTTCTTCATTAGATTTGCAAAGAGCTTATTGCAGAAATGAGAACCTCCATCACTGATAATGGCCTTTGGCACCCCAAAGCGCGAGAAGATGTTCTCTTTCAAAAATTTCAGCACAATGGAAGCGTCATTGGACCTGCAAGGAATAGCTTCCACCCATTTAGAAACATAATCAATGGCAACCAATACAAATATATACCCAAAAGATGGTGGAAAAGGCCCCATGAAATCAATACCCCAACAATCAAATAATTCTATTTCTAGCATGGGATTCAATGGCATCATGTTTCTTTTGGTAATTCCCCCCAACTGTTGACAACGCACGCATGATTTACAATAGGCATAGGCGTCCTTAAACATACTAGGCCAATAAAAACCACTCTGTAAAATCTTTGCAACAGTTTTATGAGCTGAAAAATGCCCCCCACATACCCCATCATGGCAAAAATGTAAAACACTATCAAACTCATGGTCGGGTACACATCTCCTTACAATTTGGTCTCCACAGTATTTAAAAAGATAAGGATCATCAAAATAGAATGATTTTACCTCATGCTTGAAGCGTTTGAAATCTAAAGAGGACCAATGTGGAGGGGTTCTACCTGTCACCAAATAATTAGCTATATCTGCATACCATGGTAGGGTAGAAATGGCGAAAAGCTGCTCATCTGGGAAGGAATCTCGCAATGGAATGGTAGGCGACTCTGTTCCCACCGTCAATCTAGAAAGGTGATCTGCGACATTGTTCTCAACTCCTTTTTTATCCTTGATCTGAATATTGAATTCCTGCAAAAGGAGAATCCATCGTATAAGTCTAGGTTTAGCATCCTTTTTAGATAAAAGATATTTCAGTGCAGAATGATCTGTAAAGATGAGAATAGTTGATCCCAATATGTAGCTTCTGAATTTCTCCAATGCAAACACCACCGCTAGCAACTCCTTCTCCGTAGTAGTATAGTTCCTTTGTGCTTCATTCAACGTTTTACTGGCATAGTAGATAACACAAGGAACTTTCTCTTTCTTTTACCCAAGCACTGCCCCCATTGCGTAGTCACTTGCATCACACATGATTTCAAATGGCATACTCCAGTCTGGAACCTGCAAAATAGGGGAGGAAACAAGTGAGCTCTTTAATTTATCAAATGAAACTTGACACTCTTGTGTCCATATAAAATCAGCATTTAAAGTTAATAAGTGGCAGAGGGGGCGGGAGATGGCGCTGAAATCCTTTATGAATCTTCGATAAAATCCTGCATGGCCTAGAAAGGATCGTATGTCCTTGACGCATTTTGGTGTAGGCAACTTCTCAATCACCTCAACTTTTGCTCTGTCTACCTGAATACCTGCTTTGGAGACTAGGTGTCCAAGAACCAAACCTTCAGTTGTCATGAAATGACACTTTTCCCAGTTTAATAACAGGTTCTTTTCCTGGCACCTGTGCAAGACAAGAGCTAAGTTAGATAAACAATTTTCAAATGAAGTGCCATATACAGAGAAATCATCCATAAACACTTCCATAATCCTCTCAACCATATCGCTAAAGATACTCAACATGCAACGCTGAAAAGTAGCAGGTGCATTGCATAATCCAAAAGGCATTCTCCTAAAAGCGAAAGTTCCAAAGGGGCAAGTGAAGGTAGTCTTCTCTTGATCCTCTGGAGCTATCTCTATCTGATAATAGCCAGAATAACCATCTAGAAAACAATAAAATTCGTTACCTGCGACTCTTTCCAAGATTTGATCAATGAAAGGTAATGGAAAGTGATCTTTTCGTGTTTTAGCATTTAACTTTCTATAATCAACACACATCCTCCAACCTGTGGTGGTCCACATCGGTATAAGCTCATTACTCTCATTTCTTACCACTGTGAGGCCTGATTTCTTCGGAACCACCTGTATGGGGCTAAACCATCTGATTTCTGAAATAGGATATATTATACCTGCAGCAAGTAACTTAAGAATCTCCCCCTTAACAACCTCTTTTAATGTAGGATTTAATCGACGTTGCATCTCACATGTAGGTTTGGCATCGTCCTCAAGATAAATATGATGAGTGCAAATTAGGGGATTTATACATGTAATGTCCGCAATAGACCATCCAATGGCCCCTTTGTGTTCCCTAAGCACATCAAGCAAAGCACATTCTTGTTCAGGCGTGAGTTTAGAGGATATTACCACAGGGAAGGTCTCCTCCTTTCCAAGGAAAGCGTATTTCAAATAGTCTGGCAGAGGCTTCAATTCCAGCTTTGGATGCTCAATCTCTGAAGGTTGTTGTGGTGGCAATTCCACTGGCAATGTCTCGAACTTTGGCACCCATGCATCCCTTGATCTTTCATTTTTGCCCTGCACAAAATAAGATTCATCAATATCGTCGAAATTATAATCAATAAAATTGGACGAACATTCATGCTTAGCGTCAAAATAGTCTTCGATTAAGATCTCAATAAAGCATACCTCTTTCACGTCATCAACATTCGCAGGTAACTTACATGATTTAAAAATGTTCAGCTCAAGTTTCATGTTACCAAAGCTTATCTTCAACTGTCCATCCCTACAATTTATCATAGCATTGCAAGTTGCTAGGAATGGACGTCCTAATATAATCGGAGTGCAATTACCTGACTGTGACCCATGAATATCAAGGACGATAAAGTCCACGGGATAATATAATTTGTCAACCTGGACCAGCACATCCTCCACGCATCCTCGTGGGATTTTTACCGACCTGTCTGCTAACTGTAAAACCACAGGTGTCATCTTCAGCTCCCCCAATCCTAACTGTACATAAACGGAGTAAGGCAAAATGTTAACACTAGAACCCAAATCAAGTAAAGCATCTCCAAATTTCTTAGTTCCTATAATGCATGGGATAGTAGGAGAACCTGGATCCTTATATTTAGGAGGAGTGTCATGTTGTACCATTGCACTTACCTGTTGTGTTAAGAATGCTTTCTTTTTCACATTTAGACTCCGCTTTACAGTGCATAGCTCCTTCAGAAATTTAGCGTATGCAGGCACTTGGTTGATTGCATCAAGTAATGGGATATTTATTTTTACCTGCTTGAATATATCTTTTTATCTCTGCCTGATACTTATCTTTTGTTGGTGGAGTGAGTCTATGTGGGAATGGAGCTGGAGGTACATATGGCTCTGGCTCTTTTTCTGCAACCTCTTCCTCAACCTGCAAACTTTCAGGTGCTTGTGCCTCCTCTTTCTCCTCAGCTGGTTGTTCATGTCTAGGCATTTTTGGTTTTTCAATTTCACGTCCGCTACGCAATGTAGTCACTGCCTGACATGGTTTAACGTTGTTTCCTGAAAAAGAAGAAGAGGGATTCGTATTAGGATTTGCAATAGGCTGAGCAGGTAATTTACCTTTGTCTTGTGATGCTATAAATCTCGAAAAATTCTCAGTGAGCTGTTGTTGCATCTGAGCCATCTGTTGAACTGCAGCAGTGAGACTCTGAATTTCATTGTTCTGCTCCCTTTTTCCTTGATAGTTGGAGTGGTTTGGATGGTAATAGGGAGTGGATGTCTACTGCTTCTGCTGATATGAAGCACCTCCTTGGTTTGATGGGTTCTTCCGATTGGTGTTGTAGCCTTGATTTGCCACCCAATTCACCTCTGATTCTGGATTTCTGCCCAATTCTTTAATTGCTGGGATCAGTGGGCAGACGGTAGTATCGTGAACTGGCTTCTCACATATGACGCAGTATGGCTCTGATGTGACTGCCTTTGCTGCTCTGAGATCAATATTTTGTAGCTTTTACGTCACCAATGCCTCCACTTGTGCCATCAATGCGTCTTCAGGCTTCAAAGTCTGCAAGCCACCTTTTGTTTGATGTGTAGACATGGACCTGTCAAATTCTGAAGGTGGCTCCCATCTTCTTGCATTCTCTGCAATGTTCTCCAAATATGCCCAAGCCTCCGTCGGGGTCTTCTCAAAGAAAGCTCCATTGCACATCATCTCTACATATTGCTTTGTATTTGGCTGCAATCCATCGTAAAAGAATCCAATGGTGCGTCCCTTGTCAAAACCGTGATGTGGGCACGCCAACAGAAGCTCCTTAAATCTTTCCAAAGTTTGATCGTATGCTTCAGTTTCCTTCTGCGAAAAAGACATGATATGCCTCTTTAAAGCTTGAGTCCTGGCCTAAGAAAAGAATTTTTTCAGAAACTCAGTTTGCATGGTTAGCCAAGAAGTAATAGATCTAGGAGGCAATGCATTGAACCAATTCTTTGCCTTGTCTTTCAATGAGAATGGAAAAAGTTTAAGTTAAACAACATCATTACTAACTTTTCCATCCAACTGTGTAGAGCATGCTTCTTCAAACGTTTTAATATGCAAGTAAGGGTTTTCCCTATCCTCTCCATGGTAAGAGGGAAGGATCTGGATCACCCCAGCTTTAAGCGAAAAAGAATGAGCACCCTCAGGCAAAACAATGCATGACTCAGAAGCAACTCTAGTGGGCATATAAGTAGCACTCAATGGTAGTTCTTGTGGGTGTACAAGAGGTTGTTCGTTATTATTAGCCATGTTTTCGATTCTTATCAATCTGTGTGAAGTGGAGGTCCTATGCCACATAAACTAGCAAAGAGATATTTTTTTTTGTTTTCAATAATAAAACTAAGCTATAAAGTGGAAGGATCTCACCGAGTACTCCTCTGAAAAGCTGAAAATGTGGATCAAAGATACCGTTGTCCCCGGCAACGGCGCCAAAAACTTGCCTCTCTGAAAACAATGTGAGCTTTACTCCCAAGCGCAGGAGATCGTGCAAGTAGTACATGGAGAGTCCAGAGTCGAATCCTCGGGACAAGTCGACCTGAGATAACACAAATTCAACTAATCAAATAAAATATACGGTTAAGAAAACAACCACCTTTGTGAAGGTGAAGAATAGTGTAAGGATTTGTAGCAAAGAAAATGGTTCCTACAAGTATTACGGTATCACGAAAGTTTGGTATCCAATGAGACAAATATGCTACGGTTGTGAGTTCATTAGGATTTTATAGTCGCTGAAATTTCACGTCTTTTAATATCACACAACGCTTCACCCGGTCAAGGTGTGAAGGCATCGGAAGATAAATCGATGAAAACTAGTCAAAATAGCCTTAAACGTATTACTAGCAAAGTTGATCTCTTTAAACAATAATCGCAGCGATAAGTTCAGATTAGAGAACACAAATTAGCTAGCCTTATCAGGGCCTAGCCATAGGGCACATCAACAATATCGAAAATAAGCAAATACCCATCAAATACGTTGTAGAAATCAACATTACTAGCAATTTGGACATGATGAAAGGGCTAAATACATGAAATTTAGCAACTACGTACTCCTAACTACATCAAAACCATAGCACAAAGAGATTAGCCACGCATGGTGTAATAAAAATCAGATTTGATAGCAAAATACATCGTTTAGATAGCAAAATACAAAGAAATAGACCAAATACGGGGTAAAAGTTCAAGAAATTGTCACCAAATCTCCTCTTTAGAACCCAAAACTCTCTGAGAATAGGAAGAATAGTCTCTGGAAATTTTCAGAATTTTCTCCTGGAGAAATACGCACAGTAGCCGCTCCAAAAGTCCCAAAATACGCCAGAATACCCCCAAAAACCCTAGAAATACGCTTATATATTAACATTGCGGGTTTGGGGGCTTAACGGGTCTAAACCCGCTTCTTTTTCGCGCCCGCATCCATCATCCCCGAGCGGCGCAACGGGTGGCCGTTGGATCATGCGGGATCGTCCCACGAAGCGACACGTGGCTATAGGGTCGGATCCGCTCGCTCGCTGCGCCCGCTTCGTTTTCTCGTTCGAACGCGAGTCGGATCGCTCCCTCGACCGCTGGATCTTGATCGTACGGTCGTCGCTTCGCCACGTCGCCGCTTCTTCGTTTCTCTTCAGGGGCTTCAGGAGCCGTCGGATCGAGCGGGCGGTCGATAAGATTGCGACGTGTGGCGAGAATTCGCGCGCTCCGCTGCGAGATGCTGAATCGCTCACGTCCGTCGGATAAGCATCCGACGGCTAATAATTCGCCGCATCGGTTGTGTGGCTGATGCCGTTGGATGCGATCGGGAAAGCGCGGATGGCCGCCACGTCACGCGCCAAGATTCGTGCGCCTATTTTCTTTTTATTTCTTCTTTTAAATTGTATTCTGCATTCAAAAATTCATAGTAATTAGCACAGATCTCAGAA
Organism: Scilla litardierei; assembly: GCA_030789695.1. NCBI lineage: Eukaryota > Viridiplantae > Streptophyta > Magnoliopsida > Asparagales > Asparagaceae > Scilla > Scilla litardierei. The sequence continues at coordinate 255,704,142 of CM061142.1, forward strand.
AAATACAAATAAATAGTCGTTGGAATCGTGAGATCAAGACCAAGCTAGGAAAAATATAAAAATGCAGAAATACTCAGTTTAATTCTTGTTTTGTGCACAAATAATGTGATTTCTCTAATAAATAATGGTGTACAAAATACGCACATATTAGAGAGCAATTAAGTATTATGTATGCACAAAATAGGGCTAATTAGGGGGTTAAATACGCAATATTCAACCCGAATCACACCCCCCAACTAGCGTTTTGCTAGTCTCTAGCAAAATGAGCGAGATACGATATCAAGTATACACCTAGATCACCTTATCAGGTCTCAAATCATTCATCACCATACTACAAAGACGAAAGAAAATGTCCACACTCTAATGCCAAGATTTCATGCTCATTCGATATGAATGCTATTACTCATGGTAAGTCTCTCTTGATATATCTCTATGGTAGGATTGAATGATGACTTAACGAATCTTGAAGTTATGAATTCTAGTACGTAGTTGCAAAAACTTGCCTCTCTGAAAACAATGTGAGCTTTACTCCCAAGCGCAGGAGATCGTGCAAGTAGTACATGGAGAGTCCAGAGTCGAATCCTCGGGACAAGTCGACCTGAGATAACACAAATTCAACTAATCAAATAAAATATACGGTTAAGAAAACAACCACCTTTGTGAAGGTGAAGAATAGTGTAAGGATTTGTAGCAAAGAAAGTGGTTCCTACAAGTATTACGGTATCACGAAAGTTTGGTATCCAATGAGACAAATATGCTACGGTTGTGAGTTCATTAGGAGTTTATAGTCGCTGAAATTTCACGTCTTTTAATATCACACAACGCTTCACCCGGTCAAGGTGTGAAGGCATCGGAAGATAAATCGATGAAAACTAGTCAAAATAGCCTTAAACGTATTACTAGCAATGTTGATCTCTTTAAACAATAATCGCAGCGATAAGTTCAGATTAGAGAACACAAATTAGCTAGCCTTATCAGGGCCTAGCCATAGGGCACATCAACAATATCGACAATAAGCAAATACCCATCAAATACGTTGTAGAAATCAACATTACTAGCAATTTGGACATGATGATAGGGCTAAAGACATGAAATTTAGCAACTACGTACTCCTAACTACATCACAACCATAGCACAAAGAGATTAGCCACGCATGGTGCAATAAAAATCAGATTTGATAGCAAAATACATCGTTAGATAGCAAAATACAAAGAAATACACCAAATACGGGGTAAAAGTTCAAGAAATTGTCACCAAATCTCCTCTTTAGAACCCAAAACTCTCTGAGAATAGGAAGAATAGTCTCTGGAAATTTTCAGAATTTTCTCCTGGAGAAATACGCACAGTAGCCGCTCCAAAAGTCCCAAAATACGCCAGAATACCCCCAAAACCCTAGAAATACGCTTATATATTAACATTGCGGGTTTGGGGGCTTAACGGGTCTAAACCCGCTTCTTTTTCGCGCCCGCATCCATCATCCCCGAGCGGCGCAACGGGTGGCCGTTGGATCATGCGGGATCGTCCCACGAAGCGACACGTGGCTATAGGGTCGGATCCGCTCGCTCGCTGCGCCCGCTTCGTTTTCTCGTTCGAACGCGAGTCGGATCGCTCCCTCGACCGCTGGATCTTGATCGTACGGTCGTCGCTTCGCCACGTCGCCGCTTCTTCGTTTCTCTTCGGGGGCTTCAGGAGCCGTCGGATCGAGCGGGCGGTCGATAAGATTGCGACGTGTGGCGAGAATTCGCGCGCTCCGCTGCGAGATGCTGAATCGCTCGCATCCGTCGGATAAGCATCCGACGGCTAATAATTCGCCGCGTCGGCTGTGTGGCTGATGCCGTTGGATGCGATCGGGAAAGCGCGGATGGCCGCCACGTCACGCGCCAAGATTCGTGCGCCTATTTTCTTTTTATTTCTTCTTTTAAATTGTATTCTGCATTCAAAAATTCATAGTAATTAGCACAGATCTCAGAAAAATATAAATAAATAGTCGTTGGAATCGTGAGATCGAGACCAAGCTAGGAAAAATATAAAAATGCAGAAATACTCAGTTTAATTCTTGTTTTGTGCACAAATAATGTGATTTCTCTAATAAATAATGGTGTACAAAATACGCACATATTAGAGAGCAATTAAGTATTATGTAGGCACAAAATAGGGCTAATTAGGGGGTTAAATACGCAATATTCAACTCGAATCACACCTCACCTGTTAGACCTGTGCGTCCCTCCGCTCCACCACCCCCTGACTCTCTAGTTCAGAGCCTTCGTGCTCTTGAGGGGGCTGTTAGTGGACTTCGAGGGGACTTTAGGGCTCTCACCGCCACGGTCAGTTTCGTGCAGACCCACGTCGCCATGCTTCCCGATATTCAGGCTTGCCTGAACCAGATTCTGGCGCATCTGCCTCCACCACCCACACCCACCCAGCAGATACCACGCCCACCACCTCCGCCACCACCTCTGCCACAGGACGGTGCTGGTGCAGCGCCACCACCAGCTTAGGCACACTCTTGATGCCTCTGATATTTTTTGTCGTTTTGCTGCCCGTTTGTTCTTGGGCCTGGTGATTTTTTGCCTCCATCCTCCACGTACTATTTTGGTGCCTTCCTGATCATATCTTTTTTATATCTTTTTGGGTGTGAGGGAGAGACTTTTTGGGGACACTTATATTTGCACCATCCTGATCTTTGCATGCATCCCATTCATTCACATCTTATTTTCTTTTTATTTTTCTTTCTTTTTCATCATGCATGCATCCTCACCCACACCACCCACTTCACGTCTCTCGGTGTGCCACCCTTCGCACATTGAGGACACTGTGCACTTCAGCTTGGGGGAGTGAGTTCTCACACTTTTTACTTTTTTGCCACCCTTTATTTTTATTTCTCACATTTTCTTTCCACTTTTGCACTTATTTTCACCACTTTTTCATTTTTTATCATGCATCACGTTTTCTTTTCCTTTTTTGAGTATGCTACATTGTATATATAGTTCTATTTTCTTTTATCTTTATTTCTTTCATCTTTTGCTAGAGATGATTTTTCTGTGATGATGATGACGTTGTGTTAGCTTATCTCTATGTGCATGCTATTTTGTCACGTCATAGCTTTTGTTTCAGATATCATATGCTATGTTTTGCTTTGCATTTTGAAATAGTAACCCACTCTTTTTCTGTATGAATATGGATGAAATTCTGTTATTAGCTGATGTCTGATGATTCATATGTATGCTTATCATAGAAAACACACCAAGCTTCACACATTGATTGCTTATATCTGGAGTACTGCTTTCCTTTCTCATATCACTTCTTATTGCATGAATTATGCGCTTCACTTTCAGGTTGATTGAATGATTGCTAGGATGATATATCTGGACTAGTTTACTTTTTGAGATTAAACTGAGTAGATTATATTACTCTGCTGAAAGTTCTCGTGCACGTCTTATAGAGTGAACCGAGTGATACATTTATTTCGTTCTCCACATATCTTGAGCATTATTTCTCTACTTAAAATTCATTGGTGAATCCTCCCCTTAGCAAGTCTATTATCGGCATTTCCCCCGCTATTAATTATCATGCTCCAAATCCCC
>CM061142.1:255708225-255783225 GCA_030789695.1 Scilla litardierei
GGCCCCTCGATCGACCGAGTCCCAGACTGACGAAAAGAAGAACTTCGGCCTACCTCCACCGAATAATCGCTTCGTCCCCCTTAGCTCGCTGGCGCACTACACCTTTGAAGTTCATTCCGACTGAGTGGAAAGGGCGCACTATGCCTCGCGCCCAGCCGGGCAGGCATCTGCTTCCCTCCAAGCTCGCCAGGAGTACCAGTAGGTTGCTCGTCATTCATTGAGGGTGACCAAGAGGCTCGAGAGTGCCACCGCTCCATCGACGCCCCCTGACGACCCCTTGGCTCATCCGACACGACAAAAAACATAGTACAAGGACGCCACTGACGCTTCCGTTGCTCGACAGCTTGACAAAGCACCCCTGACCGCTACGCCCCCTGACCGATTGGTGCTATCGGCTCTGACACCCTGTTAAAGTACCATAGGCCGTTGTGCCGTGTGACAAAAGCATGGCTGCCATGCAAAGGTTTGATATCCTTGTCCGAAGCTTCCGCTGACAGACACGCCAGCTCAACACGCCAGATCAGCCTCACTTAACTGCCACTATTAGGTATAAATAACCCTTCACCTCCATCGAGAAAGGGGTTGGCCAATTAACTCTCTTTCTATCTACTCACACACAAGAGCAAAGGTCTCTCATATCTTTGTTCGTCCACTATAGCTCGCCACGTAGGGTCGACTCACTTTCAACCCGACCTGCGTGTCTAGCCCCCGTTTCTAAATCCTAACTCTAACTTAGGCACATGAGAGGCTAAGGGTTGGACCCCAACCTGGCCTTTCTGATGAGCTGCTTCGTGTGCAGGTGAGCTCGTCTTCACAGGTAGCCGTCAGCGTCCGTCGACGGCAGTGCGGCAGACGAACGGAGTACTCACGAAGTTGATCCAGCAGTCGGCCTTTGCTGTGCGCTTGGCCTCGTCACCCCACTCGCCACATGTCCAACAGCCTACCTAGACTTCACCCCCTTGCAACCATCGTGCCCTTGGTTCTCCCAACAAACAAATTCATTGTACGCAGATCATAGCCCGCAACACCTTTGTTTCGTCTTATTTCCAGAAATATGGAGCAATCAGGCGCAATTTGGAACCACAAACATCTACACGCTTGCTGAAGCGTCATTAATGATGATATCGGAGAGTGAACATCACTGGAGGATAAGTAGAAGAAGAAGGAAGGCGAATGAAACGACGAGGAAGCAAGAAGAGAGAAAGAAGAGTACGAAAACAGGCTACTCGGCCGAGTGAAGCAGCCCACTCGACCGAGTGAAGCTGACACGCCCTATCCAGCCTGAAGACGAGCCAAAATGCACTCGACCGAGTGACGCAGCTCACGCGACCGAGTGAGAAGACCACTCGACCGAGTGGAGTTAAAAATTGTGAAGAAATCCTTCGACGCTTCTCTGTTTTTAGGGAGGATCTGTAGTAGGTCCTACTCGACCGAGTATGAATCTCACTCAATTGAGTGAGAAGACTACTTGTCCGAGTGGTCTGAACTTCCAGAACGCTGAAAAACCAAATTCCTGTAGATTTCTCACTCGATCGAGTGAGCAGTTCACTCGGCCCAGTGCATCGTCGGGCAGATCCCCAAATCTAGGGTTTACAGCTGTTCAGGGGTAAATCCGTCAGGATTTTCTGATTCTTTGGGTGGCTATAAATACCCAGTTTTCAGAGCAGCCCTAGGAGAGACTCTTTGGAATAATTTTCTTACTTTTATTCTAGTTTAGTTTTCTTTTGGCAAAAGGATTGGAGAGAAGGATCAAAAATTGGTTTGCCTAAACTCTTGCATGTTGATATTTGTATGCTATACTTCTCTCTAAATCTAAATTTTGTGATGAATTCTATTGCATATCTTATTTCTAACGTGATTTCTATGATGAATTGTGAGTAGTCTCTTTGCTCTAGTAGGGCAAAGGGATGAACCCTATGGAATTTAAAGTATGATTTGTGAGATCTATTGAATTGCAATGTCGCTAACTTGTTAAGGGTTAGATTGTGATCAATTTACTACGGATAGATAGGGATTTCTATTAGATCTTGAGAGCTCAAGAGATGATCTTGATCTAAGGAAAGCCCTAGATATTCGATTTAGATATATAATCGAGATTCCCTAGTATTGGTGCGCAAGAGCGACCAAAACTAGTATCTTTATTATATTCCTATAATTATATTCGTTTGTACGACGGTAAAACAAATACGAACTATCACGATCTACATTTGAACTCAAGTTGCACAAGAACGAGCTTGGTTTGGAATTGAATATTATTGTCTTTCTGTGATTGCCCAATACCAGAGGCGCATGGTCCTCAGGCAAAAATCGACCTTGTGTTGGGCCTGGGCCTTTTGGGTTCTTTAGGCTTCTTAGAAATACGTTTTCCATGACGAGCCTGAGTTGATTTGAGCCTAAGAACGGGCCCAAATAACTCACGCGTCATCCATTTACGCTAGGACCAAAGCATGGTATCATTCAATTTTAAAGTGAAACAAATGTATATGTATCCGATTTTCCAAACAAACACCATAATCGTTTGGGTTTAGTAGTAACAAAATTTTAGATATTAGAATTTACTATATCGCATTGTCATGGATCATCATCATCATCATCATCATCACTGTCATCCACAGGATCAGAGATCGAAACAAGAACGCCGGGGTCCCCGGCGACGCACCTCTCATTGAGCATGACGGAGTTGTTAACAGCCTGATAGTTGCTATTCATCGTCGCCATCATCGTCGTCTCATCGCTGTACATCGTCCCACCGGTCTCCATCACCTCCCCGCTGGCCGCCTCCATCGTCGCCCCTGAGTTCTGGCCTGCGAAAGCAACCGTCGACCCTCCTATTGACCGGAGTCGCGCAGGTGGGGCTGCGCCTGCGGCGGGCATTGCAAGAGAGGCGAGGCGATGGGTGAGGGCTGAGACCATGCCGCGGAGTTTCTCTTCGGTGTGGCTTTGCCCGCTGGAAGTCATGTGTGCTGACCTTTATTAAATTTAGGTGACTGTTGCGATGAGATTTTATGGAGGACAGTTAATGGTTATATGCTTAGCTTGTGAGGGAGTGACTTGCTGAACAATTAAACATGAGCTTTGTACCATTCATTTACACCAGAAGGAAAGGATTCCGTGGGCAGAATGTCCTGTTTATCGACTGGGTTTAGGTATCCGGCCACATCCGGATAGGTTTGCATGTAAGGTTCAAATCCCAACCCGGTAAGAAATTTGGGGAACGCATCGCATCAGGTTTTCAGCAGCTCTGGTATCTTTCATAAGACATTCAAGAACAACATGATTCTTCTTAAATTAATCACACTAAGATCGGTTTGACGGCTACAAAAGCACATGCAATTAAAATAAAATACTTACGAGCCTTGCATGTTGTACATGGCTTATCTTCTCCATAAGAGCATCTCCAAGGGGGCTTCCAAAATTTTAGCTATTTTAGCTAAATTTTAGATATTTTAGCTAAAAAGCTATTTTAGGGAGCCATTTTTTTCCATCACACTCCAACCACACTCTCTACTTTCGCTAAGGGCCTGTTCTTTTGTGTTTAAATTTGTGTTTGTTGAAGTTGTGAATAGTGTTGTGAAAGTTAGTATTGTGTTTTTTTTGGGTGAAAGTGGGTTGTGAATGTGGATGTTGGAATTTTTTGTGGGTCCTACACAACTTTATTGTGTGTTTATTGTTGCTACGTCAGCAACTTTCACAGTCAAAGAAGGCAACACAAAAGAACAGGACGAATGAAAGTGAGGGTGAGAATGTGTGAATAGTGGAGGAATAGTGAAATCTCCCACTTTCACAACCAAATAAACCAAAAAGAACAGGCCCTAACATTCATTACTTTAATATTTTCTTTTTAAAAGATTAGTTTAATAATTAATTAGCTAGTTGTTGGGTTTTTTGAATAAAATATTTATATAAAAAATTGAGAAGCCGTTAGGGAGCTCACCACATCTAGCGAGCTCCCTTGAATTCCCTATTTTGTGGTTCAAAAGTAGGGAGCGGTTGTAGCTGTCAATTTTGTCATCCGCTCCCTACTTTGGCTAAGGCTATCAATTTCTGCATCCCGTTGGAGATGCTCTAACAGTTGAGAGGATGTATAGCTAAATGTTTTAGTTGTTATAGACTCATTGAATGCATGTAAATTTTCTATTTTAAAAAATGTCAAAAAAATAATAATGAGAACCGGTTGGCAATTTTCGGCCCGGCACGATAAGACCGTGTCTGGGCCAACAATTTTGGCCCGAAATCCTTATTGGACCGGACCGGCCCGGCCCGGTTCATTTTCGGGCCAGACCCGGGCCAAGCTTTTCAGCCCATGGGCGGCACGACACTACACGAAAAGCATTTGATCGCTCCACTTCAATTTGACCACATACTGATCTAAAGCGGATTTCTGTAATGTGCATTCATTTATGGTGTTGAGTCCAATGTCATGAATCACATCAGATCAAGGTCCAAATATCATAAATTTTAACTACTTCTCGCTAGCGCCAACTTTGATGTCTTCGGATATTGGGGGTCGATCTCAGTTTCCGAGAAGAGACAAAGAACCACCAAACATGTTACTTCATCTTGCCAAATAAGTGAAAACAATGTAGAACACATCACCTTATGCAACTCACTTAATCCTCTTCTTTTGTTCTCCATTTCGACGCATCATTAAGCATATGAGACAAGTTTGTGTTTAAAAATATGATTAAATATTGTTACAATACATAATTCATTCAACCCTATCGGACCGGGCCGGGCGGCCCGAATTTTTATTGGACCGTGCCCGGGCCTCTCCGGAATGGCCTGAAGTCTTATCGGGCCGGGCCGGCCCAGTCATTTAAGAAAACCGGAATGGGCGGACACGGCCCGATAAGACCGGGCTGGCCCGAATTGCCACACCTAGCTTAGACACCACAACGCCGAGGTCAAATTCAGCATCATCTTTACTTTGCATTAAAAGAGAAGAAGGGAACGGTATTGACAACTCTAGTAAGGACTAGAAGCACTAGAAATAACTCGTCCACACAGTGCACATCACAGAAATAACCCTATACAAATAGGACACAGTGCACGCGCGCAATAAAAAAGGAGTGAAAAGTATGGGTGTGTGTGTCGGTAGCGTCGGATGGTTAAATGGGTAAAAATACCAATGTCAAACATGTAAATAAGGGGGGTTCAAATGAAGAAGAATGTCAATGGAAACCATGTAAATAGAGGGAGACCAATGGGCAAAAGTGGGAGGAGGTTGATGTGACATTGCCACATGGGACAATTGTTGGATCTCCTGACACACCGAATACACTAGAGGTGGATGAATAGTCTATATCACGTCAAAATTGCAAAATTAAAAGTAACTAAAAAATTGCAATAAGAGTGCGGAAATAAATGGACACAATCTAGAGAATAGCAAACGCAATCACATAGATTTATTTTGGTTCGGATCCTTGTGATCTTACGTCCAGTCATATACCCGTTGAGTTTTCAATCCACTATAATACTTGATCCCCGCAAGCAATCAACATACAAAGATGACAATACTTCCCATGTTGCAAACTTGTACAATCTCTTCAACAAGAGATTCACCAAATAAAGTAAAGAAAGAGTATGAAACAATATCATATATAGCATTGATAATGTAGCAATTATAGCGCAAGGTTAGTGATGGAATCTCCAAGGTTCTTGATATGAAATTTGGTAGAACACTCTTGGAAATTGGACTTTCTAACGGGGCAACATTTCTGCAGAGGTTTCCCTATGAAATTCTGAAAATCACTCACTTTCTAGAGATTGTGTGAATTTTCCTGAATTTTAGACAGGGGCATGCGGATCTATTTATAGCCTAAAAAGTTAGTTTTCGAACGTTTAACAACTGTCTAAATTTTAAAAAAATTCTGAGAAATTTTTGTCAAAATTAGTCGACTAATGGATGGAAATGGTCGACTAATTATGCCGCTAATTGGAATTTTTGATTGTTGAGTCAACCTTTCACGAAAGGGCATAAAGAACTATCAGAAACTGACAAACGGTCAGATTTTTGTCCATCTGTGTTAGTTTTAACTACCCTTGGGTAGTTATATAAGTAGAATATTGAATTGGAAAAAGTAGCTGTTAGAGTAACTAATTTAATAATTGACTGGTAGACTAACAACTTTATTGGTCAACTAAAAATTTGAAATTTAGGAATTTGAAAAATAATGATCCCGATGACCTAAAAATAAGTTTGGAAATTTTTTGTAATTTTCTGAATATTTAAATAATTAAAATAGTCTAGTAATAGGAATGACGGGTCGACTAATTTGGTCATTGAGTTCATTTTTTGAGGATGCACTACAACAAAAATGGTCATTGACAACTTCTTAAAAAGGTTGTAATATGGGTCATACAACTTTTTAACAAACGTTGTAATATGCGAAGTTGTAATAGAGTCGGCTTATTAGACCACTTTTTCTGCCTGTTGTAAGCAAACGTTGTAATAAATGTATATTACAACTTTTTTAAATGTTGTGTAAACTTCTATTACAACGTTTATAAAAAGTTGTGTAAAGAGATATTACAACTTTTAATGAACGTTGTGTAAACATTTATTACAACGTTTATAAAAGGTTGTGTAAAGCAATATTACAACTTTCTTTAAAAGTTGTGTAAACTTTTATTACAATGTTTATAAAAGGTTGTGTACACTTCTATTAAAACTGGTTTAAATAGTTGCTTAAAACTTTATTACAACTTTTATAAAATGTTGTCCATCTTTTATTACAACTTTTATAAAACGTTGCAAAAAAAGTACAAAATTTAAAAACAAATACGCGGTTGAAGATGTTCCGTTACAACTGTTCCAAATCTCCTGTAGTAGTTGACAAAAATATGACGCGGTTGCAAAAAAAATATGACGACAACAACAGTTGGGACAGTCAAAAGTAGCGTTGAATAATTTAGCATTCTGAAATTTCAATTCATCTATGAAACAGAATATCTGGAAACATACCAAGCAAACAAAGCAAATCATCCCAGAATTGTTATACATGAACCGATGTATTCTGGGTTTATGGGACTAACCAGCGGGTCATAATTTAAGGCAATCAATGGCATCTTATGAAGGAAAACAATACTGGTTATTAACAAAGTTGCAACTACAAAAGTCTTCAAGTCCCCATTATTACCTTAATTATCCAACTGATGACATGTACCAATTCTAGACAATAAATACATACTTTCTATAAATTCCTCGAGAGAATCAATGTTGTGCAGTAGGTCTATGTCACGACCCGCTTCCCTAAAATGGAGGCGAGACGTGAAAAGGTCCGCACGAGAGTGGAGCTGCGAAGCCCCAAACCCGATAAGCGTCAATAAAACATAAGCAGGTCCCTGTAACCACAACGGAACAACAATAATAACACAAGGAGAGACTGAAATAAAATCTCACATCTCATAAATTGTCCAACATGAAAATAAGTCCAACATCCAGAAAAGCCACCAGGCTAAAGGAAAGAGTCTAAAGGCCCAGAACAAGGCCAACAAAAGAAACGACATAACAAAGTATAGGTGCTACACACCGATAACAAAACAACTGTCAAAACAAAAGTAAAACACGACGAAGACACTAGGACTGGTCCCCAGTGTCCGCGTACTCCCCGTCAAACACAACCTCGGGCTCGGCGTCAGCAAACACCTCGTCCTCAATAAGGTACTCAGGCTCAGGATCTAACATGTGTCACCCAAAAGAGTAAAGGGGCACATGTCATCAAGTCTAAAAGACTTGGGCAAGGAAACTGAAGGTAAGGTAAACTATCAACCTAGCAATTTTAGTATGCATGACATGGCAATTATATCATGAGTGTACAAACAAGACATGGCAAGACAAATTGTACAAGAGAACAATTATCGGGACAAGACAAGACAAGAGTAGCCAAGCTACTAACAATCTCAATCAATTCACTATTCACGTTGTTTTGTAGATGTTTACGCCTTACAGCTGAATGGTTTCATATTCACGCTGATTGGCCGCTTAACACTACCCCATGTTGGATCTGGATCGTAGCCTAGAGGGGGGGTGAATAGGCTAATAAAAAATATTCGTGCAACTCACGAACAATCCCACGCAGTTATAGGCACAGACAGGGCAATAAAATAGTAATCACAGAATACGCACAGATATACCCTGGTTCGGTCGTCCCCACGACCTACTCCAGCCCCCCGAAAGCAACTACTAGATAGATATGTAATCAAGTACAGCTACAATGAGTCAAGATCCCAAATCTACTCTCACCTAGCTCGTACGCACACCACGTGCTCTACACTATCAATCTAGTCAGATGCTCTCCCTCCGTGACGACTCCCAAGTCGTCAGGTCCCCAAAAGTAACACAAAACAGGTAAAGTTTCCCCTACGAAGAACTAACACAAATACTACACGAAATAATAAACAAGAGAGTTTAGAATGCTCAGATCGTGTAGTGGTGTCGTCTTCGTCAATCAGTATGGGCCAAACGTCGTCTGGCAAGTAGTAGTAGTCTCTCGACAACGGCAACTCAAGTTGCGGCTTTGCGCTCAACAATAGAAGCTTGCGGCACTCCTCTTTAAGAAATTACTCTGATATCAATGGTCCCTTTGTCAACAGTTCAAGTCCGGCATCCCCCTAAGATTTTTGTGCGGAAATTTGTGCGTGCTCTTGTCCTGTCAAAAAAATCGGCTGCTAGAGAATTTCGGCAACAATGTGCACACACACATGAAGACCCCCAATGTTTCGGCTGCTGTGTAAATTGGCTCTTGGAAAATCAAAAGGGAAGGGATTTGCAATGGGATCTGTGCCTTTGAAGATCTGTGTGCCTTTGCAAAAGATCTCTTCAATTAATCATGTGCCATCCAATTTCCTAAGCCCTGCACAACAAAAAGAAACCAGGATTTAAACTTTTTTAATTAATGTTTGGAAGCACTCACTTTGTTCAATATATTAAACATGGCCTTATCTTTTGAAACTTGTATGCATTCATGATGGGAACGTGTTAAAATAATTAAAAAAGGATGAATGCAATGAACTTATCTTTCCCTTTTAATTTTGTTCGTCCCTTGTACTTTCAAAAGAAACTGCACACGAAAAAGGCGGCGCCTCTTGCAATGGCCGGCCTTGGTTTGCAAAGGGAAGAGAAACAAAAAAATCTGCCTTGTTCAAAAGTCTGTGCGGCTTGAAGTTGTGAAGCAATCAATCACCAGTCTTGAGTCAATAGGTTACGGCATCCTCAATATCCGAGCATGAGAAAGATCTGTTTGCTTGAGGGATGAAGTGAAACTCTCAGCCTTGGTGAATCTTTTGCACATGAGAGGTCAACAAATGCGGCTGATGAGATACAATTGCCCACGCTCTCAAAAATGTGCACACAATAAAAAAACTTTATGTGGCCTCAAAAAACCGTGAGTTTCCCCTGTTGCACAAAAAAAACACTTTACTCCTTTGTTTTTGACCCTGCAAAGAATAACAAAAGAGTTAGCAAATAACAAGAAAGGTTATTTTTTTTTGCTTGTACTCAGACGCACTCCCTTTTGATTATTGGCCGAGGCACTTTTTTTTGACATGAATATAGGCCGTGCCCTCTTTGGTTTGCCGCACTGTTTTCTTCCACAAAGAATCCGTTGATTTAAATAGGGTATGCTAGGGTTTTGGCCATGTGGTAGGATGAGATCAAATGAAGTCCCTAGAATCAAGGAGATGAATATACGAATTGGGATTTGATTGGTCTTTAGATAGAATAATATCTTGTAGATTGATTTGGTCAAATCCCAAATAGATATGGATTCATCCATCTCTTTCCAATATTGACCAAGTCCAAAATAGCTTTGTGCACACCACCTCTTCTCCATTCAACTTGCTATATGATTAGCAATTACTCCAACTATTGAGAAGATTATCGTTTCACCTTTCCTAAAACACACTTAGCACACACGTTATATATAACACAACGTTTGTCATCATCAAACTAGAGATCCTCGATCGTCGCTTTCAACACCCCAAACCCAGAGTTTACGCCTTACCACTGCAGTTGCTGATCGGGCAGACTCCCAGTTGATTGGCCGCTTAACTCTTACCCCCAATACCCACACGTAATGGAGCCAGGGTCCCCGCACATGAGCTCAGCAAGTGAGCCGGGGTTGCCCCGTACATGAGCTCGCATTCTTAAACATTTGGCGTAGGGGTGCACCTAGCCGGAAACAAGCAATTCGGGCATTGGCTATCAACCAACACATGGCCCGCTTCTGGGACACGAGCCAGGAACACAAGCATTTGTAGCGAAGCTACGCAATCACAGAAGCACTTAAAGTATGCAATGACATGACAATTAATTCGCGTTCCGTTAATGGAAAGTAAACATGACATGGTAATTGTGCAACATGATATATGTCGGGACTAGCTTCGTTATCAAGCTAGTTCCCCAATATGCGCCTAGGCGAGTATCATTTCGTCGCCTAGCCTCTTTTACGCCTACAACAAGCAAATGGCCTAAAACATGGCCTAAACCCTAAGTGGCAAGTTTCACTTGCCTAGCACCGGGAATGACGATCACGAAGGTTCGTCTCGCGGATGCTAATCTACGGGGGAAATCGCTGTTATGGGAAAACAATCATCAAACAACACGAAATTTCATTAGGGTTTCATAAAAATACAAATAGGTTATAAAAACGTCAAGAGATCGATTTCTTACCGAGAGGAAGCGTGTCACGCCCCGCTTCCCAAAAATATGGAGGCGAAGCGTGAGAAGGTCCGCTCGGACTTGAAGCTGCAAAGCTGCAAGTCTGATAAGCATCAATCAAATTTAAAACTGCAGGTCCTTGCAACGCGAGCGAAACAAGATAATAATAATGAAATGAGACACAAGAATAATCTCAGAATATCCATAAATATAAATTCCAACATCACAGAAAAGCCACCAGGCTGAAGTAAAACGGAGTCTAAAGGCCCAAACATGGCCAACAAAAGTACAGCGTACAAACAAAGTTGCCACGCACCAACAACTAACAACAAAACCTAAAACAAAAGAAAGCTCAGCAAAGTCACCAATAATGGTCACCGATGTCCACAAAACTCCTCCTGGGCAGACATGGACTTAGGCTCAGCGTCAACAAAACATCACGTACTCAGCAACGGTCTCTGGCTCAGGGCCTAACATGTGACACCCAAAAGAGCAAGGGGCACATGTCAGCAAGTCTACAAGAGACTTGTGCAAGGAAACTGAAAGTAGGCAAAAGTAAAGCAACCTAGCAGTTCTAGCATGAATGCGATGACATGGCAGTTAAAGTATGAGTGCAACAGGTAAAGTAAAGTAAAGTACGAGCATGGCATTTAAACATGGCATGGATGACAAGTATTACATGAATCATTCACAAGACATGTACAAGACAAGAAAAGTAAGCACCTCGTGCACAGGGATTCCGTCTTTTGGATAGAGGGCTGATCAGGCCACTCATAAGCTCAGGTGATCGTTTATCCCTACCCCTCCACGTGTATCGAGCCAGGGCCTTACCCCCGAACGGGAATGCTCGCTTCTGGAACACGAGCCAGGAAGTGTTTTATTTTGTTGGTCTAGGGGTGCACCTAGCCAGACAAGGAAACCGGGCATTGGCTTTTGACCAACACATGAGGCACATTCCCAAGAAGTAGTATTCAAGGAGTACAAGTACAAATATTGTAGCGTGTGCTACGAATGCAACAATCAACTTGGATGACATGTAGAATGCAATGCATGGTAGTTAAAAGTGCGTACAGTTAAGGAAAGTAAACGTGACATTTTAGTATGCATGATTAAAAAGTTTAAAGAGTTGGATCTAGCTTCGTTGTCAAGCTAGATCTATTTAGGTGACGGATCTAGTTTCGTTGTCAAACTAGATCAAGTAGGCGTCTAGCCAGCTATCATTTCACTGACTAGTCTCTTTTACGCTGAAAACAAGGAAGTGGCCTAAAAGCATGGCCCTACACAAGAGTTGGCAAGTTTCACTTGCCTGCAAGTACAACGTCTGAGAAACACCGTCCAAGAGAGTCCAAGTCACAAATAACCTACGTGCACAAGTCCACCGGCCTAAAGTCCATATTATTAATCTTGATTAGTGAATTTAAAACATTTAAAATACTTTAAAAATACTGATTTTAGTCTTGATTAACAGGCAATGGGTTGGGGGTCCTAGGGGTGCAAAGCGTTACCTCAACACGACGCGAAAGCTACACCGGCGTCGGGTAGCGACGCCGGGGGTTGGAATGAGAGAACGCGCTCCAAGTCCTGATTCCAATATAGATTCCTCGCTGGAAAGTTCAGAGCATCAACCGGAGCAACGGTTCCAGATTCCAAAGCTAGCACGTGCGACGACGGCCTACGACGTGTTGCAACGTCGTACGCGGCAAATCGTTGCAGAGAAAGCACTTAGGTGGGGCCCACAGTAGTCCTAGGGACCTATGGGTGACCCACAATACCTCTGGAGAACTTGGGGGGCCCACGGTGGCAAGCGGTGCGACGGGTGCGGGGTTGCGACGTTTGCTCTCGGTCGGACACAGCCAAATGCGGGGAGCTCTCTCGGTCGGACTCATGGGAACGGGCTGTGCAGCAGCGGGGGTCAGTCGCGATGGCGGGTGCGGAGAAGTCCATCGGTCGGTGCGGTAGAGCGGGCCGGTCGGGCGCTGGCGGGTGCGTTGCAATGTTGCAACGTTGCAACGTGCGACGATGCGGGCGTGAGCGGGTGGGGGCTTCGATCAGACACAGGGAAAAGCGGGGTGCGGAGCGGGCTTGCGAGCGGTGCGGGGCGATGCGGATGAGCGGAGCGAGCGACCGGTCTGACCGAGATCTTCTCTCGGTCGGAGCGAGCGAACGGAGGGGGTGCGATGCGGAGCGGCTGTGCGAAGCTTGGTGCGGGCGGAGCAGCGGTCGGTGCGGGATAACGGAGCTCGTTTCTTCGGTCGTGCGGCAGCTGGTTGTCGCAACGTTGCGACGATTCGTCGCAACGTCAAATTTGGGTTTTGGGAGTGGCTAGGGTTATTTTCTTGCGAAAATAGGTCTTCCTAGGGGTTGTTTATATAGTGTAGATGGGTTGACTTGGTCTAGGGCTAAATCTAATAGGATTAGAAGTTTAAAATAATTTAAAATTCGTATCTCGCCCTCTCCAACTCACACAAGGATTTGCTGCGATCCAAATGAGCTGGAAATTGGCTCAAAAATTCTTTAATACGTTTAAAACTCAAATAAATTTTATTTGGCCGAAAATAATTTAAAAATTAATTATTAAAAATATTATAAAACTTGTTAAAAATATAAAAGTGGTCAAACAAACTCCAAAAATTATAAAATAAATATAGGGGTGATCGTGATGACGAAAGTGAGCTAACTAAGAAGACGGATCTCAGTTTTGACATCGGACGACGAAACTAAAAATAGAAACGTCTCCCATCAAAAGTGGGAATCGCAACGTCTCATCGAATAAGATTAAATTGTGGGAAAACGACTCGAGAAACGTCGTTCCAATTTAGTGCCACTATTTAATATTCTCAGAGACGTTCACAACGGCATATCACACTAAAGTGTTCACGAACAACAAAGTCTAAAATAAACACGTGCACGGTCAAAAGCACGTGCACGAACATCGTACAACGAAAAGTGGTCGTTACATCCTCCCCACCTTAGAATAAAGTCCGTCCTCGGACTTTCTAATATATCTAGTCGCTCTAGTAACTACCACATTCAATTCATAATATAATTCAACCAGTTATAGTCATTACAAGTGCTTATATATGCACTAGGTAGTCAAACATTATCACTACCAACACGTATATATATACATTCACGTACGTCATACACTTATACCTATTATAGTCAGTCAATTTCATACATGTATTTCAATTATATACATATATAAGCATACATCCCTTATATAACTACTACTTACATAGACACAAAACAATATTTCAGATTCTCACATAAGGATAGTCTTTCACTTAGCAAATACAATCATTGCTCTACGTATAGATAGCTACCTATGTACAAACAACAATGATACACTACTCCCTATATCTCCTAGTATACATCAAACACTTCCTCATGTAGTCACACCACAGCATTAATAATCAAGCTTCACTATATCTATTACACATATTCACCACCACTATAGTTTCACAACATATAGTCATTCAAATGCATGCAAATAGTTTACCATATATTCACATCATATACGGTCCTATAACTGTATTTACGACACGCCACATATACCATAGTCATCAAAACCTATAACTAAGCACATACTTACCCGTGCATGGTGCACACCCATACACGCTAACATTTCATTTACGCATACCATTCATACCATTATATTACTAGCACATCTATGCACCTAGTTTAGCTAGCACACAAGCAAGTCCTTAGTAAATAACTATACCACAAGACCAACACCTATAACTATATACTGGTGTAGCGACCCACAATCATGTGCGTAACTCAACCAGGCACAAACACTTCTATCACTATACATACATCAAGCATTGCTATATTCAAACTACAAACATACATTCAATATACTTGGAGTATACCCACTCAAGCTTGAGTGAGACTCAATACACATATTAGAATATTCTATATACGTAACACGACATTCATACCTATACCAATACCACTCCCATATATATACATCTACCAATACAACCATATACATTCCATAAATCAATCACACTTAATATTTAGTCAGATAACACCCACATAGTTCAATCTAATTATATACCATAATAATAACATTACAGACATCAGCACCCACATATTTATAATACCCTCTCTAGTACAAACATTCACCGTATAGTCACACATAAATAATGTATATATTCACACCATAGCCTAATACCTATAATTAGTATACTAACACATTCATTCACACATACATAATTAAGATGTGCAATAGTCGTGTACACCTCACGGTATGCACGCATGCAACATCCCGAAAAGCAAGCAATACCAATCAAAATTATACTCCTACTACCATATGTATATCACCTATATACTCAGGCAACAAAACATAACTACTTACGTCTAAACACAATACATACCCACATACGAGCACACACTCATATGTGCTAACATATAGATCACATAATAGGCCTACCCTCTTAACCATACGTACTCTTATTATTATCACTACTAACATACACATAGCTTTACCAATCATTTATTTCAACCATTATAAGTATCTCTAACTACATACACAACTTAGATATCTGAACGCTAACTCTAATACACACCGGCATCCCTAGTATAGTATAGCTATCCACACAAAAATCTATAACTGCTAACCCACAACAACTTCATACTATCACGAATAACTCCGAGTATATATATCACACAATAGGCAAACATCAATATACTATGGGGGGTACACTCATTCAAGCCCACGTACACAACTTAGGTACGTGCACTACGATTACCTCACAAGGTTCAAGGGCCTACTAACACTTAAGGGTTGACACAGACATTGACGGACCCTAAGGCCTAAGCAATGAAGAGAGGTCGAGGTCGTGACGAGGGAAGGATCGATAAGCACGAGTTCAGATAGGACGAATACAAGGAGACGGCTTGGTTAGGGAAAACATTGGCTCAATGGTGATGTTTAGGTTGAAGGAAAAGGAGATGTAGTGATGCTTATATAGGATGGAGAAAAGAAATAGTATAAGTAACATAAGCTAACATACGCGAAATTTGAAAACTGTCGTACTTCAAAAGTTGAAATCCTAGTCGGAAAAGAAGTATTTGGAGATCGATAAAACGAGTTGTTCAAAATCAATTTGAGTCGAACATTCATAATAAGAGAAAATGGTCTATTGGTTTTAAAAAAATCATTATAAAAGGAAGTAAAATCATTTACACGAATATTAAGGACGTGGTTTAGAAAATTTATACGTCAGTAATTTAATATAATGTTGTCAAAAGTCTTTGGAAAGTCAAGAATGAAATCAAGTAACGGAAGAATTTAAACTTATGTTAAATGCTTTCAAAACTTTTAGGCTATGGAAAAATTTAAAATAATCAATATTGAAACTACTTTTTTTAGAGAACCAGTGTGTACAAAAATTAAAACTGGTTTACACAAAGCTCTTAGCATACAAGAACAACGAGCCTGGTACGGATATAAAAATAATTGAAATTCAATTTAGTTTAGAAATTATTCTAAAAGTATGTATGGTGAACGGAAAAATAATAATAATGACTTAGTATAAGAATGATCGAATAGCAAGTCTTTAAGATCAAATCACGGAGGGTCTAAATCAGGAAGTGGTTATGAAAATAGTAATTTTGCAAAAATCTGAAATAGCGAGAACGACGAGCAAAAACCAACTTGCTGAAAGCTGAAATTCCATGTGTCTTGAAAGTATATTAAAGTAAACACGACGTATCATTCGTATAACACAATAAGAAGGAAAATTATAAATCGAATTGGGCAAAGCAAAAGTACGGTTCAGAATAAAATTAATATATGAGGAGACAACACATTTACATAAGTACGAAAAATATAGGCTGGAAAAATATTATAAGCTAGTGTTCAAAGATTCTGACAAAGTTTTAAAATTTTAAATCAACGAATGAGGATGAAGTATAAGTATATATACATTAAAATTTGGGACAAGGTTAAACTTCGGAAAGGAGGAAGTCGAAAAATAATTTCAAGAGTTTCAAGGTTCGTAATGGAGAGGTCTGAAATTTGACGACGATCGTCATGAGGGGATCTCGTGAATCGAGGCAAGGAAATTGGTCGGATGATCAAAACATTCATACGCCTAGAATATGAATCAGGAAAGTCTACGGAAACTCCTACAATCGACCAACTAAAGATTAAAACTAAGCGCTAAGACTTCTAAAGGTTAGACGGTAATGAAATGCGTTCAGCTTGGTCCAAAATCGATGAACCCAAGCGAACAACTAAAGGAAATCCCAGGAGTCTAATATGGTCAGGGTTAGGCAAGGACCACTAAGGTAACTCCTACGGCGGTCAATTGCTGACGGGGAGCCTAACTATCAATCAGGGGCCTCTAACTAGCAAGCACAGACGTCTAACTAAGTCTTCTTACCACCTAGTGTCGTAAGAAAACGACTAGACTCATGGCTTATGACTCGGATGCTGCAATTTATTTAATGGACATTCCGTTATTATCGTTGTTTCGTTAATTCACAATTGCAAGTCGGACCTACATGGGCCACCAACAAAACCTGTCACGCCCCGCTTCCCAAAAATATGGAGGCGAAGCGTGAGAAGGTCCGCTCGGACTTGAAGCTGCAAAGCTGCAAGTCCGATAAGCGTCAATCAAATTTAAAACTGCAGGTCCTTGCAACGCAAGCGAAACAAGATAATAATAATGAAATGAGACACAAGAATAATCTCAGAATATCCATAAATATAAATTCCAACATCGCAGAAAAGCCACCAGGCTGAAGTAAAACAGAGTCTAAAGGCCCAAACATGGCCAACAAAAGTACAGCGTACAAACAAAGGTGCCACGCACCAATAACTAACAACAAAACCTAAAACAAAAGAAAGCTCAGCAAAGTCACCAATAATGGTCACCGATGTCCACAAAACTCCTCCTGGGCAGACATGGACTCAGGCTCAGCGTCAACAAAACATCACGTACTCAGCAACGGTCTCGGGCTCAGGGCCTAACATGTGACACCCAAAAGAGCAAGGGGCACATGTCAGCAAGTCTACAAGAGACTTGTGCAAGGAAACTGAAAGTAGGCAAAAGTAAAGCAACCTAGCAGTTCTAGCATGAATGCGATGACATGGCAGTTAAAGTATGAGTGCAACCGGTAAAGTAAAGTAAAGTACAAGCATGGCATTTAAACATGGCATGGATGAAAAGTATTACATGAATCATTCACAAGACATGTACAAGACAAGAAAAGTAAGCACCTCGTGCACAGGGATTCCGTCTTTTGGCTAGAGGGCTGATCAGGCCACTCATAAGCTCAGGTGATCGTTTATCCCTACCCCTCCACGTGTATCGAGCCAGGGCCTTACCCCCGAACGGGAATGCTCGCTTCTGGAACACGAGCCAGGAAGTGTTTTATTTTGTTGGTCTAGGGGTGCACCTAGCCAGACAAGGAAACCGGGCATTGGCTTTTGACCAACACATGAGGCACATTCCCAGGAAGTAGTATTCAAGGAGTACAAGTACAAATATTGTAGCGTGTGCTACGAATGCAACAATCAACTTGGATGACATGTAGAATGCAATGCATGTTAGTTAAAAGTGCGTACAGTTAAGGAAAGTAAACGTGACATTTTAGTATGCATGATTAAAAAGTTTAAAGAGTTGGATCTAGCTTCGTTGTCAATCTAGATCTATTTAGGTGACGGATCTAGTTTCGTTGTCAAACTAGATCAAGTAGGCGTCTAGCCAGCTATCATTTCACTGACTAGTCTCTTTTACGCTGAAAACAAGGAAGTGGCCTAAAAGCATGGCCCTACACAAGAGTTGGCAAGTTTCACTTGCCTGCAAGTACAACGTCTGAGAAACACCGTCCAAGAGAGTCCAAGTCACAAATAACCTACGTGCACAAGTCCACCGGCCTAAAGTCCATATTATTAATCTTGATTAGTGAATTTAAAACATTTAAAATACTTTAAAAATACTGATTTTAGTCTTGATTAACAGGCAATGGGTTGGGGGTCCTAGGGGTGCAAAGCGTTACCTCAACACGACGCGAAAGCTACACCGGCGTTGGGTAGCGACGCCGGGGGTTGGAATGAGAGAACGCGCTCCAAGTCCTGATTCCAATATAGATTCCTCGCTGAAAAGTTCAGAGCATCAATCGGAGCAACGGTTCCAGATTCCAAAGCTAGCACGTGCGACGACGGCCTACGACGTGTTGCAACGTCGTACGCGGCAAATCGTTGCAGAGAAAGCACCTAGGTGGGGCCCACAGTAGTCCTAGGGACCTATGGGGGACCCACAATACCTCTGGAGAACTTGGGGGGACCACGGTGGCAAGCGGTGCGACGGGTGCGGGGTTGCGACGTTTGCCCTCGGTCGGACACAGCCAAATGCGGGGAGCTCTCTCGGTCGGACTCATGGGAACGGGCTGTGCAGCAGCGGGGGTCGGTCGCGATGGCGGGTGCGGAGAAGTCCATCGGTCGGTGCGGTAGAGCGGGCCGGTCGGGCGCTGGCGGGTGCGTTGCAATGTTGCAACGTTGCAACGTGCGACGATGAGGGCGTGAGCGGGCGGGGGCTTCGGTCAGACACGGGGAAAAGCGGGGTGCGGAGCGGGCTTGCGAGCGGTGCGGGGCGATGCGGATGAGCGGAGCGAGCGACCGGTCTGACCGAGATTTTCTCTCGGTCGGAGCGAGCGAACGGAGGGGGTGCGATGCGGAGCGGCTGTGCGAAGCTTGGTGCGGGCGGAGCAGCGGTCGGTGCGGGATAACGGAGCTCGTTTCTTCGGTCGTGCGGCAGCTGCTTGTCGCAACGTTGCGACGATTCGTCGCAACGTCAAATTTGGGTTTTGGGAGTGGCTAGGGTTATTTTCTTGCGAAAATAGGTCTTCCTAGGGGTTGTTTATATAGTGTAGATGGGTTGACTTGGTCTAGGGCTAAATCTAATAGGATTAGAAGTTTAAAATAATTTAAAATTCGTATCTCGCCCTCTCCAACTCACACAAGGATTTGCTGCGATCCAAATGAGCTGGAAATTGGCTCAAAAATTCTTTAATACGTTTAAAACTCAAATAAATTTTATTTGGCCGAAAATAATTTAAAAATTAATTATTAAAAATATTATAAAACTTGTTAAAAATATAAAAGTGGTCAAACAAACTCCAAAAATTATAAAATAAATATAGGGGTGATCGTTATGACGAAAGTGAGCTAACTAAGAAGACAGATCTCAGTTTCGACATCGGACGACGAAACTAAAAATAGAAACGTCTCCCATCAAAAGTGGGAATCGCAACTCATCGAATAAGATTAAATTGTGGGAAAACGACTTGAGAAACGTCGTTCCAATTTAGTGCCACTATTTAATATTCTCAGAGACGTTCACAACGGCATATCACACTAAAGTGTTCACGAACAACAAAGTCTAAAATAAACACGTGCACGGTCAAAAGCACGTGCACGAACATCGTACAACGAAAAGTGGTCGTTACAAAGCGGAAGAAACACTCCGGAGAACCCTAGGATCAGATCTGGAAACAAATGGAGAAGTTTGGAGAGTTAGGGTTTTTTTGGGGATTTTGGGGATTTGATGAGATTTTGGGGAAGATGAGAGGTAGATAGAGTTGATGGAGGGTTTAGATGATGAATCTAGGGCTTGGGATGAAGGAATAGGGCTTGGAGGAAGATGGGGGCTCAATGGGGGAGATTTTAGGGTTTTGGGTCGAGTGGAGGAAGAAGAAAACGTTTGGGAGGGGTATAAATAGGATGGGCTGGCGGCTACCCAGAAATTAGGGTTTTAACACAGATTAGTCAGTCAAAGAGCAACCACTGACCGACTAGTTTTGTAACTAGTCGGTCGGTCGACCAACGCAGACCGACTAAGTGTAAACAGTAACTTCTGAACGAAAATAGGATTTAGAATTAGTCGGTCCATGAACAAATACTGACCGACTAGTTTAGCATCTAGTCGGTCGATGAACGTTTTTAGACCGACTAAGAGTAAACAGTAACTGATACTAAAATTAGATGATGTGTTAGTCGGTTAAAGAAGCATTGCCGACCGACTAGTTTGCAACCTAGTCGGTCAACCAACGTTCTTAGACCGACTAACGATAAATAGTAACTCCTGAATAATTTAGAAAGCCAACTAGTCGGTCCAAGAAGGATTGCCGACCGACTGGATCGTCATCTAGTCGGTCGGTGCCCCTTCTTACACCGGCTAATAAGCACCAAAAGTACCGATACGGAGCGCGGGGCCCCGGGATCGATTCCTAAGACTCCTAGGCTTGATCTAATAGTAAGATACGACCGTTATGAAGTCCGTCACGAATGACATACTTCGAAATCGACAATCCTAAGGAAGAAACGAGAAAATACGACGAATCGATCAAAAATGAAAGCTACGGAGACGAAAACCACACATGAGGAGAAAATCCACCAAAACATATATTATATTATAATAAATCCAGATATATGAAAAGCAGTCGTTACATCCTCCCCAACTTAAGAAAAATTCCGTCCTCGGAATTTCCGAATACTCACGAGTCCGGAAACAAAAGTGGGAAACGCTCTCGCATCTCATCCTCATTCTCCCAAGTAGACTCTCCAGGTGAGCCGTGTCGCCACATCACCCTCACAAGATTGACAATCTTGTTCCGAAACGATTTCTGACGCCTGTCCAGAATCTGCACTGGATGCTGGTCATACGTCATATCGGGGCGAACGGTAATCTCCGAAAAATCCACAGCATGAGATGGATCGCTAATGTATCGACGAAGCTGCGACACATGGAAAACATTGTGAACTCCTTCCAAAGATGGCGGCAAGGCCAAGCGATAAGCTACCTCGCCAATCCTCTCCAAAATGTCAAACGGTCCAATGTATCGCGGGCTCAACTTCCCACGCTTCCCAAAACGAATCACACCGCGATTCGGGGAAATCTTCAAGAACACGTGGTCGCCCGGCTGAAACTCCAAAGGACGGCGTTTAGCATCCGCCCAATGCTTAAAACGGTCCTGAGCAATTCTCAATCTCTCCCGAATATTCCTGACGATATCCACGGCCTCCACGATCATCTCAGGTCCCAACAACTCCCGATCACCAACGTCATCCCAACTCAATGGCGATCGACATTTCCTCCCATAAAGAGCGGCGAAAGGCGCCATGCCAATACTCGCCTGGAAGCTGTTGTTGTAAGAGAACTCCACCAAATGCAGATGGTCCTCCCACGAACCCTTGAAATCCAACATGCACGCCCTCAGCATGTCCTCCAAAATCTGAATCGTCCTCTCGGACTGGCCATCCGTCTGCGGATGGTACGCCGTGCTGAAACTCAGACGCGTACCCAAGCTCTTCTGCAAACTCTGCCAGAACTGAGATGTGAACCTCGTGTTTCTGTCCGACACGATACTCACGGGGACTCCATGAAGTCGCACAACCTCCTGCACGATTCACGTTACATCACTATCCAAACTAGGAAAAGGAAATAAAATCGGAGAGTAAAAGAATTTTACCTCCATGTATCTCCTTGCTAGCGCCTCAGTGGACTGTCCCACTCGGAACGGAATAAAGTGCGCAGATTTGGTCAATCGATCCACGATCACCCAAATCGCGTCATTCTGCTTCGGACTCTGAGGTAGTCCAGTCACGAAATCCATAGTGATGTGTTGCCACTTCCACTCCGGAATCGGAAGCGGTTGTAGCAACCCGGCCGTACGCTGATGCTCCGCCTTCACTTGCTGGCAAACCAAGTACTTGGCTACACTCCGAGCCACACTCCTCTTCATACCATGCCACCAATAATTCAGACGAAGATCCTGGTACATCTTGGTGCCACCAGGATGCACAGAATACGGCGAACTGTGTGCCTCCACCATTAATTCCTCTCTGATATCCCCAGCTGGCACACACAACCTGGCTCCAAACCTCAGCAAGCCATCCTCATGAATCAAAAATTCAGTCCGCAGACCGGCTTCCACCTGCTCCCGAATCTTCACCAGCTTCGGATCCTCAGCCTGGCCAGCCTTAATCCGATCCACGATTGTCGACTGTACCTGCATGTACATCAACGACGAAGCCTCCCCAGGAAGAACAATCTCCACACCAGACCCGCAAAAATCCTGCTGCAATCTCCACTGCGAAGTCAAAATCATCACCGCTGGAAGCCTACTCAAAGCATCAGGGACCACATTCACCTTGCCAGGATGAAACTGCAAATCAATATCATAAACCGCCATAAGCTCCAACCATCGACACTGTCGCATGTTGAGCTCCTTCTGAGTGAAAATGTACTTCAAGATTTTGTGATCGGTGAAAATCTTCACTTTCTCACTCAGCAGGAAGTGCCTCCAAATCTTAAGAGCAAACACAACGGCAGCCAACTCCAAATCATGCGTCGGGTAATTCTTCTCATGAACCTTAAGCTGACGAGACGCATACGCCACAACATGTCCGTGCTGATGCAACACACAACCGAGACCCTTGCCAGAAGCATCGCAAAAGATCTCAAATCCACCGCTGCGATCAGGCACAACAAGAATAGGGGCAGTCGTCAACCTCTCCTTCAGAACACCAAAAGCACTCTCGCAATCACCCGACCAAACAAAAGCAACATCCTTCCGCGTCAACCTGGTCATCGGCTCAGCAATACGGGAAAAGTCCTTAATGAATCGCCGATAATAACCAGCAAGTCCAAGGAAACTCCGAATCTCAGACGCAGACGACGGAACAGGCCACTCTCTGATGGCCCTAATCTTCTCGGGATCCACTGAAATACCATCTCCAGTCACCACATGCCCGAGAAAAGCAACTCTATCCAGCCAGAACTCGCACTTCGAAAACTTAGCATACAAACGATGCTTCCTCAAGATCTCCAACACCGTCCTTAAGTGCGAGGCATGCTCTTCCTCCGACTTCGAATAGATCAGAATGTCGTCAATAAAGATAACGACAAACTTATCCAAAAAGTCGTAGAAAATCAGGTTCATCAGATTCATGAAAACTGCGGGCGCGTTAGTCATGCCGAAAGGCATAACCACAAACTCATAGTGTCCATACTTCGTCCTGAACGCTGTCCTCGGAACATCATCCTTCTTCACCTTCAACTGATGGTAACCACTCCTCAAATCCAACTTAGAAAACACCCTCGAACCTCCAAGCTGATCAAAAATATCATCCATGCGAGGCAACGGGTATTTATTCTTAATGGTCACCGCATTCAACTCCCGATAGTCCACGCACATGCGACGCGAACCATCCCTCTTCTTCACCAGCAACACCGGTGCTCCCCACGGAGACACGCTAGGATTAATATAACCCTTCTGCAAAAGCTCATCCAACTGCTTCCGCAACTCTTCCAATTCTGCAGGTGCCATACGATACGGCGCCTTCGAAATCGGCTGCGCACCTGGAACAAGATCGATAGAAAATTCTAGGGCTCGATCAAGCGACAAACCAGACATCTCCTCGGGGAAGACGTCGCCAAAATCTCGCACCACAGCTGGCCACTCTAGCTCCATCTGCATAGCCACAACCTCCACCGGCCTGGCCCGAAATCTGACAGGACCAAGCGAACTGCTACCACGACTGAACTCAAATACTGGATGTCCGGGAATCTCGAACACCACCTTCTTCCTTCGACAGTCGATCGTAGCATAGAAGCTCGCAAGCCAGTCCATCCCAAGAACTGCATCATAGTTGATGATGTCGTGGACAATGAAATCAGCAAAAAGCTCATGTCCACAGACCACCAACGAGCAGGAATTGCAACCACGATGCACCGAGACCACGCCATTCCCTGTAACGATGTTCCAACTCTTGGGAAGAGGGGACGTCGACAAGAAATGCCTCTCCACGAAGCTCCGAGAAATAATGCACATCGATGCACCGGAGTCAAAGAGGACTCGTGCAGGAAATGTGCACACCAAAATCACACCTAACAAGCAATTAACAATCAAACCCTAGTCTAGCAAACAATCATGTTCAAGCAAACAACACAATCTAAAAACCAGCTAGGAAAGTAACAGCTAGATTTAGGATTACCTGCGATAACCTCATCCACGGCCTCGCTCTCCGCAGCGGTCATCAGAAAAGCCTGCCTCCTCGGCGGAACAGCCTGTCGAAAAGCCTGCCCCTGCGGAACAAGAGCTTCTCCACGTCCAGCAGGAACAGACGCTCACTGCTGCAACGGCTGTGCTGCAACAGGTGCCCTCCGCAGCTGATTCGCGTGCCGATAATCCTTCGCGGCATGGGAAGCATCACCACAAACCAGACACTGGCCCAAAAACTTCCGACACTGATCCTTGATGTGGCCAGGCTTACCGCAGAAATGGCAAGTCTTCAGAATAGGCCCTCCTGGCCTCTTAAACTGAGCAGACTGATTAGGCCTGAATCCAGGTCTAACCACAGCTCTCACCTGTTCCACAGGCCTCTTCCCAGCACCAACAATAGACCCCCTCCTCTGGTTCATGAGCATCTCCTGCCTCTTGGCTGCTACTAGAACCTTCTGATAAGACTCCCGGTCAGAAGAGGTCACAAAACTCTGGAGCTCCGAAGCAAGTCCCTGCAGGAACCTCTGAGCTCTCTCCTCAGCGTCCTGCACCATCTTCGGTGCGAACCGACTCAGCCTCTTGAACTCTTGGTGATATAGGTCCACTGACGAGCTCCCTTGCTTCAAATCGATAAAACGCTGCAGCATCTCTTCCCTGGCAGCTTTCGGGAAGAACTCACCCTCAAACCTGGCCTTGAAGGTAGCCCAAGCTATCGGCTCCACCAACATCTTCTCTTCTGCATCCCACCAATTCTGAGCATTATCCTTGAGTTGCCTCTTCGCCAAATCAACCCATCCAGCCGGGGTGATCTTGGCCATCTTCAGATTGTCCTCGATGTTCCGAATCCACTCATCGGCAGCCAGAGGACCCTCAGACCCATCAAAATATGCGGGACCCAGCTCCCGAAATTGCTTCGCTCCTGGCTCAGAGCGAGGGGCATCCGGAAGAGCCCGGGCAGCTCGAGCAAGTGGAGCATTCTGGACTTGCAGGAGCACGCCCTGTTGCACTTGCATCATCTGGAGCATCATCCGCATCATCTCCCCGTTGGTGGGTTCCCGCTCAGGCTCCTCATCATGAGGGATCGCACCACTACCCCCACCACAGGTGAAACGTCTTCCTGCCATCTAGTGACACAGAAAACGAATCAGATTAGACTCATAGCTTATGACATCGGACGTCGAACTTAGTTTATTGGACATTCTAATATTATTATCGCTCTTCCGATAATCGCAGTTACAGAAGGACCTACATGGGTCACCAACAAAACCTGTCACGACCCGCTTCCCTAAAATGGAGGCGAGACGTGAAAAGGTCCGCACGAGAGTGGAGCTGCGAAGCCCCAAACCCGATAAGCGTCAATAAAACATAAGGAGGTCCCTGTAACCACAACGGAACAACAATAATAACACAAGGAGAGACTGAAATAAAATCTCACATCTCATAAATTGTCCAACATGAAAATAAGTCCAACATCCAGAAAAGCCACCAGGCTAAAGGAAAGAGTCTAAAGGCCCAGAACAAGGCCAACAAAAGCAACGACATAACAAAGTATAGGTGCTACGCACCGATAACAAAACAACTGTCAAAACAAAAGTAAAACACAACGAAGACACTAGGACTGGTCCCCAGTGTCCGCGTACTCCCCGTCAAACACAAGCTCGGGCTCGGCGTCAGCAAACACCTCGTCCTCAATAAGGTACTCAGGCTCAGGATCTAACATGTGTCACCCAAAAGAGTAAAGGGGCACATGTCAGTAAGTCTAAAAGACTTGGGCAAGGAAACTGAAGGTAAGGTAAACTAGCAACCTAGCAATTTTAGTATGCATGACATGGCAATTATATCATGAGTGTACAAACAAGACATGGCAAGACAAATTGTACAAGAGAACAATTATCGGGACAAGACAAGACAAGAGTAGCCAAGCTACTAATAATCTCAATCAATTCACTATTCACGTTGTTTTGTAGATGTTTACGCCTTACAGCTGAACGGTTTCATATTCACGCTGATTGACCGCTTAACACTACCCCAAACCCAGAGTTTACGCCTTACCACTGCAGTTGCTGATCGGGCAGACTCCCAGTTGATTGGCCGCTTAACTCTTACCCCCCAATACCCACACATAATGGAGCCAGGGTCCCCGCACATGAGCTCAGCAAGTGAGCCGGGGTTGCCCCGCACATGAGCTCGCATTCTTAAACATTTGGCGTAGGGGTGCACCTAGCCGGAAACAAGCAATTCGGGCATTGGCTATCAACCAACACATGGCCCGCTTCTGGGACACGAGCCAGGAACACAAGCATTTGTAGCGAAGCTACGCAATCACAGAAGCACTTAAAGTATGCAATGACATGATAATTAATTCGCGTACCGTTAATGGAAAGTAAACATGACATGGTAATTGTGCAACATGATATATGTCGGGACTAGCTTCGTTATCAAGCTAGTTCCCCAATTTGCGCCTAGGCGAGTATCATTTCGTCGCCTAGCCTCTTTTACGCCTACAACAAGCAAATGGCCTAAAACATGGCCTAAACCCTAAGTGGCAAGTTTCACTTGCCTAGCACCGGGAATGACGATCACGAAGGTTCGTCTCGCGGATGCTAATCTACGGGGGAAATCGCTGTTATGGGGAAACAATCATCAAACAACACGAAATTTCATTAGGGTTTCATAAAAATACAAATAGGTTATAAAACGTCAAGAGATTGATTTCTTACCGAGAGGAAGCGGAAGAAACACTCCAGAGAACCCTAGGATCAGATCTGGAAATAAATGGAGAAGTTTGGAGAGTTAGGGGTTTTGGGGGATTTTGGGGATTTGATGAGATTTTGGGGAAGATGAGAGGTAGATAGAGTTGATGGAGGGTTTAGATGATGAATCTAGGGCTTGGGATGAAGGAATAGGGCTTGGAGGAAGATGGGGGCTCAATGGGGAAGATTTTAGGGTTTTGGGTCGAGTGGAGGAAGAAGAAAATGTTTGGGAGGGGTATAAATAGGATGGGCTGGCGGCTACCCAGAAATTAGGGTTTTAACACAGATTAGTCGGTCAAAGAGCAACCACTGACCGACTAGTTTAGCAACTAGTCGGTCGGTCGACCAACGCAGACCGACTAAGTGTAAACAGTAACTTCTGAACGAAAATAGGATTTAGAATTAGTCGGTCCATGAACAAATACTGACCGACTAGTTTAGCATCTAGTCGGTCGATGAACGTTCTTAGACCGACTAAGAGTAAACAGTAACTGATACTAAAATTAGATGATGTGTTAGTCGGTTAAAGAAGCATTGCCGACCGACTAGTTTGCAACCTAGTCGGTCAACCAACGTTCTTAGACCGACTAACGATAAACAGTAACTCCTGAATAATTTAGAAAGCCAACTAGTCGGTCCAAGAAGGATTGCCGACCGACTGGATCGTCATCTAGTCGGTCGGTGCCCCTTCTTACACCGGCTAATAAGCGCCAAAAGTACCGATACGGAGCGCGGGGCCCCGGGATCGATTCCTAAGACTCCTAGGCTTGATCTAATAGTAAGATACGACCGTTATGAAGTCCGTCACGAATGACATACTTCAAAATCGACAATCCTAAGGAAGAAACGAGAAAATACGACGAATCGATCGAAAATGAAAGCTACGGAGACGAAAACCACACATGAGGAGAAAATCCACCAAAACATATATTATATTATAATAAATCTAGATACATGAAAAGCAGTCGTTACAGTCTAATGTCTCACCGTTCTGTCACAGTTTACATCATATCTGATAGATAATGAACCCACTCGAACTGTTACCATGGTGGAATAATAATTATCTACATGGAAAAACATATCAGCCCTCTAATTCATGTGTAAATGAGCTATGTGCAAGGAGGTACAGATTAGAACTGCTGTTCATTTGGAAAAATACACTGTACACAGAGCCATCGACTGTCATGGGCACTGGTGATTCTGTAACCTGCTTCTATACAATGTGCAGAGTTGTCAGAATGAAAAGCAGTCACATTCTTCCTTTCAATATATCACCATCCTTGAGCTCCGTTTGTGGCAAAACGAGCTGGCCTTTTACTCGTACAAGCTTCCCCTCGAGGCCTATCCTACATGTAGCATCAGCCTTGTGGTTTAACTTCGTTTAACTTCAGCCAGAAACACAGCATCAGCCAGAATGTTAAACTTCATATCCATAGCTTACACAACAAAGCTTGAACAATTATTGAAATTTAAAGCCCTAAAATATTAACTTAATAAACAAAATAGAACTACTTTCTTTAGCTAGTATATAGTGATGGAAATCAAGAATAATTCTTAAAGATGTTATGATATTTTAGATACTTTGATACACATGTAGCAACTACCTACATGGATGAGGGCAAAAAAAGTGTAGAATAGTCCTTGCATAATTATGAAATGATAAGGCCCGGCACCTTCCTTTGTTGTTGTTGTTGTTGTTGTTGTTGTTGTTGTGTGTGTGTGTTGGGGTTTTGGGGGGGGGGATCAATTATTCATGTGTCTCCGTAGAAAAGAGAGAATACACGATAAGTCTAACAAATTTAGTCATAACTTCCGTACAGCCCTAAAGTAGGTCACTCGTTCCCAAACATATTAATGAGAAATAGCATGTGAAGAAAGCAAACCTTGTCAAAGTTCATACAAGAAGGGAACGGAATCTCTCCAATACTGCCTGATGGCATCGATAACTTTGATAGTATATGCCTTGTCTTTAGAGTAATAAGCAATGGGATCGGATAATAGAGGCCTCTGAATATTGGGAACACCTTCTAGGGTTGCATGGAGACAATAGGCTGAATATGTCACATGATAACCTCCTTCTTAAACGACTAGGATACACCCATTAGCATGCATGTCCGCGAGGTTACAAATCATACGGCCAATCTCCCTATAACCTGCCATTGTCAGGCATTGCCTTCCATTGGGATCAAACTACAGAAACATAAAAGACATCCATTAGATATTACACAAATTTTGATCTAGAATACATGTGCATATCTGTGTTGATATTAGGCATGTCCCGTGAATTGATAACAAAAATATAGAATATCCAGGAAGGGGTAAAATTTGTACTATTTGCAAGTTGAGAAGGCATTACAATTCAAATAACTCCATATAACCACATACTTTGTTTGTTCCTGTGGCTGCCATAAGAAGTGCATTCTGTCCTTTCTTGTCGGTTCTGGTAATTATCCCAGGTTCTTTGTTTAGGAGAGCTTTCACCACTTCCACATGGCCGTTTCTTGCAGCCGAATGCAGGGGGTAGTTTTCCCATTGCTCTTTGCAATGAGTGCCATGCTCGAATTAGCTTCCATGAGGAGATTCACCAACTCAATATGACCTTGTGTTGCTGAAGTATGTAAAGCTGTGGTGTTTGTCAAGTCAACGGTCGCGAAGAGTTCTGGAAGAACTGACAGAAGCTCCTTCACCATGTCTGGTCACATAACTCGATCAGTTACATATTGATATTGTTTACTCTACTCTACAAAAACAATTCGCATATAGAGAGAAGTAAAAGCTTTTGGCTACTGATAGCAGGTGTCATCGATTTTAACATCAATGAATGCCTAAGGATATGTTTTGACCTACAGTGTGCGATGTGAATAAATTGCCCTATATAAGCAATGTCCTTCATCCAATAAACCACTCCTTCAATAGCCCTTCTCATTAATCTCAATTTATATATTGTTTCTTGAGGGGACAGAAATTTAGAGCATAGCTGCTAGAAATGAAAATGAGCTAAGAATACTAATGCATGAGCTACTACATCCAATAAAGGATCACAACCTGATGTTAGTTTTCCCTCGCACCATGTTAAGCTCAAGCTAATTACCATTCACATAGAGAGAAGAAAATGTTCCTTCCAGAGTTCTGAAGAGCTTTGCTCATTGCAGCATACCTGGTTCAACTCAGCAGTAAGTGACAGCTAATAAATACTTACTGTGCTAACAAAAAATTCAAGCGGCAAGCTTGTATACCGACATGTAGTAGGAATAACACTAGAAGAATACATGTCCTGAGGGCTAGTTCCAAGATTGTTGCGTTTTCATATTTTAAATAGTCGACTTACTGGGAGGGAAACATCTAACGAAATCTTTATCATTCCTATTAACTTTGCATATATTAAAGTTATGTATGAAGTAAAATTTTACTAGCTAGTGACTAAATCCCAATACAAACGTACCCATGAGGCGAACGTTTTTGCATCATGGTCTTCATATCCAAGGGAACCTGGCATTATTTTGCTGCAAGTTTGTGACCTGAAATTTCAGAGCGGGCTTCAATAGTTAGCTGCATCTGCAGTAATTAATTGCAATGAAATTATGCAGTTGATAGCAATGACATAGGTGTAATTGTATGTTGAAGCATCCGTATTCATTGTAAATATAGACTACTCATAAGTGAATGGCAAGAAATAATAAATCTAAATTGTTACCCAGCATCACTGTAAATTCCAAGCTTTAGATCTTTTCCATGCACATATTAATTTTCAATTAACGTACACAAGTTTCATTAACATTTATGTAACGGCCTGTTTCTATCGTACCTTTTTCGTGCACGTGCTTTTGATCGTGCACGTGATTATTTTAGACTTTAATTGTTTTTGGACGTTTTTGTGTGATATGTCGTCGTGATCGTATCTGAAAGTATTAGATTGTGGAACAAATTGGGAACGACATATCTCGAGTCGTTCTTCCGCGATACTAACTTAATTGAGGTAACATCGCGACTTTCTGTTTTGATGCGAGACGTTTCGAATTTTAGTTTCGTCTCTCGACGTCGAAATTTAGATCCGTCTTCTCCACTCTCTTTCTTTAGTCGTCCCGAACACCCCAGAATTATTTCACAATTTTTGGACTTAATTTGACCTATTTTCCATTTTTTTGAAAGTTTTAAATAATTTTAAAACCTATTTTTATAAAAGTTTTAATTACAATAAAATTCCTATATTATAATAACGTATTAAGGAATTTTTAGGCAAAATTTTAGAATTTTTGGCCGCACCAATTTCGCGTGAGGGAGAGGAGAGTAATTTTAACTAAATTAATTATTTTAAATTATTTTAATAAAGTTTTTCCGAACCCTAACCCTAACCCTAGCTCTAACCTATTTAAGTTAGCCCTAGGCAAAGTTATTTCGTCATTGCTCAAAACCCTAGCCGCCGTTTCCTCTTCCAAAGCTTCGTCGCAACGTTGCGACGATCGCAACGTGCACGACCGGAGATCTCCCCCGCAAATCCCCTTGCACGACCGGAGCAGCACCCCGCATCGCCGCTCGCACAGCCCGCTGCATCGTTTCCCCCGCTGTCGCCCGCTCCGACCGAGGCTCTCTCTCGGTCTGACCGAGGGATTCCTCCGCACAGCCGCCCGCACCGCTCCGCTCCGCATCGCCAGCGCCCGACCGACCCGCCTTGTCGGTCTGACCGAGAGGCCGCCCCCGTTGCATCGCACCGCTGCTTCGCCCGCACCCGTAGCGCACGACCGATGGGATCTGTCGGTCTGACCGACGGATTCCCTCGCTCCGACGCTGTGCCCGAGCCCCCCCCGCATCGCCAGTGCACGACCGAGAGCTTCTCTCGGTCTGACCGAGAGAAACCCTCGCACCGAGGGTGAACGACCGACAGAACTTCGTCGCAAGTGGGTTTCTCCCACACCAACTTCTGTGGTGGGCCCCCCAAGTGCTCCTGAGGTGTTGTGGGCCCCCTTGGACCCCTAGCACTGCTGTGGGCCCCACTTGGACGTGCTACTTTGCGGATTTGCCGTCTACGACATTGCGACACGTCGTAGGCCTTCGTCGCAAGTTCGGACTTTTGGAAAATCGTGCGAGGACCAGATCTGAAGCTGAGGAGTCCTCCGATCAGACCCGACATACAATCTACAGCAAACTCCGGTTCAGGTTGGTTCCCCGAAACTCGTAGAAACCCCCCACAGTAGCTGACTAAACCCTAAACTAAAAACCGTCAACTTGAACTAAATTTACTTTCCAGCTCCTGTAAAACGTTGTACGAACTTAGAAAATCGACGAATGGACTTTGTTGACTGTGCACATAGGATAGATCGTCGATTAGGCTGAAACATCAAAAAAGTGACTTTTGACGAATAGGATAGTCCCGATAACCTAGAAACGAAACCTAATAGGATTTGATGAATTTGAGACCTGACATCGTCGTCGTGGCGATATTTCAGACGGACTTCTGCGGACGAGACGCTTGGACAAGACGCTTGGACGAGACGCTTCGAGAAGACGACACACTCGCCATTTCAGGCAAGTGTACCCACTTGCGTTTTTGACCATGCCTTGGTCTTAGATTGCTAGAACTGTTAGACTGTGAATGTATAGAACCGGACGTGAAATGATAGCGTCCGGGACGCCCCTGACGACTCAGACTTGACGACGAAGTCTGAGCCTGACAACAACAACTTTGATGCTGTAGGGATATCATGTGTGTGCGTGTGTGTGGACACCCTAGAATAACTCTCCCGTACACTGGTCGTGTCTTGTCACTGTTATCCACACTGGTCGTGTCTTGTCACTGTTATCCACACTGGTCGTGTCTTGTCACTGTGTTACAAAAAGCCTTCGGGCGTTTCAGATGCTCTCCTTGCGGGAGTGATCTCCGTGTTACAAAAAGCCTTCGGGCGTTTCAGATGCTCTCCTTGCGGGAGTGATCTCCGTGTTACAAAAAGCCTTCGGGCGTTTCAGATGCTCTCCTTGCGGGAGTGATATCCGTGTTACAAAAATCCTTCGGGCGTTTCAGATGCTTCTCGAGCGGAAGTGATCTCCGTGATACAAAAAGCCTACGTGCGTTTCAGGTGCTTTCCTTGCGAAAGTGATCTCTGTGCTTCCTGTCCTGAGTTCTGGGGTTTTGGGGTAGGGTTGAGCGTGCGCACGGGGAGAGGGTCTGATCCCCCTCAACCCGTAAGGCGTGAACCCTTCGTGTCGTGTCGTGTCGTGTCGTGCCGTGTCGTGTCGTGTCCTACTTGTCTTGTCTGCCTTCGTCTTGTTCTGACACCTTTAGGCTAGTCCCGTAGTCGGTAGCACACGCTACGACTACTACTTGTCCCGTTTTACTTTCCTGCTGCGTTACTTCCTGTCGTGTTACTCTGTTATAACCACAGCATGCTAATCAACCAGTAAACTGTTGTGTAAAAGAACCTCAGCATGCTAATCAACCAGTAAACCGTTGTTTAAAGTTCGGTGCACTTACAGTAAAGTCTAACCCTTCTTGTAGACTTTACCTGACGTACAGTTCCTTTTTCTTGGGTGCTGTACGTCAGGTGTTCAGCCAGAGATCGTGGACGAAGCAGACTCGCTGGAGTACGAGGAGCCGAGGACGCTGATCCAGAGTCCGTGCCTGACGAGGACCAGACCTTGAGGTCTTTTAGTCGCCACTTCCCGAGGGTACTACTTTTCGGTTTGTCTTTAAACTTGTGTTGCCATGCTTAGGCTTCTTTTAGACTTTGTACCAGTTGGATATTATTTCTCCATGTAAATGAATGCAAATTTCCTTTCCGTACTTTTGTTGTTTCGAACTATAATAATGCAAGAACTTGAAATTCTTTTAAAATGGTACCTCTACAGACGCTTATTGGGTCCGAGCTTCTAAAGCTCTGGCCTAAGCGGGCCTCGTCACGTTTCGCTTCCGTCCATTTTGGGAAGCGGGGTGTGACAGGTTTTAGTGGTGGCCCATGCAGGTCATGCAAAAGTTCGGAACAATAAAAGTACCGCATTCATTTGATATCCACGTGCAAGTCTGAATTAGTTTCCCAGTCTTAGATAGTAGGAAGACTTAGGTAGACATCCCAGGTTGATAGTCGGATGCCTTGGTTAAGATTTAGTCATCCTCGTCCTAGACTATTTTAGCATCCCCATTTGATCCTGATCGTATTAGATATTTAGAGTCCTTCTTTTAGTTAGTCGCTCGCCCAGCTCCATCGACTTCGGGCCTAGCAGAACGTAACCTCGATTCTCTTAGGAACTTTCTCTTTAGATCCTGATTATATTCTAGCTCATTAGGAAGTTTTAGAGCTGAGTTATCCTAAATCTTTAGACGACCCGATGATTAGAACCCTTGTCCTCTAGCATCCCTCTGATCCTTGCAAATTTTGTGCTATCGACCATAGAGTCCCATCGTAGCTCTTCACGATTCATATCTTACGCATAATCTTCATGCGATCACTTTTCCTTCCTCCCGATTCTCGTGATCGTTTCCTGACGATCATCATCGATCTTTCGAATCCCTTCCTTGACAAATTCTACCTTCCCCAAAATTATTTTCAACTTTCCTTATTAAGTTTTCGCTCTAGCCTGATTTCTTTGAAAACCCCTATATTATATATTTAAAATTTGTTGTTTTGGATCGAGTTAAAACTTTTTAATTGACTTGGAGCTTTCTGGGACGTAAATGTTTTAAGTCAATATCTCGCATTTTTTGCCTTGTTTCTAAAATATATATATTACTTTTATAAACTACACAATTTATTTCTACTATCTTGTACTTATTTTCGAATTTTTCCCTTTCCCAAAACCTGCTTCCTTTAAAAGTATTTTCGAAATTTATTATTAAATTCTCCGCCCAGTTTGACTTCTTTGAAAACTTTTATTAATTATTTAAAATTTCTTATCTTCGGTTGAGTTAAAATTCTTTCGCAAATTTTGAAACCTTTCGGTCGTGAAAGTTTTAAGTTACGACCTCATACTTATTTTCGAATCATTATCCATCGTATTTTAGTTTTAAAACTTTGTTATCATTTCGGGAATTCAATATATCATTTTTCTACCTACGAAATTTATTTTAACCATTTACGTACGTACTTTAGAATATTTCTCTAAAACAAAGGGGGATTTTAAATTTCTTACATATAAACATCTCTATGTTCATCGTGCTCATACTTCAAGAACCTTTGTTCAAATTCATTTTCATTTACAAAACAATCGCTACCTCATCCCACTTTTATTTCCTTTATTTCTTGTTTTCGAAACCCATTATTAAATTCTTCGCTCGGTTTAACTTCCTTGAAAACCCTTTATTATATATATTTAAAATTTATTTCTTTTCGATTAAAAGTTCCTTCTTAGATTTTGAAATCTCCTTGGACGTCAATTTTCAAGTTACTATCTGGAAATTATTTCAAATCGGTATCTTTCATATTTTCATTTTTAAAACCGTGTTAACATTTTGATAATTCAATTTACATTTTTCTGGGCTACCAGATCTATTTCTAAATCACTTACAGTTCATACTTTTAAAATATTTTCTGGACTAGGTGGAACTTCAATTATTTTTATTATTATTATCATATCTGTTCTATGTTCCTCGTGACCACATTTCAAAATCTTTGTGAAAACTTATTTCCATTTGCAAAACAATCGTTTTCCACCCAACCAACTACCTCCTTATCTTGCCTTATTTGAACTCGTTCCTCCCGATCTTATTTCGTTCCGCTTTTGATTTAGTTTTCTTTCCTTCTTTTATCTAGACATTAGACCTTGTAGTTATCCATGCTATCTCCAGTTTAGGAGTAGGCCCTCTGGTAGGTGATGTCGTTGCAGTGCCTGAGTATAGGTAGAGTGTGTAGACCTGTATGAGTGTGTCATCTTTAGGATCCTGATGTTTGTCTCTTGTGTCTTGAATGTGTACTCAGTGTTAACCATGGTATGCTGGAAGTTGTCTGAATGACGGTATTCATACTTATATGAATGGTGTCATCGCAGGCAGATCCTTAGACTGAGTTTTAATTTTAATGAATGGTTTATCTTGGTTGTATGTGAATCATATCAAAACTTTGTTTTTTTTAAAACCAAATCTTTAAAGTTTTAAAACTAGTTCACAAGATCACAAATCACTTAACCTCCCTCATCCATTACCGCAACACCACACGTTTTTTTTCCAAATGTTTTAAAATATTTCTTTGGCCTTAAGTCTCTCTTTCTCTTCTCTTCTTTCTTCCTTAAACAAAATTTTCATGTTTATGATTGTTATATTAATTGGGCCTAGCTATTATCGTTATAGGATTTTGTTTGCAGGTAGGCTTGGAGTGAGATGAGTTTTATTATGTCAATGATTAATTGATTTTGGGAACACAAGGATGATGGATTAGAATATCTTTTGGATGAAAAGAATGGACTGCCCAAAGACTTATTTATAAAGCCGGAGTGTGGCGGACTCAATGGGAAATTCTGGTCGAATGAAATTATATGCGAGGAGATGATGACTCATCAGACTTGAGGCTTAGATGGGTAGTAGATAGGAGTAACTGTCGAGAATAGTATGAGTTAGGTGATCATGATGTTGAGTAGAGTTTTATTAGCATCGAGACTTGATTGATGAGTTGATGTGAGAAGACTTTGAGAATAACACGACGTGTTGAGATTAAAGGATGTTTAGGTAGTTGGACTAAATATTGGTTGGGATTAGTTATAGTGAGTAGGATGAGGGGTAATTCTGACAGATCAATTATTTGGTGGATGAATTTATGGGGAGATATGACGAGAAAGTATTGAAGACACGACGATTGCTGATTGGTGAAGGTATTATAGGATAGACAAGTGTTTTTGTCTTGGATTGGTGGATGGATGGAATCTCTTTTTGGAGATTTATTAATGTTGGGAAAAGATTTAGAAATTCAAAAAAAAAAATATTAATGAGCGATGATGATGTTTAGTGGAGTGGTACGATATCAGAAGATGATTATTATTTTTATGAGAACTTGGAGTTGGAAATTGGAACGGTAGTGGTGGATCTATATTATTAGGAGGTGAGTTTAGTCGTGGCTTTGCCCAGTGAAAAGATGGATTATGAGGGATTATTGAGAAATGTTGTTCGAAGTTACAGGATTAGAAACCTTTTTGAGTAGATAAGATAGTCGCGGGTATAAGGTTATATGGGAAATTATTACTAGTGTGAGTGATTCCGAGGGCGGAATCATTTCTAAGGTGGGTAGAATGTAACGGCCTGTTTCTATCGTACCTTTTTCGTGCACGTGCTTTTGATCGTGCACGTGATTATTTTAGACTTTAATTGTTTTTGGACGTTTTTGTGTGATATGTCGTCGTGATCGTCTCTGAAAGTATTAGATTGTGGAACAAATTGGGAACGACATATCTCGAGTCGTTCTTCCGCGATACTAACTTAATTGAGGTAACATCGCGACTTTCTGTTTTGATGCGAGACGTTTCTAATTTTAGTTTCGTCTCTCGACGTCGAAATTTAGATCCGTCTTCTCCACTCTCTTTCTTTAGTCGTCCCGAACACCCCAGAATTATTTCACAATTTTTGGACTTAATTTGACCTATTTTCCATTTTTTTGAAAGTTTTAAATAATTTTAAAACCTATTTTTATAAAATTTTTAATTACAATAAAATTCCTATATTATAATAACGTATTAAGGAATTTTTAGGCAAAATTTTAGAATTTTTGGCCGCACCCATTTCGCGCGAGGGAGAGGAGAGTAATTTTAACTAAATTAATTATTTTAAATTATTTTAATAAAGTTTTTCCGAACCCTAACCCTAACCCTAGCTCTAACCTATTTAAGTTAGCCCTAGGCAAAGTTATTTCGTCATTGCTCAAAACCCTAGCCGCCGTTTCCTCTTCCAAAGCTTCGTCGCAACGTTGCGACGATCGCAACGTGCACGACCGGAGATCTCCCCCGCAAATCCCCTTGCACGACCGGAGCATCACCCCGCATCGCCGCTCGCACAGCCCGCTGCATCGTTTCCCCCGCTGTCGCCCGCTCCGACCGAGGCTCTCTCTCGGTCTGACCGAGGGATTCCTCCGCACAGCCACCCGCACCGCTCCGCTCCGCATCGCCAGCGCCCGACTGACCCGCCTTGTCGGTCTGACCGAGAGGCCGCCCCTGTTGCATCGCACCGCTGCTTCGCCCGCACCCGTAGCGCACGACCGACGGGATCTATCGGTCTGACCGACGGATTCCCTCGCACCGACGCTGTGCCCGAGCCCCCCCGCATCGCCAGTGCACGACCGAGAGCTTCTCTCGGTCTGACCGAGAGAAACCCTCGCACCGAGGGTGAACGACCGACAGAACTTCGTCGCAAGTGGGTTTCTCCCACACCAACTTCTGTGGTGGGCCCCCCAAGTGCTCCTGAGGTGTTGTGGGCCCCCTTGGACCCCTAGCACTGCTGTGGGCCCCACTTGGACGTGCTACTTCGCGGATTTTCCGTCTACGACATTGCAACACGTCATAGGCCTTCGTCGCAAGTTCGGACTTTTGGAAAATCGTGCGAGGACCAGATCTGAAGCTGAGGAGTCCTCCGATCAGACCCGACATACAATCTACAGCAAACTCCGGTTCAGGTTGGTTCCCCGAAACTCGTAGAAACCCCCCACAGTAGCTGACTGAACCCTAAACTAAAAACCGTCAACTTGAACTAAATTTACTTTCCAGCTCCTGTAAAACGTTGTACGAACTTAGAAAATCGACGAATGGACTTTGTTGACTGTGCACATAGGATAGATCGTCGATTAGGCTGAAACATCAAAAAAGTGACTTTTGACGAATAGGATAGTCCCGATAACCTAGAAACGAAACCTAATAGGATTTGATGAATTTGAGACCTGACATCGTCGTCGTGGCGATATTTCAGACGGACTTCTGC
Organism: Scilla litardierei; assembly: GCA_030789695.1. NCBI lineage: Eukaryota > Viridiplantae > Streptophyta > Magnoliopsida > Asparagales > Asparagaceae > Scilla > Scilla litardierei. The sequence continues at coordinate 255,747,536 of CM061142.1, forward strand.
GGACGAGACGCTTGGACAAGACGCTTGGACGAGACGCTTCGAGAAGACGACACACTCGCCATTTCAGGCAAGTGTACCCACTTGCGTTTTTGACCATGCCTTGGTCTTAGATTGCTAGAACTGTTAGACTGTGAATGTATAGAACCGGACATGAAATGATAGCGTCCGGGACGCCCCTGATGACTCAGACTTGACGACGAAGTCTGAGCCTGACAACAACAACTTTGATGCTGTAGGGCTATCATGTGTGTGCGTGTGTGTGGACACCCTAGAATAACTCTCCCGTACACTGGTCGTGTCTTGTCACTGTTATCCACACTGGTCGTGTCTTGTCACTGTTATCTACACTGGTCGTGTCTTGTCACTGTGTTACAAAAAGCCTTCGGGCGTTTCAGATGCTCTCCTTGCGGGAGTGATCTCCGTGTTACAAAAAGCCTTCGTGCGTTTCAGATGCTCTCCTTGCGGGAGTGATCTCCGTGTTACAAAAAGCCTTCGGGCGTTTCAGATGCTCTCCTTGCGGGAGTGATCTCCGTGTTACAAAAAGCCTTCGGGCGTTTCAGATGCTTCCCGAGCGGAAGTGATCTCCGTGATACAAAAAGCCTACGTGCGTTTCAGGTGCTTTCCTTGCGAAAGTGATCTCCGTGCTTCCTGTCCTGAGTTCTGGGGTTTTGGGGTAGGGTTGAGCGTGCGCACGGGGAGAGGGTCTGATCCCCCTCAACCCGTAAGGCGTGAACCCTTCGTGTCGTGTCGTGTCGTGCCGTGTCGTGTCCTACTTGTCTTGTCTGTCTTTGTCTTGTTCTGACACCTTTAGGCTAGTCCCGTAGTCAGTAGCACACGCTACGACTACTACTTGTCCAGTTTTACTTTCCTGCTGCGTTACTTCCTGTCGTGTTACTCTGTTATAACCACAGCATGCTAATCAACCAGTAAACTGTTGTGTAAAAGAACCTCAGCATGCTAATCAACCAGTAAACCGTTGTTTAAAGTTCGGTGCACTTGCAGTAAAGTCTAACCCTTCTTGTAGACTTTACCTGACGTACAGTTCCTTTTTCTTGGGTGCTGTACGTCAGGTGTTCAGCCAGAGATCGTGGACGAAGGAGACTCGCTGGAGTACGAGGAGCCGAGGACGCTGATCCAGAGTCCGTGCCTGACGAGGACCAGACCTTGAGGTCTTTTAGTCGCCACTTCCCGAGGGTACTACTTTTCGGTTTGTCTTTAAACTTGTGTTGCCATGCTTAGGCTTCTTTTAGACTTTGTACCAGTTGGATATTATTTCTCCATGTAAATGAATGCAAATTTCCTTTCCGTACTTTTGTTGTTTCGAACTATAATAATGCAAGAACCTGAAATTCTTTTAAAATGGTACCTCTACAGACGCTTATTGGGTCCGAGCTTCTAAAGCTCTGGCCTAAGCGGGCCTCGTCACGTTTCGCTTCCGTCCATTTTGGGAAGCGGGGCGTGACAATTTATCTTCAAGATATCAACTTTGGATGCCACAGTCAAGCAAAAGAAAAGAGGGTGTTCTTGGAAAGCAGTATTAGTTCCAGAAGCAGCCATCTGTGCTGCTAGCATTTTGTGAACACTGCATGTGTATATTTCACATTCAAACTGAAGGTAGCATTTGTCCAAATATCGCCACAAAATTCAAATGTTTATTTCAAATAAAACTCATGTGTGATGCCATGCGTAGGTTGAAATGGCACATCAAGCCTGTACTTATTCCATCATTGCCTTAAGTTTTTATTTCAACAAAATGCAAACATTTGTAAGCCACGTTGAAAGCATGCTGCCTTTTGATTTCTTTCCTACATGACTATTTATATGCTACACAGATATGTAGAATGTTAATAGTTGAATCCAAATCTGTTGTTTTAGGCTTCAAATCATAATTTTGCCATAATTCACATATTGTCAAGACAATCAGAAAACCCTAAATGAAATCTAGTCAGAAAACCCTAAGTCCTAACTAGATAATAATCATCCAGGATGCATGATGCATGTGCCTGTTTTCAATATGAGATTAACAGAAAGAATGGGAAAGGAACGGAAACGTCCAATCAAGTTTGCTTCCAGGTCTCAACATAAAAACAATTTATGTCTGTGGACGATATCCATGATCAAACACAACATGTTTCAGAGAAAATTTAATAAGGAAACTAACAATTTTAGTAGTCATGATTCATGAATCACCATGTGCTTTTAAAGTAATTCAGGTTGTAGGACACCCTGAAGAAACAACATATATAGTTTGAATTAATGAATGATGTAGAAAATATAGAATGAAAGGGATCCCGAAGATTTTATACGAAAACGTCTTGTGAATGATCTATTAGCATCATATTAATCCATAGCAATAAATTATATGCAAAATTTAAACAAAGGAAATTTATGACTTGTTGTAGTCCATATTCCTCGAGTCCCAAAATGTGAAATGTTCACTGATTTGTGCATCGACGTCAAGTAAATCAAATAGGAAGTATGGACAATTAGGAAAATTATGGAAGAAAAGCATTAAATAGTGGAATGGACCATAATGTGCTTAATTTAACCTACAAGATTTGAGTAACCAACACCATACAATAAATTAATGTAGGCAAATACAGATTTATTGACAGATAATTGAATTGTTTATATGCGAAACCATAACAAGTAGAATTAATCAACTATTATCATAAAACAATTCCCATTTCTGCTGAATTTAAAGGTTCAAATATCGTGTGTGTATGAGAAAAATGAATATCATGACATAGTATCAAGTTTGTGTTTGTGAGGTGCATTCTCATCCATTAGCAAAACAAACATGACGTGCGCGCATGTAATTGAATTTCACCGTACCTTTCAAAAAAAGATGACATATGCATAAGAAATTTTTTCTGGAATCTTTATAAATTTTTTTAAAAAGACAGCAATCCCCTAAAATTTATAATTTTCATGAATGAAACAGAAGAATTTCACCTTACTTAATTGAAGAACTGGCAATATTAACCACATCCAATCATCAGTTGTTTATAGCATAATCAATTAATCAAACATATTGTAAATTATAATCATATAGTATTAAATAAAAAAGTGAGTACCTACGAGAAATTAGCCAACATAAACAATGCATATACGGATGTGAGCACGTAAACAATCAAAAAATTTACACAACAAACATGCATATACGCCTCAACGAAAAATTAGCCAAATCCCTAATTTCACCCAAAAAAAGGAATCGTGGGGAATTGGGGTTCCTGCGAGAAGGCAAATCGGCCAGAGGAGGAAAAGAGAGAACCTGCGAAACCCTAGGGTCTGGCGAACTGAGATGGGCTAGCGAGGGTTCTTTGCGAGAGAGATGGGATCGCGAGCTAGGGCACGATGAGATCGCGAGCTAGGGCGTAAGGGGGGCGAAAGGGGGGCGCAGCTTGATAATCCTGATGAGGAATTTTTCCTGGGGCTCTCACGATCGCGAGGGGAGAACGAGAGGAAACGAGATGAAGTTTGATGCCTCGAATGAATTGAGTGGCACAATGGTAATTTTCATGAAGTGAATAAACATCCCAGCGGTCGTCGCGATTGTTATTTCTCTTGTGCCGTCCGATTGAATCAAAATTAACATGAGAAATAACATTTTTTACATTTACAACTATTCATCTAAAAAATTGTAATAACTATTTTTTACAATTATTCTCGGAAAAAAGTTGTAATAAACATTTTTTACAACTTTCAAAGAGAAAAAAGTTGTGGTGTCAAAATTAACATTTATAACTATTCACGAAAAAAGTTATAATAAGCATTTTTTACAACTATCCACGCAAAAAAGTTGTAACAAACATTTTTTACAACTTTCAGAGATAAAAAAGTTGTGGTAAATATTTATTACAACTACCAAAATAGAAACGTTGTCACATGAAAGTTGTAAATGACTAGTTTTGTTGTAGTGATGGACCCTAAATGAATAAGATATATCATCATCAAGGCTTTTACATTCTAAGTATATGCAAGAGAAAAAATAAAGATTACATCTCTTTTTACAAGATACAAAATCTCACCGATATGTTTCGTCTTGCAGTGGATACTTCTTACAATATGTAGTCGTGATGATTGTCTTATCTTAAATGTGTAATAATTGAGTTATAATATCTGCATAGATAAAGTTAGTACACATAATATAATATGTTTGTATCATCAAAACCTTATGAGGAATTGTGAGTTTCCAATATTCTCCCCACTTATGATGATTTTACAAAATTTGAATATAATATGAGAAATTATAATAATTATTACTCCGCCCACGTATATGGCGTTTATGTAATATGTGCGTGTGTGTGTATAGTGTTAATTATTATTTATAGATGGTAGTGAAATTAGTGTTATAATTTATTTATAAATGTTAGTGAAATAAGTGTATATAATGAATTTGTTACTAATCATTATTATTCATATTAGGCATATGTAGTATCATTAATTCATGAATGTGAATGTTGCCCGAAGTTTACATGAATTCATTAAATTCATGAATGTGAATTTTGCAGGAAGTTTGCATGAATTTTTCTGAAATTTGTCCTTCGTTTCTCCCCTTGTCAAATTATCAAAAATGGGGTGACTGTCTGTAATTGGTCGACTAACTGAAAGTACTAGTCGACTAATAGTTCAAAAGACATTACTCCATATAACAGTTTCTAGAGAAAGCAAGGCGTACAAACTTCATTAAAAATCAGAGGATTACATATACACGTACTGTAAAGTTAAAAGGCAAACACATTAAAAGCAAATACAACAAACTAAAAGCAAATACAATCACAAACAACTAAGCTTAAAATACATTGGTTGACTAACTGATGTGTCTGGTTGACCAGAAAGTGAAATTTTCAAAAACTGTGTCAATACTCCGATGGTGGCGGTGGTGGATATAGGGAACTTGAAGGAGTATATGGAGCCCATTATTCAAGAGTGCTAAGAATCTTTGCTTCAGTCATTTGCATGTTGTCCATCGTGGAATTCATATGGTAAAAGCATTCTTCAAAAGCACTAAAATGGGTTTGAATCCCGCCAAAACCCATATTTACGACATCTCGAAGAAGATTGATTTGATCTTGCAACGAGGGACGAGAAGAAGGAGGAGGAGCATTTTGGATTAACCGTGGTCTTACAGCGACGTGGAGGTGGTTCGATAGGTTGTTCTTCCTCTTCGTTTTGTGTATGGAGTAGAAGTTCCATACGATTGACAACTGAGTGGTCAAAGCGTTGAGGATTATAAACTGAAACTTCACGGTCAAGAGGGACACCAAAATGTTAGAGGATTTGAGTGATGGTGCAAAGGATGAAAATATTGTTTGTAATAGGTTTTACCAAGACCATCATAATAAGATGAGACAAATTTACCTTAATCCCACCCATAATGGCGTATAGGACCCAACTACTGGTTTTGTAGACATAATTGAGGGAGCCAACGTTGGGGATGAGATTATAGGTTATGATCTTAAGGATGAAATGCGGGTTTTGTTTGAGAGAAACCGCGCTCATCCCGACAAGAAAGTTTTGACTTAGATGGTCAAGAATACGTTGATCATTCATGTCAAAGCTAAGATCATAACTGTTGGATCTTGGTAAGTTGAGCCTTTGGGCGAGGGTTTCATAGGTAAGATGTATATCTATACCCATAACATTGGTGTCTAAATAAATAAGATTACCATCTTCAAATATCACCATATTAGCATAAAATTGCTTAACAAGAATTGGGCAGTATGGAACATCCGAACTCCAAAGATGGAGAAGGGAAATGGCATGAAGAAGAAGATGAAGGTTCAGATTTGTAATAGAACGATCATCTAAGTCGATGGTTTGTTCTGGATAGATAGGAGTGTATTCTAAGGCGATGTATTGTGCTCGAGCATCCATGGCCAGATTTGAGCGATGTGGGTTGCGAGGATTGGATGAAGATGCCATAAGTGAAGGATGAAGACAATGATGAAAAGATATTTGTTGGATATTCCACACATAGCAAGGCCTATCGGATATACCACAAAAGAACGTTAGCCGTTGAGAAATCGCTACACGTTTCGTTTTATGAGGATTTTAATTCTCCTAAATCTCGTGATGATGATAGTATAGCATCTGTGTGTGATTCCATGTATAATGTCAAGTTAGATGATTCTACTGAGACTGACCCTACTAATCAAATTATTGAGAATGTTCTTAGTGATCCAGGTGTACCCAAGACATTTGCTACGGTCCCGCATCATCCATATGACCAAGTGGTAAGCAATATTGGAGATGGTGTTCGTACAAGGTCAAGGGTAGAGCACTTCATACATTGTGCTTTCATCTCAATGATTGAGCCAAAGAACATCGATGAAGAATCTAAAGATAGCTCGTGGATCATGGTGATGGAAGACGATCTTATCCAATTTGAAAGGAACGAAAGTTGAGAACGTGTTCCTCCTCCAGAGCGCCACCAAGTCAGTGGTACGAAGTGGATCGTTAAGAACAAGACATATGAGAATGATTGTGTCACAAGGAATAAGACAAGGTTAGTATCTTAAAGCTACCGGCAAGAGGAAGGTATTGATATCGAGGAATCTTTTGCCCCGGTAACTTGATTAGAATATATTTGGTAGATGTATGTTTATAAATCAGAATAAGATAATATAGTATGTGTAATAAGTAGATTTAATATTATGTTAAAATTCTTTGGCTTGATATCACGAATCCAATGACGCAGATAAATTACGTCTCGTTGCCATCGCTTGGACACCCAAAATCGCATCGATCAGCTAAGTATTTATCACCTACAAGTTTTAAGATACACTGCTCAGATTTTAGTAACTGAAATTACTAAACATTGTTAATAACACCTTCTTATAATCTTAATCATGCTGATAAATAATGTTCGAAGCGATTCAATGGACCTTGTGATATGTTTTAATTAAACGTCTTGATTTGCTTTCACCATTAATGTCGTTAATCATGATATTCACATTGTAATGGAAATTATCAAATGGTTATGTCATTTGCTCATATTGCATGTTGTACTGTTATTGGTGTTACCTTATCTCCGGTTTGTACATCCCTAATAAATTATGATATTGGGCCCACGGGCATGTGCAGACTATTGGGCACTCGGGGCATTTACGGAATATTGGGTCATGTGGCATACATTGCACTGTACAAATACACATTGACACTTTTGGGTGGGGTAGTCCATTGTATTAGATGTCGGAATGATGGATTTCACTACACAGATATACTTGACCGTCGCCCGAATGGGGTCGGTAAGTACAAAACCACAGGTAGCTCCCATTGGTTTGGGTGTAATTGTAGTTTCTTCCGCCCTCGGACATTGGGCTTGTCACTAGGTTAGGAGATTGAATGACACACCACTTTACTTCTGCTGTTGCTATCATAAATTATGTAACCTGCTAACTCTTCTTACCATGCTCATATGTACTTGTCATGCTTACTACACTCTACTTTGTACACTACACTTTGCCATGCTCACACGTTTTCTTACGCTGCTATACTTTTCCTGAAATATGCTCATGTTATGTTTTCCTCGCCTTTAAAGCTTTACAAACTATATATATGTACTATCTTGCCGAATGCTCATTCTTTTAAACATTTAAATCTTGTCGAGCGACCCTCGCTGACGTATATTTTCCTATTCGTTATCTTGTGAAATATACATCAGGTTCTGAGATAGAATTTGCAGACGAGCATACCTTGAGGCTGGGATAGTACCCGGACGCTGAGATCCATTACTGAAGAACGACGTACTTTCGCAATGCCACTATAATTTTTATATTTGTGTTGTATTTTATTCGGGTGTATTTCCTTTCGGGTAACTGTTGTAATGGCCATGCTAGGCCTTATTTATGTACATGTTACCTGGACATTGAAGTTGTAATAATGATATTCTGTGATGTTCTGATGTTCACATGCAAGAATCTGCAAGCTTAATACAAAGACGCTTATTGTGCCTAAGTCGAAAAAAAAGAAAAAAAAGTTAATTCTTCTTCTTTGCTTTAAGCACATGCGGACCCATATTCTCGCTCCCAAGAATAATGGGAAGCAGTGCGTGACACCATTGAACCCAAAATTTGGGCTAAGTAAATAGCAAGAAGAAGAAGAAGGAAAGAAAGAGATGAAAAGGGAAGATTTCATTTAAGCACATGAAGTTTCATGTAGTTACTTTTTGGTCCAAAATTTCACAAAAATCCAAAAAAAATCGTTCCCTTTACAAAAATAAATTACGGTATAGCAACAACGGTAATGATTATAATTAAATATTATTTGAACAAAATCTGAAGTTTGTAATTTTGCAGAAAGACCTCAGAGTTGCATAAATTGCAAAAAGGACATCATTTCATGATTAAAATGTTATAAAATTTTGTAAAATTTATAAAAATAATGATACTAATAATAGATAGCCGAGGGCTAATATAAAGGATAGTTGGCCTAACTCATAAGGTTTATAGGCTTATTAGGCCTGAATTGTTGAAATTATGTAACAAAATTAACGTTCTTGAATATCGCATTTTAAGTATTTACGTGTATTAATTAGGGTCGTGAGCTAGTAAATTTGCTCGGATCCAAGGTGAGTTTAATTTTCTCCCTTGAATAATTTTTATATAAAATTTTATGATTGAAATGTAAGGTTGCATCCAATTATTTTACATAGCAAAACAGTTTGTGAAAGTTACTGTATACTTATTTAACTTAATGCATGTATGCAAAATGATAAATTAAACTTTATTTTCTGATTTAAACAAATTTTGCTATTTCATATTTGTTATAATAAATAAGAAATTGTGCATGATAATATTTGTTTAATTTGAAATAGTTTATTCTAAGAGCTACTCAAATGAATATTTGGAAAATTTTGATTATCATGGGCATGTTATTTCCAATAAGATAATACTGTAATTTTTTGAAAAATTTATCTGCCTATAAAGATATTGCAAATTTATGCTCATCAAATGCTTTAAAATTGTATACGACTAAAAAAATAAAAGTGATTGATATAAGCGTATTTGATTGCACATTTCTGTAAAACGATGAGAAATGGTTTATGTATCTTCAAACCCTTAAAAGCCTGCCATAGAATGTATTGTCTAATATGTAAGTATACCATATAAGAGATTGGCAATTTCGTTTATATTCCATAGAATACATGAATATTAATATCCTGAAATGTCATAATATGTTTTGCATATTTTGTTTCCGTATTACACAATCGATACAGTCTAAGAAGTATTGCTATTAAATTAATACATTTCACTAATTTTGAAGAAGAAAAAAGTTTGTCTGATCTGCTAATGAGAAATCTTGTATTCATTGAGCTGTGTAGTTGATTGTGATAACAAGGATCATGTCCTTCTAGTTTGGTTTTATTTCTGTAAAATTTGCATTAAGTGTAAAGACATGGTTGGTTCAAGTATTGTAGTTGAAGCTCATAAATTGAAACTTTTGGATGCCAAGTTAATTTGTGTTGGACAGAATAACGGACAATTATGTTGCTGATTTTACAGGAATTAATCTAGAATCTCCACCCCGTTTCTACATTGTTTGATGATTGCTTCGTGAATCACTAGGCAAATAGTTTTCATTTGGTAATAGCAAATGAGTAAAGTTGGGCATCTGTTATATGAGACTAGAAATTACCCGTGTATATAGTGTACGAGAATCAAATTAAAAACCCACACACAAGATGCATTATACGTATAATAGATATGAATCAAAGTAAAAAACCATCCTTTTGTCCTAGTGAGGTTTTCTCTACGGATTTGCCCGTGGGGAAACTCCCCTATACGTATAATAGATAAGAATTAGAGAGCATGGAAAGAGGCCATAACCACGAATTTTTTCCCAGGTGTAAAATATATTTATGTTACTAATTAACTACCGATTTTAAGAGCAATTTACATGCAGACTATTTCTTTATGAACCTGAGCTGCAATTTAGGTGGCAATGATCAAGAAGCCTCACCATCTTTACCCCCTCCACCCATGCCTCCTTTCCCATCCCACCCACCTCCCACTCGTGGCCTGCCTTAATTCTGGCTACGTAGTAACTGGGATCTATGGTCACACATCAACAGGTATCATGATATCATGCAGTTGCATGGTTTTAACGATGTACAATGTCGAGCCTTTTCAAGCATGATGTCGAAAGCTGCACACGACTGGTTTAGAATCCTTAAAATTAGGACGTAAACGTTTTTCACACAACAATTTATAGTTGCAAGAGAAAATGGTCTTCATCCACGTTATCAGCATCCAACAAAGGGAGTCCATGCTAAAAAACATCAAGCATTTAAGTGACATAATATTGGCATGACGACCACTAGCCTTAAGCATCACATGATCACCAATCTATAAGAAAACCTGGACAATTTGATGATGCTATCTGAAGTATATATTTATAAACACAAAGGAAGATTACTGGAAGCAAAAAATAATCCACGTATGTGATCACAAAGGGATTAAACATTCCAGGTGGGGGATTCTACACCAGTAACATTAAACTGATTGTCATTACCAGTGAGGGTGTGTTTGGTTAGTGGGAAAAGGAAAGAAAATGAAAGAAATTAAGAAGGAAAATGACTTTCCATTGTTTGGCTTAAAAGAAAAGTGAAAAGAAAAAGAAAATGAGGGAAAAGAAAGGAAAATAAATAGTAAAACTTTTCTTTCAAGTTTTCCCCCTCTTGACCCAAGGAAAATGAGGGAAAAGAAAGCAAAACTAACTATTATCACATTCATGCATTTGTGTTTTTTTTAACAAATATAATTAGTAGATATTTTTAATGAATTCATGAATAATTCATGAATTTTTTTCAAAAAAATAGGAATGAATTTTTCAAAAAAACACAAATCATTATCAAAATTTTACACATGAATTATTTAAAATTCGCAAATTATTCAAAATTTGCGAATTTTTCCCGAATTTTTCAAAATAGTATGTGAATAGTTCGAATTTTTTTTTGAAAATCATGAATGTTTAAAATATTTATTCAAGACCTTGTTCGAAAAATTAACGAATAATTCATGTAATTTCCGTGTTTTGCTTGAAAAATTCGCGCATTATGCACGAATTTTTCTAATAGCTTGCAAATTATTACGTTTTCATATAATTTGTAAATTAATTTATGTACTATTTAATATCACATTATTTATGAATCATGATATTTGTAGGGTTAGAGAATCATGAGTCTCGTTATCACATTATCACATTATTTTCCTTTCAACTTTCTTCAAAATTTTCTTTGGTAACCAAACATGAGAAAGAATCTCATTTCATTTTCATTTCACTTTTCTTTCTTTATCATTTTCATTTCACTTTTCTTTCATACATTTTCTTTCAATCCAAACACACCCTGAGTAAAGATTAGCCCATATTGTTTTCCTGCAAAGGCTTGGAGTGCCTGAACACGGAGTGCGATGACTGAATCGTCATCAAGACAAAAGTGGGCCACTACCATATGTGCCGCATCTTAATTGATACAGAAAGTTCGGTTGGTATCATATTCATGGAATGCTTTGAGAAATTGGGAATAGATAATAGATTGTTGCGCTCCATGCCCCATTCCCTTAACAAGCTGTATTGACAGGATCTCCTTCCATCCAAGTCGCCTGTAAAATCAGAATCAACATACCCAACAATTTGCATACCATCATCATCTCGCTTGTATGTCAATCCCAAATTAATGGTGCCATTGATGTATCTCAGAATCTACTGCACCGCCTACCAATGTGCCTTCCCTGGATTGTGCATGTAGCGGCTCACCATGCTCACCACGTGCGAAAGGTCGGGTCTCGTGCACACCATCGCATACATCATTGCACCTACCGCATTAGCATACTGTATCTTCTTCAGAGACTCCTTCTCCTCCTCATCCTTCGGAGAATGCATTGCACAAAGCTTGAAGTTAGGTGCAAGCGGAGTAAGCACGGTCTTCATCTTTTCACATCCAAATCTGTGAACCATAGATTTCAAGTAGCGACTCTGAGAAAGATGTAATATACCTCCACCTCGATCTCTGTATATCTCCATACGAAGAATCCTTCATGCATCGCCAATGTCCTTCATCTCAAACAGACAACTCAACTGGTCTTTCAACCTCTGGATCTCTTCTTTATTTGATGACACTATGAGCATGTCATCAACGTAAAGCAAGAGGTAGATGAAGGAACCATTTCCAAGCCTCCGAAAGAACACACAATGATCAAAGGGACTGTGGACATACCCTTGATCTTGTGTCATGAAGCGCTCAAAGCGCTTATACCACTGTCTAGAAGATTTCTTCAACCCCTAAAGAGATTTCTTCAACCCCTAAAGAGATTTCTTCAACTTACATGCAAGTCCATCTCCATCTTCGGAGCTATCGGGTTGAGTCATGTAAATCTCCTCCTCAAGCTCGCCATGCAAGAAAGTCGTCTTGACATCTAGTTGTACCAACTCAAGATCAAGTTGTACAACTAACGCCAATAGAATCTGAATCATGCAGTGCTTCACAACTGGGGAGAATACCTCGTTGTAGTCGATCCCCTCTTTTTGAGCATATCCCTTCGCCACAAGTCTTGCTTTGAAGCGGATATCTCCACCTTTGGCTCCTTCCTTCTTAGCGTAAACCAACTTACACCCAATCGCCTTCTTGCCACGAGGATGCTCCACCAGCTCCCATGTCTTGTTCTTCCAAAGCGATTCCATCTCCTCGTTCATTGCTTTCTTCCATCTCTATGGGTCTTCGGAAAGCTCACCTCTTGGAAGGAGGTGGGAGTATCTATACTAACTGCAAGAAAAGCATATGAGACCAAATCAGTATACCTTACAGGTCTTCTAATCTCTCTTCGTGGTCTTGAAGATGCAATGGAATCCAGCTGTTGTACATCTTGTGGAGAGTAAGCATCTCCACCACTTGAAGTCGAACCTCAATCACCACCATCTGTCTGGAGTAGACCGTCTGGAACATGTGGTGCAGGACTAGAGTCAATAGTCCTCTCCTCTGGAATCTTTGACACATCAATCTGAACCTGCTCCAGATGTGTCTCTAAAGGATCCACCTCTGGTTCGCTTCCTTTATTCAACATAGCTGACTCGTCGAATGTCACGTCTCTACTTAGGATCACTCTGTGTAGAGCACCATAGCTTGTATCCTTTCACTCCATCGCTAAAGCCCAAGAAGATGGCTTTCTTGGCTCTAAGATCTAGCTTGTCCTCCTTTACTGCAAAGTAAGAAGGACACCCCCAAATATGCAAAGACTCGTAGTCGGAAACTGGCTTTCCCCACCCTACCTCCAAAGGAGGTCTTCGATCAAGTGCGGCAGAAGGTAGCCTGTTGACCAAGTAGGTTGCGTACGCCAATGCCTCTGCCCAAAACTCCTTCTTCAGGCCGGATGTCGATAACATACACCGAACTTTCTCCAGCAAAGTTCGATTCATCCTTTCGGCTACACCATTCTGCTGCGACGTACCGGCTACAGTGAAGTGTCGCTTGATTCATGGTAAATATTACATACTTAGCCCACCATTTAGCCCCATTTTGTGCATATATGGTACTTAATTGGTCTCTAATACGATCATATTTTGAATACCCTTAATCATTAGCGTAAACTCTCATTCTATGTATAAAACAGAAATATATTTAGTATTTCTCCCTTTTAGTATTTTTCATGCAAATATCTCGATCTCACGATTTCAACGACTATTTATTTATATTTTTCTGATATCTGTGCTAATTTCTATGAATTTTTGAATGCAGAATACCATTTAAATGGAGAAATACGGGGAAATACGATCGATGTATGGTAAGAATACGTACCGTGTTGGATATGGAAGACGTTAGTACACCCTTGTAGGGGATGTATGAGGGAATACGGACCTCGAACGTCGCGTACACGAAGTCGTGCGCAACGGGAATATGTTCCCTTGCGGAGAGGATCACTAGATTGATGGGAAAGTCGCATTATATGTGCATAAGTGCATGCGACGTATGGCTAATAAAGGGGTAATATCTTAAGCTTATGTTGTACCATGCATATGGTACAACTTAAGCTTATAATATGCCATGTACGATGGTACACCTTAGTTAAATTGTTCCAAAGGAACAATTGCTCCTAAAATAACTACCTTGGGGGCTATAAATAAGACCCAAGGGTTAGCCATTTCCTTACACTTTTGCATGTCATTTCTTGCATGCATTTCATTCTAGCGAAGCTCTGCCGAAATCCTTCCTCTCTCTTTATCCAAGTTCTTAATCTAAAGTAGAGATTTAGATTGTGGATTTAGTAGCCTTACTCCGTTCGTGAGAAGACTCGATCCGTCGTGGCGAATCCGAAGGCAAAGTTCCGAGACTACCGTGCCGCATACGCAAGCGTAAGTCTCAACTTTATTTATCGATCCTAACTCTGTTTTGACAGGATCCTACATTGGTATCAGAGCCATGCGGGTTCGCCCCGGTCAAACCGCCGTCCCGTCGAAACTATGAACGAGTCACTACTACAAAAAAACGCTTGCATAGCGCTCTTTTTTACACTTGGATAGCGCTTTTAAGCGCTATCCAAGCTACCGCTATGGTAGCTTGGATAGCGCTTTTATAAGCGCTATCGTAGTGGTTTACTAAGATAGCGCTTATAAAAGCGCTATCCAAGCTACCGCTATGGTAGCTTGGATAGCGCTTTTTAAGCGCTATCTAAGTGGTTTACTAAGATAGCGCTTTACTAACTTAGCGCTTTTGGAAGCGCTATTCAATATTACTCGAAAAATTTTGATTTATACCTTGCATAGCGCTTGCTTGGACTGTTTTAGCCACGGACTGGCCGTGGCTAATACTCATTAGCCACGGACTGGCCGTGACTAATGAGTATTAGCCACGGCCAGTCCGTGGCTAATGTTTAATTTTTTTTTAAAAAAAAATAGAAAACAACCCAATTTCAGAACTAAAATTCATCTGATACTTTTCAATGTCGTACCTGAGTTAACATGATCAGCTCACATTGCCTCATCCACAATTCACTCACAGACCACAATCAACCAATTGCACTATCATCAGTTCTCTATTCAAAGACTTGTACCAAAGTGCTACATTAACTTCAGAATTCAGACTGCTTCAAATGTTAGCAATCAACTCTCATACTTGTATCCAGATAGCAGATTGGGATCAGGATGTCGGCAATAACAGTCCAAAACAACACAGAAGAAGCGATTGAATCAACACCGTATATTCCCAAACGGTAGAGATGATGCTAAGCACGATCAAGTTTACATGGAGATTTACGAAATAATAATAATAATCTTTGATTAAAAAACATCTAAACTGTGCTATCCCATTATAATCTATTACACCCAACACTCCAAAAAAACCCAAAAATCTCACCCTAAAAACGTAAAAAACACATGACAGTAAACATACTCACTGCTACTCTTCTCATTTGCACCAAATTTGCACATGCAGGTCCCGAGTCTCGTGCACTTTGTGCCTGAGTTTTTTTCTGGTAAACAAGTATAATAATTAAATTCACATCGCATTTTCAACTCATTAAAATTGGATGCGAGGCCGTTCATTTTGTCTTTTGCTGGCATGGCAATTGGCCGGTGGCAGTCTCGTAATACATGACCTGAACCAGGAGCAGTCAAGTAAGCTGACCACCAAAAATATTTTGAAGTTAATGATTTCAAAGTAAATAAGCCAACATTATATAACACTCGAGCAGCTGTAGTGTCATCTGGACATTAACGGTAGGATTAAAAGCAATTGAAAGCTCTGCTTCAAGTTTATCAGATGGAATCAATAAAGTGCCAAGAACTACAGGAACCCAACAATCCTCATCTAATAGAAAGCATACATGTGTTGATAAGTAATTAAGTGAGCATACTCATGATGATGAACAATGAGACGCTGATAGTCTTGAAGCAATGGACCAAGCTCTCACAATTGTATTGAACTTGCTGTAGTTTTTTTCCAGTGTTTGCGCAGTGCCTGAATGTCAGCCCACATGAAACAACAAGCTTTTAAAAGCACTCAATTGAAAGAAATAATTAAGTTGCCTTGAACCAAAAATACCTGCACGCAAGCAACCTGGTCACTTGTGGGCAGTGATTCTCCAGACAACCTAGATGATAATTCAACAAGTTATCCATCATCTCTTACATCGACAAGATCAAGACGAGCTTTAGAAGACGATATTGAAATTCCTAATCTCTTTTGTAGCGCAACAATAGGAAACTCTTCTCTTTGGCTGTCCTGAAAGAAATATTCATGCTCAGTTAATTAAAATTTGCAACACCATTAAACTGTCAACTATCTCACTTCAGTTAGTTTCTGATTTGATGATGATAAAATTAAGATAACCATTGCCAGAGTTCAGATTACGCAAGTGCACAAACTGATTGCGGGTGGCTTTCAATCCCTTGCATTACCTCAAATCTGGAAGGGGATGAACCGCCTGCTGCTGCAACAGATTTGGTTTGAGGAAGTATATCTGCACGCTTTGCAATAGGATCATCTGTAAAAGAATCAAATGAAATCATATGTGACACATCATCATGAGCATTATGCACAGTAAACAAGGAAAGTATCACAATCATGAACGCCCAGACACACAAAATATAGATCAAATTTTCACACACAAAACACTACTCACGAAGGCATGAAAACACTCCCAAGGAGTCCACAAGCCTGCACACATGGTAAAATCTTCAGTCGGATTACACCTCCAAACAGAAACATTCGAAAAGCAATAAATTCTATTCAATCATTTGTATATGAATGTGGAGCCAAGATGCAACCAAAAATTCCTACTGCGCATACATTTTAACCAGAATTCAAAAGCTCTTAGCTCTTTTTTTTAAAAAAAATCAACAGGGTGGACCTACTTAAACTCATTCATATATGCTTAAGAAGTATGAAAACTTTCTATCAGGATTCAGGTGAGATAAAAATAGGTTACGTTAAACCAAGGCTAGTACAGCTTAAACATGAAGTAAATAGTTAACAAAGGTGGATGATGGTGTAGAAGGTTGTTAACTTCATAAAATGTTTGATGACATGATGGGTGGTATAAATTGCAGCAACGTAAGGATATCAATAAAAGAACAGCAATATCAATTGAAGGCAAGAAATAGAACATGAATAACATAACACAAAAATGAGGGGAGAGGATGAAGCAACCTGAGATTTGTACAAACTAGCACAGATGACTTCATGTTTCAACAGATCTTGCGAAGCAATCTAAGATTTGAAACTGAAACTAATACTATCAACATCAAATCCCCAGTCGGTTGAACATATAAAACTAGCACGAACCTCGGGAGAGAAAAGGAAGGAGGTGAGACAATGGAAATTAAGGCAGAAGACAATACATAACGGTAAATAACTTGAGGTATCCAATTCTGAATTTCCTGGGATATTGACAGGCAATGTACTTTAGGATACTAAACATGTCATGCATTTGCATATGGAACTAATAACAAAAACCTCTTGTAGTACAAATGGAGTCGTTTGCTCTTTTATTAACAACATTTGTCCTTGTCAACAAGAAGGAAGTTAGAAGCTAAGAATTTATATAATGAGAGCTCCTTACCAACTCCTCTGCTCCGGCTTCCATTATCAAGTTTTGGTTGAGTAAGTATGTCTATGAAATATAATTGCTGTTTGATATTTACAGATTTACTAACATCACAAAATCTTAAGACGATGATCGAAAAAAATATACCATTGAAACCGAAAAAAGTAAATGTAGATGACCCTGCTTCTTGCTCGATCTTGAAAGTTGCAGGTGTGTGTAAATGCAATTAATTACCACATTTTTTTTGAATTGAAATCAATCAAAGAAGTGATGCATTACCATCCAGAAACTCTAACTCTAAACTTCACACAGAAAATTTCAAACCGTCTGAAGCCTGAACAACCAAGTGGAAGAGAAATCAGTAGCATGTATGGGAAGAGAAATCAGAAACATGAGAGCTTACAGACATTTAACGAATTGATTTTTCATCAAGATTGGCGACACCAGTTCAGTCAAATTGTTGTTTTCATGTCATATATATTTAAAAAGAAGGGAAATTCGTGGGTCTCTTTTCTCATTGGCATTTGATCTAACACATGGCAGGCACTAAGTTTCCACCGGCCATTGAAGCCTACTCGTCGGCGATCGAGATCGACGCCTCCTTCTTCAGCTCTCCATTCATGCAATAACCAAGAACACTAGTAAATCATCGATCAGATCTAGAGAGAGATAGGAGATCGTGACCTAAAGCTGGAGGCTGAAGAACAAGACGACGACGACGACGACGAATAAGAGAGAAGAATAGAAGGAGGTGATGGGGGATGAGAGAGAAAGAGGAGAAGGGCGGCGGCAGCGATGCTCTCCTCGAGGGCAATGGTCTCGTGGCGGAGGCGATAGATCTGGGAATCAGAGAGAGACCGCCAGAGATGGAGGAGCTTGGACATCAGGCCGGAGATCTCGAAGGCGAGGATGCCGACGGTGGATCTTTTCCGAGGAACGGCGGAGGACAACGATTCTTGGCTCATTGTGGATTTGATAGCGGACTTCACCTTGGTGAGCCATGTTTCTAAAGCCATCGAGCAGGACTTCTTACCGCTGCTGTTGGATTTGGACGAAGGGGCGACGATTTGGAGAAAGAGGAGAAGGGCGGCGGCAGCGATGCTCTCCGCTGCTGTTGGATTTGGACGAAGGGGCTGCGGTTTGGGTGTGGAGTAAAAGGGGGGAAACGAAAAAGCGGAAACATTTGGGAATTCCGCAAGCACTATCTAAGGATTATAACAGATATATATATTTTAATAAAAATACTTACGTAACGATTAGTATCATAGCGTTAACAAAAAGTGCTATGTAAGGTATTACTTAGATAGCGCTTTAACAAAAAGCGCTATGTAAGTGATTTTTACTTTGATTTTGATTTATTTTTATTTTCTATAAGTGCAAAAACGCTATACAAGAGCTCACTTATATAGCGCTTTTTAAAAGCGCTATCTAAGTGGCGTTACCCAAGCCCAAATCTGTAGTAGTGAGTCGTTGTCTTTTTCACGAATGGGTATCCTACCATTACGGATATGGTAGGAATGCTTCGTGACGGAGAGAACGCAGCGGTTGTTCTTTTCACGTTAGGGTCTCCTATCATTACGGATATGGTAGGAACTCTCCGTGACGGGAAGAACCGACCGTTCACGTAGTATGTTATTTTTCTTTTTTTGGCACACGGCCATTAGAAAATAACCATTTTCTCGACGAACGGGTGCTTCATCGACGAACGGGTGCTTCATCGAGGAAGAAGGTGGTGGTTATTCCCATCGGGGAAGATGAATTTTAGTGCATCTGCACCATGGCCAAATGGGCTATGAAGGCCATGCACCCCCCTCCCCATGCGGAGGGGGTTGGCTACGGCTAATAACCACCACGGCCACCCCTCCGACGAGGTGTGCGGCAACCCCATTCAAAGGGGGTGGCCGGCCATGGCCAAAGGGGCCATGGCCGGCCATGGCCAAAGGGGCCATGGCCGGCCAATGCCAAAATGGCCTTGGCCATGACCGGCCATGGCCAAGCCATGGCCGGCCAAGGCCAGGCCAGCAATGGCCAGCCTGCCCGGCCCTGGCAGAGGCCAGGGCCGGCGCCCTGGCCACTGCCAGGGCCTGGCCGGCCTGCCGGCCCTGGCAGTGGCCAGGGCTGGCCTGCCGGCCCCGGCAGAGACCAGGGCCGGCGCCCTGGCCTCGGCCAGGGCATGGCCGGCCCTGGCCGAGGGGCCAGGACCCCTGACCGGCCAGGGCAGAGGCCCTGGCCGGCCAATCATGGCCACTGGCCGGTCAAGGCACTAGCCCTGGCCGGCCAGGAGGGTGCAAATCCATACGGGGATTTTTTTTTGGTCGACCAATCTTAGTGTTTTGGTCGACCAATTCGGCAAAAGGCCTTGGTCGCACATGAACATGCCGATTAGCCCATACGGGGTGTCTAAAGGCTCTACTCCTTGAAGATTAGCCTAAGTGCTCTACTTCATGCGAGATTAGCCGTAGTGCTCTACTCCTTGAAGATTAGCCTAAGTGCTCTACTTCATGCGAGATTAGCCGTAGTGCTCTACTCCTTGAAGATTAGCCGTAATGCTCTACTTCATGCGAGATTAGCCATGTCATTGTGCTCTACTCTACGGAGATTAGCCAATGTACTTATGACGTTGTGCTCTACTCTACGGAGATTAGCCAATGTATTTCAAATTTTTTGAAAAAGATGTTTTCAAATAGGTTATGTCCTGTCCTTAAATCGGGATAGCGCAATTTAGAATTCCAAGTCCTACCACGATCCGGCCATGGTTATCTAAACCATGGGTGTGTAGAACAGGTCTCGTGGCTTGGCAATTGTTGCGCTAAAATTCATTGCGCAAACTCTCACCTATTCCATTTTGAAAGATATGTTTTTCAAAAGTGATTTTCCGCTGCGAAGTACTATAAGAGTACGATTGTTTGATAAGTGATGGGGGAATATTGAAGGTTGTTCTAGATGGTGATTGGAATCATAGAGACCTTTTCGATTCTAGAACAACATCTTCAATATTTTTCGAAAGTAACTTATCAAATATAATATAATTCCAAGTGGGATTTGAATTTTTTTAGAACTATCCAAATGGGATATTCTATTATCATTTCAAGTGGGAGTTATATTTTAAGAATTTTTATGCAATGTTTTGATCAAACCTTCGGTTTTGTGTCTTTTGCAGCATTTTAAAAGTAAAATGTCTTCCGCTTCAAAGAATATCGTCGCTGAGTTAAACAAAGGTGAAAAACTCAACGGCGATAATTACAACCTTTGGTCCATCAAGATACAATACGTTCTAGAGGAGCAAGAAGTGCTCGAAACTCTAAAGAACGTTATGATTGAACCCGAGTTGGGCACTACGGCCCAACACCGACGAGACAAGGAAGCTTTTGATGCTTGGTCTCGGAAGAATAAGATAGCGCGCATTACGTTATTAAGCAGTATGGCTGATGACATAATGCGCATCTTCCGAGAACATGACCTAGCCATGGACATATGGTCCAAGCTAGAGGAGAAGTTCGGTGGCACATCGGTGTCCAAACTTCGCGCCTTAACTATAAGGTTCGATACATATAAGAAACGTCCAGATCATTCCATGGGGAAACATCTGCGACATATGGCGAACCTTATCTCGGAGTTAAAGGACGCAGGTCATGTGCTCACTGATGAGCAACAAATCCAAGCAGTTATACGTTCCCTACCAAATGGGTGGGATCAAATGAAGATGCATCACACTCACAATGAGAGCATCAAGACCTTCAGCGACGTTTCCAAGCACCTCGAATTAGAGGAAGAGCGGCTTGCGGCTGCCAAGCCAAGTGCAGAAGTGCACATGGTTGCTAGATCCTCACACGGGGGAAAGAAACGGAAAGATCGTTCGAAGTTCACTAATGAACGTAATAAGCAACCTGAGTCTACCAAGAAACCCAAACATAAGGGTGGGCACAAGAAATGGCACAAGAAGAAAGACTTGAAAAGGATCAAGTGCTTCAAGTGCTTCAAGTGCAACAAGCTCGGTCACTATGCTCGTTCGTGTACGAGTGGAGGCGACGAGGTAACTTGTAAATATACTAGTTACATATGTGTTTCTAGTTCAATATTTCTTGTGGAATCTAATCCATTTTGGATAATTGATTCAGGTTCCACCGACCACATAGCAAGGGACAGACGGTCCTTCGTGGAGTATCACCGGATACCCCAAGGAACGAAGTGGATCTATGTAGGAAACAACACACGTGTTGAAGTGAAAGGCGTTGGGACTTGCAAGCTAGTCTTGGACAACGGCCGCACTCTCCTACTTCATGATGTCCTCTTCGCTCCAGATATTCGAAGGAATATAATTTCTGTGGTCGTATTAATGGGTCTTGGCTATAACTGGTTTTTTCATGATTGTAATGTGGACTTAAGTTGTAATAATACTCTTATTGGTACTGGGTTTGTATTTAAAGGATTTATTGTAATGAGTACAATGTATGATTCCTCATGTAATGAAAATTTCCTTATTGCAAATTCTAAGACTTATGAGTCTGATGTGATTTGTTGGCACGCAAGGCTTGGTCATATTGGACCAACGCGTATGGATAGACTTGCCAAACGTGGCCTTCTATCCAATGTTTCAAAGGTTGAAATGTCGCCCTGCCAACATTGCCTTGTGGGGAAATCTTGTCGCAAGCCGTTTGGAACCGGCATAAGGGCCGAGGTTCCATTACAGCTTATCCATTCGGACATATGTGGTCCGATGAATGTCAAGACAAGACGCGGAAAGTCCTATTTCATCACTTTTATTGATGATTTCACCCGATTCGGACATATCTATTTGATATCCCACAAAAGTGAAGCTTTGGCTTGCTTTAAAAACTATATGAGTTTAGTGGAGAATCAATTAGATCGCAAGATTAAGGTTTTGCGAACCGATAGGGGCGGTGAATATCAATCAATAAGTTTTAAGGAACTTTGTGATGAAAAAGGCATAGTACATCAGGTAACTATGCCTTATACTCCTCAACAAAACGGTGTTGCAGAAAGGAGAAATAGGACTTTAATGGAAATGGTCCGTTCAATGATGGCGCAAGCTAACTTGCCAATCACCTTTTGGGGTGATGCATTATTGACGGCCGCTTTCATTTTAAACCGCGTACCCTCGAAATCAGTTAGCTCCACTCCTTATGAGTTGTGGAACTAAAGGTCTCCTGACTTAAACATTTTAAAACCTTGGGGTTGTGCATCCTACGCACATATTTCCTCCCATAAGTATGGCAAACTTGGGCCAAGTGGAAGGAAATGTATCTTTATACGATACGCAGAAAACTCCAAAGGTTATGTTTTTGTTAGTCAGGAAGACAATGGTGGGCTAATTGAGTTTGAATCGAGGGATGTCACTTTCTTGGAAAACGAGTTTCCAAGACAGGGCGAGATAAGTCAGGACTTATCTCTATTTGAGATTTATGATCAAGAAGGATTACCTCATTCGAGTGGGAGAATTCTTGGTGAAAACGAAATACGTTTCAACATTCACCAATGGATTATACAAATGACGATTATCCTATTCCATACGGGAATAATGATCCAAGTGGGAGCAATTCTAACGACATTCCAAGTGGGAGTGATATTAGAATTGATCTAAACTCAAGTCAACAAGGACTTGAAGAATCTCAAATACGACGTAGTAGTCGTACAAGGTTGGCTCCTCTAAGATTTGAGGATGAATTTCCGCAAACCTTTATGACTTTACTACAAGAAGATGACGAGCCTGCTACTTTTAAACAGGCCGTATCTTGCCCTGCTAAAGACAAATGGATGGAAGCGATGTAAGAGGAGTTAGAATCCATGAAAGTTAACCAAGTCTGGGACTTAGTTGACTTACCCAGAGGACGTAGAGCTATTGGGAACAAATGGGTTCTCAAGATCAAGCATAAGGCTGATGGCTCTATTGACAGATATAAAGCTCGCCTTGTCGCGAAAGGTTTTACGCAACAGGAAGGGATAGACTACAAAGAGACCTTCTCACATGTTGTTCGTTTTACCTCAATTCGCCTGATTCTGGCAATGGTAGCTTGCTTAGACCTCGAATTACATCAAATGGATGTAAAGACTGCCTTTCTCAATGGAGAATTGGACGAGGAGATCTATATGGAACAACCAACAGGGTTTGTAAAAGAAGGAAACGAACATAAGGTTTGTAAACTTCTTAAATCCATATATGGTCTTAAACAATCCTCGAGGCAATGGTATATACGATTTCAAGAGGTTGTCTTATCAAATGGATTTTCCATGCTTGATGAAGATAACTGTGTATATATCAAGAGGAATAAGAACAAGTATGTTATTATGTCTCTATATGTAGATGACATTTTAATAGCCGTAAATGACAAGGGCTTTGTGATGGATATCAAGGCTTGGCTTTCATCAGTTTTTGAGATGAAAGACATGGGAGAAGCCGCATATATCCTTGGAGTTAAGATTTCAAGGAATCGTTCAAAGAAACTTCTTTCTCTTTCACAGGAGACTTATATAAAGAAGGTTCTAGAACGTTTTAATATGCAGGACTGCAAGTCCATTGATACTCCAATAAGCAAGTGCGACAATTTATGTCTGAAATCATGTCCGAAGAACCAAAAAGAGAAGGAGATTATGGAAAAAGTTCCATATTCCAGTGCAGTTGGTAGTCTAATGTACGCTATGATGTGTACAAGACCGGACATCTGTTTTGCCGTTGGAATGGTAAGTCGTTACCAATCCAACCCAGGGCAAGTACACTGGAAAGCGGTTAAGAGGATAATGCGGTATCTCAAAGGAACTGCAGACTTTGCTTTATGCTATCAAGGAGATGCGTTGAGGCTCGAAGGCTACACTGATGCTGATTGGGCGGGTGATCTCGATGAGCGACGATCGACCTCAGGATATGTTTTTCTACTCGGATCTGGTGCAATATCCTGGAGTAGCAAGAAACAATCCTGCATCGCACTTTCAACCATGGAAGCCGAGTTTGTAGCATTTAGAATGGCAGTCCAAGAGGCTGTTTGGCTTAGGAAGTTCTTAGACATGCTAATTAATGCAAATGACTCAGGTGATGTACCCATACACAGCGACAGTCAAGCATCTATAGCCTATGTCAAAGATCCGAAATTCCATTGTAAGACCAAACACATAGATATCCGCTACAAATTTGCAAAAGACTATGATAAGACCAAGAAGGTAGACATAAGGTACATATCTACGCATGAGATGATAGCGGATCCACTTACGAAGGCTATCCCCAGAGATGTGTTTTACAAACACTTGTCATCTCAAGGATTGCGTAAGAGCTGAGTTGTACCAATGTAAATTCCCATGTCTGTAAATGATCAAAATTAATAAAAGAATAAGTTCTTTTTCAAACATTGCATATGAATTTCTTAAGAAATGTTTGTATACATTTTTGAAATCTCAGCTGAATTCTAGTATGTCGGACAGATTGAGGTTGGCTCTCTCACATGAGCAACCACCTTATTCTATCAGACGGATGGAATAGAGATGAGACCTGTTTGAAGTCAAAATCATCAGACGGATGATTTAAGAGTCATGACTTAAACAAAATGGTCGCATGAAAGATCTGCATCATATGGATGCTTACAAAAGATCTAAGAGGATTTTTTGGAAATCCTATCTGTCTAAATGCGGGATGTGAGTCCAAAGGACTATTTGAGTAGAATAAGGGACTCAAAGTCAGACATTGTGGTGCCTGATCATCATCCTTACAACATCATTGAGACATACACTCCCTGTGAAAGGAGCGATGTTGTAATACGTGTTCATACCACGTATGCATTTCGACCACTGAGTTAATAGCAATAGTGTTTGCTATTATGTGAGACTCAAAGGCCATATGGGCCTTAACTCTTACCCTCAAGGACTCCAATTGGTTCCTTTAGATTTGACGAGATGATCGCTATCTTAGCGTGTTACTTATGGGCTATGATAATTCGGCTCGGCGGGGCACGTTAGAAAAGCGAGTCTAGTCAAGATCAGAAGGTTCGCAAGAAGAGGAAGATTGATTTCATATTCACATTTGGACTTTAATGATTCAAAGCTGGCCAGCCAATTGTGATCCAGATGGGATTCAATTGTTGAATATAAAGTATAAGAAATGTGAAGAAATAATCTAGGGTAAAGCATGCGTTGAACTACTCAACTTTGCACCTTCGAGGTCGTTGTGTATCTCTAACAAGTGCACAACAACAGACTCTACGCGCATGACGGTCGCACGGTCTATTTCTCGGTATGATAGATGAAAGAACTAAGAGAAAGACGTTCTCTTACAATCCCCTCAAGTGTGAATGGGAGATGTTAGATATGGAAGACGTTAGTACACCCTTGTAGGGGTTGTACGAGGGAATACGGACCTCGAACGTCGCGTACACGAAGTCGTGCGCAAAGGGAATATGTTCCCTTGTGGAGAGGATCACTAGATTGATGGGAAAGTCGCATTATATGTGCATAAGTGCATGCGACGTATGGCTAATAAAGGGGTAATATCTTAAGCTTATGTTGTACCATGCATATGGTACAACTTAAGCTTATAATATGCCATGTACGATGGTACACCTTAGTTAAATTGTTCCAAAGGAACAATTGCTCCTAAAATAACTACCTTGGGGGCTATAAATAAGACCCAAGGGTTAGCCATTTCCTTACACTTTTGCATGTCATTTCTTGCATGCATTTCATTCTAGCGAAGCTCTGCCGAAATCCTTCCTCTCTCTTTATCCAAGTTCTTAATCTAAAGTAGAGATTTAGATTGTGGATTTAGTAGCCTTACTCCGTTCGTGAGAAGACTCGATCCGTCGTGGCGAATCCGAAGGCAAAGTTCCGAGACTACCGTGCCGCATACGCAAGCGTAAGTCTCAACTTTATTTATCGATCCTAACTCTGTTTTGACAGGATCCTACATACCGTACGTACTCCTGCCCAGCACACGACAGATATGGCATCATCTCTACTGTTGGATCTTTATCCAACGAGCTGAAGCCTTGGCAACGTGGCGATCTACTAAGCGTCGGATCACAATCCAATGGACGAGAGCAGCTCTCGTGCAAGCAACGTAGCAGAGATCCAATGGGACGCGTGGCGAGATCGCAACGGCCCTCCGCTTAATCGAACGGCCTCCATCTACACTGACTCTTTGAAGCAGAGCATGTTTCTACGGGTCACGTGGAAACAATCGAGCGGCTTCCCGCTTCATCCAACGTCCCAGCGGAGCGGTCGATGTGGCGCACTGGACATCGCACGATCATCATCCAATGGTTATGCGCGAGGCTAATTCGAATTCGAAATCGACAGGCGACGCGGCTGCATCATGGCCGTCGCTTTGAGATCCAACGGTGAAAGAACGAATCCGAGCACGATCCGATCTCGAGAGCGGAGCAGGCGTAGATCCAATACGCGAGGACACGTGGCGGCACCCAGTGCGATCTAGCAGTGACCGAACGGCCCAGAAATGGAGTGGTTAGGGTTTGCAGATTCGATCGGTGGGGTTTAGCAATTTTTTAGGATCTGCAACTGACTTAATACCGCTATAAATACCCCGTATTCCAGAGAGTATTGAGCTTGTTTTAGTGTATTTTGAGCGTATTGGAGGGGCTACAGAGCGTATTTTCGTGAGATTTTCTGGGGCTTTGGAGACAAAGAACAGAGGCTCTTGCAGAAGGAATTCCAAGTCTTTTTGAGTAGTTTTAGTGATAGAAATCTCAACTTATACCTTGTATTTCACGTATTTAGCATGTATTTTGACCTTTTGATCATGTATTTGCTAATGAAATTGAGTTTTCTTCTCTCCATGCGTGGCTAATACCCTTGTGTGTTGGTTGTGATGTAGTTAGGGTGTTGTAATATTTTGTTTCTACGTCTTTTTGCCTTATTTCACATGTTATATCACGTATTTTGCTAGATTCTACACGTTTTATTCAAGTATTCTCTTTGTTGGTGTACTTGGATCGAATCTGATCTTTGCGGACATATTCGTGGCATGATCCTTGCGGACATTGCCATGACCTTTGCAGGTACGCGAATTTAAATTCTTTAAGAAGATAGTAATTACGTGATTATATACGGCATTTTGAAGCGACAGATCATGTCCTTTTTGCAGAATGAGAGGAAGTCGTACGGCCAAGCATGGGAGAGATTCAAGGACCTTTTGATCGCCTGTCCACACCATGTATATGATAAAGGCCGTGTTATTGGATTCTTTTACGATGGCCTGCAGCCACAAACTAGGCAATACTTGGAGATGATGTGCAACGTCGAGTTCTTTTAGAAAACTCCTACGGAGGCATGGGATTACATGGATACCATAGTGGAGCAAGCGAGGAGATAGGAGTCTACTTCAGAATTTGACAGATCGGAGCCACTTCCACCATCTAAAGGAGGCATGCACTCATTGAAGCCAGACAATGCAATAAGAGCACATGTGGATGCATTGCTGACGCAGAGGCTACAAGGTCTAGACTTGATAGCAGCAAAAGTAATTGAAGCTGGACCGTTTTGTGCCATTTGTGAGCAGCCCACTCGTGACACGTCTGTTTGTCCCACGTTCCTGCTATGAAAGAGACTATAAGAAACCCACAAACTGAAGTGAATTGGGTGTCAAATCAAGGGGTAAATTCGAACACTTTCAACTCTTCTTGGAAGATCACCCAAATTTGAGATGGGGACCACAGCAGCCGGTGCAACAGACGACCACTCCTTACCACCATCCAAATCATGCGAGCAATCAAGGAAAGAAGGAGCAGAGCACTGATATCACAGTCGTATTTCAGCAAATGATGCAGATGCAGAATCAACAACAACAACAACAACTTCAACAACAATTTCAGCAACAGTTTCAGCAACTTAATGAAAACTTTTCTAAAATTGCTGCATCTTTAGAAAAAGGTACTTTACTAGCTCAATCTGTTGCAAATTCTAGCATAAATTCCTCTTCTTTTTTAGGTGACAACGTGAAACCATGCAAGGCGGTGACTACTTTGCGTAGCGGACGAGAAATAGAAAAGCCATACCCACCTAAGCATGCACAAATAGTGGAGGAGAAAGAGGATGAGCATGTACCACAAAAGCTGCAAGAGGAGGAGAAAAGCTTAGAAAAAGAGGAGGTCAAAGGAAAGGAGCCTGAACCATATACACTCCAGCTCCATTTCCACAGAGGATATCACCACCCTCGAAAGATAAGTATCAGGCAGAAATTAGGGACATCTTCAAACAGGTAAAAATTAATATTCCCTTGATGCAATAAACCAAGGGCATGCTGACGCACCCGTGGGCTACATCTAGGATCCACCTGGCGGTGTCACGATCGCCAAGCGTAATATGGCTCCTAGGCTATGACTTCGGGCTCAATTCGCAAGCGGACGGTGTCGAGTTATAGTATAAAAGATAGTCGAATCCCACAGGGACGGAGATAGTGTCTATAATATTCTCAGTCTATTTCAAAATTTGGAAGTGAGGTCGCGGTCGGAGTGAAAGATTTGGGTTGATTGTTGTTGTGATATCGATAAAAAAGGGACTAGGGCTTTAGGGATCGCCACTAAGATCGTCGGGGGTTGATGTTGGATATGATCCTTACATTTCATTAGGGTTAGAAAATTAATACCCAAATTCATACCACTCTCATGGGTTAGAATTGCGGGGTATTCTGTTGGCTCTCGTTGACGTAATGGCGGTAGCCGTCAACGTAGCGGTATAGTTCGTCGATGGATCCCCTCAAGGCGCGAGCCGGGCATGGTCACGTGCCTTGGTTTGATCCATCAATTTCCCTATTCGAATCCCTAGATATCCCTTAAGCACATCAATTCCACAGACCGTGGGCATGATCTCAGTACGGGTTATCTACGGATTCGATAGGATCTACCGAAATACAACCCTAAATCCCCAATTCAACCTATAGATCCAGATCTACATTTTCATCGTAAAATCCTAGGGCTAACCCATCAACCCTAAAATGAATCTACTCAGACATCGCAATAGAAACACATACAAACATCAATTTCACGGAAGAAAATATCTTAGCGATCAAGAGATTAGGGCTAAAATAAACTTACATCGGGAATGAACGAATAATAGATCCAGACGAAAGCAAAGCAATAATCTTTGATAATTAATACAAAATTCGCTACCAGAATAAATCTTCCAAAAGATTCGTACAAAAATCGCTCCCAAAAACTCCCTAAAATTTTCTTGCAAAACCCAGAATGAACTCCCTTCAGCCGTCCCTGATCGCGAGCTATCACTGCTGCCGAAATTGCACGCATCGCGCTCGTTGAAATCTTGCCAGAAATGCCCTTGGAAGTACCGACCGAGTAGGTGACTCGGTCCAAGCAGCTTCTGCTCGGTCAGTGGCTCGGTCCGTGTAAGTGAGCTGCTCGGCTGCTTGGAGAATTTGAAATCGTCCTACCCGGACCGAGTAGGACTCTTCTCGGTCCGAGTAGGCTCGGCTCGGTCTGGTACTCGGGCTCTACTCATGCTGTGAAATCTGAGGTGGCTCGACCGAGCAGATAAGCTGCTCGGTCCGTGTCTGCCGTATCCGTCGCTACTGTAATCAACATGACTCGGTCCGAGCAACAGAGCTGCTCGGACCGAGCAATTTCTGGGAAAAAGCTGCAGCAAGCTCCTGGGCCTCTCTCTCTCTGCTCTCTCTCTCTCTCTCTCTCTCTCTCCTTCTTCTCTCCTCCAATGGCTCGGGGAACGTGGCGAACTCCTCCAGAGCCCTGTCAACAAGCTCATGGGCACGTCGGATGTGTCCATACCCAAGTGGGGGTCCGAATCACTCCAAAATCCCTGAAAATTCACGAAACACTACGAAACATGAAAATATCGTCAGAAATGCAGAATCGTAGTTAAAATGGGATTTGGAAGCAAAAATGATATGCAATACGATGAGATAATGATATGAAAATGATATAAAATATGGACACATCAAAATCCCCCAAGATTACCTCTTACTCGTCCTCGAGGAAGATGAATAATTTGTACGCTGGGAGAAAAACATAACGAAAATAAGAAAATGAAAATAAAGAGGAATGAAAAACAAAAAGAGAGAGGTAAGAGGAAAGTGCTAAGGACGATCGGTCAGATCTCAGGCTTAAAAAGTCTATCACGATGCTCTGTGTGCTAAACATATATGCCATTGGTAATTTCTAGTTTTATATATCATATGACATGCAGTATAGGCAAAGAACATGGATCTATTGAAATTACACCGTCAAATCATATTCAATCTCATGCAATCCCTAGAGTCTAGTATAAATGAGTTGGCAACGCCCTTTTCAATCACAAATACGCAAGGAGCACAAAAGATTCACACAACATGCAATAAAGAACCGGAAAAATCATGACATTCAGATATTCAATTCGATTCGTGAAAAATCTCCAAAACTAAGCAATTTGTAAAGTTTGGGGTTTATTAAATCTCCCCGATGTGCACCGTCTCCACTCTAATGTCAAGCTCACTCGTATGATCAGTTGGTTTACCCCCCAAGCTTAGCTTGAGGCGTCGCATTAATGAAAATGATATGGAATTTAATTTTAATTTTTTTCTTCCCAGAATAAATGGTAGCTTCTAATGAAATGAAATAAAACCGTATTTATTCATTTTCTTTCTTTTTTTTCAGATATGAATATATACACACATATATATATTTTGCATTCATTTTCATTTTCATTTAGAAGCTATTCTTTTTCTTTTTATATTTGGGAAGTGGGATGCGGTAAAGTAGCTATGGGGGTGTAACCAACTGATACGTAGAGATAAAATAGATATGTGGAGAAGGAAGATAATGGGACTCTCGGTTCACTCATAAGATGGTGCACATCAGTTTGATAAAATAAAACACTAACTAAACTCATATAAAGTATGAATATTTTCACTTCTCTAAATGAATACTGAAAATGGCATGCGGTAATAATCACAATATCAGCAGACATGCAAACAGAAGTGAATAGAATAAGAAAGCAGGTGCTCCAAGTGTTCTAGTGATGCGTGAACCTGGGTGAGTTTCCCAACATAAATCATACTAAATACTAGTTCATGCAATTGATTTTCAATTCATTTCAGATATTAATTCAGACAGATCATCAAAAGAAGAGCATGCATATAGATAATAAAACTGAAATTAACTCTAATATCATGTCAAAGAGATGAGCATCGCAAAAAACTAATAAAGCCTAGAGAGATATCATCATGTGGATTATCCTTA
This sequence comes from Scilla litardierei, assembly GCA_030789695.1. Taxonomy (NCBI): domain Eukaryota; kingdom Viridiplantae; phylum Streptophyta; class Magnoliopsida; order Asparagales; family Asparagaceae; genus Scilla; species Scilla litardierei. The sequence continues at coordinate 255,779,283 of CM061142.1, forward strand.
GAAAAAATAAAAAGTAACAGAGAAAAGGAGAAATAGATAGAAAGAGATGCATGTGTGGAGAAAAACATAAAATATGATGCAAAATGAGAAAAAAATAAAAAGAGGCAGGAAAATGGTGAAAAAAGTGAAATAAAAACTGAAAATAAGGGAGGAAAGTGTGAAAATAAAAATAAAAATAAAGCAGAAGCGCTCATCCCCCAAGCTAAACCTAGCAGTGTCCTCATTGCTAAGAAACCACTCGTGAGCGGTAGATGATGCTAAAGGGGTGGTGTGGGTGGAGAAATAAAATAAAAACTAGGAAATGAAAATAAAAATATGATATGATGCAATGCAATGTATAAAATGATGCATGGGTGGTGCCTCCCCCAAGCTATATAAAAGTAGGGCCCTGTAGAGACAGATGGGCACAATAGGTATAGGGGAGGCAAAGGCTGGGATAGACTATATCAAGCATAGGCACCACCCTCTGGGGGTGGTGATGGGTCCCTCTGCTGTGGACCCGGAGGAGCGGGTGGAAGGTCAGGCTGGGATGCTGGAGGAGAGCTGGTGGCGAGGTCTATGGTGGAGGTGGAAGGAGCAGCAGTATATAAGACCATGGCAGAGAGGGGATCAACAGTGACCGACGACTCAGAAGTAGCAAAAACAGGCTCTGCAGAAGCCTGTGGAAGTGAAGCACTGAGTGGTGATGTGTGGGTCACTGTGTCCGGTCTGGGAGGAGGAGCGTGTGCAAGTATGACAGTCGGTGGGCCATGCTGACGAAGAAGGTCAATGATAGATAAAAGATTCGACTCGACCCGCGATCTGTGTGTCCTAGTCTTGACTAGAAAGGCATCAAAATCCCACTACAAGCGGGAAGTCAACTGTTCAAGAGCGGTCAATCGAGAGTCAGAAGAACTAGGGTCGGGTGGGGCACGAGTCAAATGTCGGTGAGTCACCACTCACGTGTAACAGCCTGGTGCAATGGAGGCACCGTGCCGGACGTGGAACGTGGGCGAGGGTGAGCTCGAGAGTATCTCAGAGATGTCAGAAGTGAGAGCTGTAGTCGACATAGAAGTGTGGACAGTCGTCGACACGCTCTCGATGTAAATGGGAGCTGAAGTGGAGGAGGTCTGTAAAGAGAGTGGAACTGAAGCTAAAAGCTCCGAAAGAGGGGGAAGGGTGGGGACAGGGTCGAGAGAGGGAGAATCTAGATCTATAATGTCGTCAAAAAAAGGTAAATCGATGTCGTCTGGCACCGATACAACGGTAGAAGAGATCCGAGTCTCGGGGAAGGAGGTGAGGACAGTCCCCGAAGACTCGACGACGGTAGATACTGAAGATACGGTGGTGGAAGGGGCAGATCCTGAAGATGGGTGGACTGGAGGAACAGGTAGGCCGGCAACCAGAGCAGCTATATCAAGCAGCTCGAACTCTGAGGAGAGTGGGTCCGGGTCATCGGTAGGTGCCTCGACCGGAGCTCCAGGGGGCTTGAGATCGTGAATGGGAGGGAGTGGGAAAACCAGAGCAATCATCCAGTCAAGCTGGACGACGGGGATATGTGTCAGGTAGGGCTGGGAGGACCATGTGGGGATCGTGGCCGGTACCTACTAGGTAACACCAGTGACGAGCACCATAAGGACGGAGGATATGCATGTGCTCGAGCACGCCAATGGTAAGGCGTTCAGGCCAGGTGGGCGGTGCAAGTCAGCTAGGATGGGGATACCTAGCATCCTAGCAAAGATAGAAAAGAAACCACTGCAACAGATGTCCGTGGAATGGAATTTGGTGGCAGTCTGGTAGAGGCGCTGACACAGCCAGTGGGCTGCGTCAGAGAGCATCAATGGTCTCAAAGAGCCATCTGAGTGGAATCTAAGAGGTCGGGTCATACCCCAAAGATGGGTAAGCTCAGGTAGGGACATAGTCCCAACCTCCGGTCTGCAGAAGAGTGTGCATGCTAGGTATCTCTGGGCGTAGCGAAGGCACAGGTGCACTATGCAAGATGCCTTCGTCCGGCTAGGGCGATACTCAGGTAGTCCAGAAATGCGCTCCCAAAAGGTGCGCGCAGCAAAATCATCAAGGTCAAAGCTCAAGGAAAAAGCTACCCTAGGATCTGGGACGGCTGGGAAGTGAAAATACTCACTGATCATAGCGAAAGTGACAGTGTAATCATGATCAAGGAGGCAGAAAGTGATGCCGTCACCTGTTGCGGTTGATCGGTCCATGTTTTACACCTTTTTTCTGCATGTTTTCACGCCATTTCGATTGCTCATATTGCGATTTTCACGAGTATTCGACGATATTGCGTTACTTTTCACTATTTCTTGTTTTTGTCGGATTTCAAGAAATATGGAGCAATCGGGAGTAAAAATGAGCTTAAAGGACTTGCACATGTACCGGAGCATCGCCCACGGCTCATTTACAGACTTATCGGCGATGGAGGACGAGTGGAAGAAGAAAGAACGTCGTAGGAGCGATGAGGAAGCGAAATGATGAAGATTGGGCATTTTCAGCATGCCACTCGGCCGAGTGAAGGAGTCACTCGGCTGAACAAAGAAGCCCGATCGGCCGGCCAGATCGGACACATAATTACATGAAGATTAGCGTGCACTCGGCTGAGTGACGACATCCCACTCGGCCGAGTATGGAGACACCACTCGCTCGAGTGGCACACGAACGACGGCATCCAAAAGACCAGACTTACTGTAATCCATCAGTCGACTACGAGCTCCGACTCAGCCGAGTACCAAAAGCCCCTCTGCCGAGTGACATTTGTCGCTCGGCCGAGTGACGCCGAGGACACGCAGCGCCCAGATTTTCAGACAACCGTTCACTCTTTTGAAATTTGCTATCATTATAGAGGTCAAAGTATTTTTCTCATATTTTTTATGGATAGTAGACTTCATGACAGTTCCAACGCCGCCAAGAACGCATCAATCGGAGGTCGGATGAAATCTAGAGAATTTCTGCAAGTCGATGCTGCAGTGCTGGAATTCGCATGTCAGTGTCACTCGGCCGAGTGACATTTCCACTCGGCCGAGTGACCAGTTTTTGCCAGTTTTTGACAGAGTGCTGTTTTCTGGAAATTCTACAGGAATTCCCACTCGGCCGAGTGAGCTTTCCACTCGGCCGAGTCGCGACTGGCGCAGAATTTAAGTTGCGTGCAGAATCAGTTTCGGGCGTGGGTTTTGGGGGGTTTTTGGGCAGTTTTGTTTGAGTTTTTTGGAGGCTATTTAAGGGGTTTGTAGCCATCATTAGAGGGGGTTCCCATTATGTTTTCTTGGTGATTATTTTAGAGGTTAGGCCATGCCCTAGGCCCCCTCTTGGATCAAAAAGCTTGTATTTGGATTGGAATTCTTCATCAAAGCTAAGTATCTTTGTTCTTATTATTTGAATCTTTGATTTGATATTTTTATATATGCAAGCAATGTTTTTCATCAATTTCTCTATCGTTATTGCTATGCTTGAGTTGATTTGATGTTCTAGGGCATGTGGATGAACCATATGGATCTAATTTCAGATTTGTGATGAATGAATTTCTAAGTTGCTAGAATTGCTAGGAGGTTAGGTTGTGATTGATTTATTACGAATAGCTAGGGATTTCCATCGATTGGGGTTTGCAAGAGATTGGATTCCTATCGATGGGAAGGCCTAGATATTTGAATTAGGTTTATAATCGAGATTCTCTAGACTTGGTTTGCAAGAGATTGGACCAAAGCTAGGATTTTTATTATAAATCTATACTCATATTCGTTTGCAAGAGATTGGACGAATACGAACTATCACAACCTAGATCGTAACTCGAGTTTGCACGAGAGTGGGCTCGAGGAGCGATTGAACGATGATGTCGTTCTTCACGCTAGCGGCTTAGGCTAGGGTTTGCAAGAGATTGGGCCCTATCCTAGGTTTGCTATAGACCGGCGATAGCGCGAGAGCGTGAGCTTGGTTCTACATTTAGTTGCGACTA
>CM061142.1:255783725-255883722 GCA_030789695.1 Scilla litardierei
GGCCGCGAAGGATGGGGGCCTCCCCCCGCTGGTTTCAGTCGGCGGCCGCGAAGGAGGGGGCTACCATCCCCTCGATGTGCTCTGTCGACGGTTGCGAATGAGGGGGCTACCCCCCCCCCCCCCCGCCCCGCACGCTGTCCACTGTGCGTGGGGGCTCTAGCCCCCCCCCCCCCCCCCCCCGACCTGCTCTGAGGCGGGGAAAACAGCGATGGGGGGGTTCGGCCCCCACTTTTTTCTCATTAAGAACGACAGCGGTGGCGATTTTGGTGGTGGAGATGGGGAAAACACAGAACCAATAAAAACACCCTTATTTAAATTAAAAACTAATTTTTGTAGTAAAAATTTGATTTTTATTATTGAACTCAATGTTTTTATCATAAAAATTTGATTTTTATTGTTAAAAACATCGATTTTGGTCCATAAACTAGCAGATCTAAACATATTCTACAAAAGAAATAGGTTTAGATCGGGTTTTAGGTATGATTACCTCTAGATCCGTCCTCCAGATCTAGCGACGTTTGACGAAGCCTACGCGTGGAAGATGACGCCCGTGCGTGGTGAATCTACCTCCTCCTCGTTGCCCTCACAAGATTGAATCTTCGAAAAATTTCAGAGCTTTCATGCTGTTAACGTGTTATGAAGGCGGCGACTACGGAACATGTAGCCATATATTTATAAGAAAAGATTACATAATGGGTAGATACCCTAATCCTAAGTATGCTCCACATGGGCCAACAAAAGCACATTCATAACAAATGCTTGATTGTTTGAAAGAACTTAGTTCGCTCTTTAACTTAAGTAATTTGTGCTTTCCTTTTCATATATCTTTTTCTATACAATTTTAGTAAAAATAGAATTTTATATAAACTTAATTTTCTTTTATTTTCGTACTATTGATATTTGCTTTGTATTTACCCAAACCCCCTTCATAGTGCTGCCTGCACAACACAAATGGAAATAAGGATCAACACTGATATGATGTGTGTATAAGCGATCATGTGCATATGAGCCTATGTAGAACTATAATACTACTATCAAGTGCCACTGTAACCGCACGTTCACACAATTGATCCTATTGGAATTGGATACGCCCATAACAGATTTAACCCATGGGATAAATAGTAATTATAGTATTATTAAAGTGATTATATGTAAATTGAATTAACCTTGATGGATAATTACAATTTACAGAAGTTCAGGGTTCCCAATGCAAATTTTTTTTATAACTAATTTTGTTAACATTGAGTATTCAACGGTAGAAAACTGCTCCCCTTAATTCCTATATAATTCCTCGATTGGCAGAGAGAAGATCATTAAAGAGAAACCAAGATCTCTCTCCCCTCTCTCTCAACTCAAACCAAGAGAAGAAGTAGACAGAGATATCTTAGTGGTGAAAACAAATTGGATTTTCTTCGGTGATTTCCAATACGATCCAAGACGCTCCCCTAATCCGCTGCGAATCAAGGTGATGTGTTCTCATCCCTAAATCTAACATTGGTATCAGAGCGTTTTCAGCCACCATCTTCACGCGTACAGTCTCTACGTTTGCCTGCGATAAATAAGAGAGGGCAGAGCCCTCTTCCGTGCCGAAGGGCCAAGGCCATGGGGCTCCGCGACTGAGGGGCCCAGCCGATCGTGTGCTCGGAGAATGGTTTCGTCTATCGCCGTTTGTTGGCCTAGGGCATTGACAAAGAGGATTCACTCTTGCCTCTAGGGCTTGATCGGTAATGGAATCACGATCGGGCCTTGGGTTTGCCCATCGGAATCGGTCGCTCTGGTGCATGAGGTTCGATCGTCGGATGTTGCCACTAGGGAATCGAGTTTTTCCCGGCTCTGTTCGGCATCCACAGTGGCTTCGCACCTCCTGTCCCTCAATGCTTTGCAATGGGGTTCGTCCCCCTCGATGCTTCCCCCTTCGTTGCACTTGGTGATTGGAGTCTAGGGGCTACCCCTCTTCTCTGTTGCTCAGCGGTAGGGGAATTCGAGCCGGCCCCCCTCTGTGTGCAGGGGCACTGAGTTTGGTCTTGACGAAGGTCTCCATGGAGCTTAGTAACTGTGGACTAGCAGTTCTCTTCACCGACAGGAATGTGCCTCCCTCGCTAGGCGGTGCCCTCTTGCCATTTGTAGTACATCATGGATTAACAAATTCATTTGCAATTTTTTTAATTTTATACCGATGCTTATCTGTTCATCTCGGAACTTGAAAACAAATGGTATTTTGACTTCATACGGATGTTTGTTGTTTTCCTTTCCCAGCAGTAACTGTGACTTTCATTGGGCTGACTATGTATAAGGGCCTTAAATTGACATCCTAGACAGTGGCCTGTCAGAGTGTCCATGTGCCTAGACAGTAGCCTGTCAATTGCCTTAATTATTAAGTGCACTAGGCACAAAGTTAGCTAGACAGTGAATTAAGGCCTTTCAGTGCCTTAAAAGTTTTTTTGGTGTTGAATGGCCGATTTTTAAGAGTGTTTTATTGTTTTGTTAAATTTTATTGGTCTTGTTGATTGCTTTAACAAGCTATCATTCCCTATTGATTACTTAAACAATGGTTATTAATCCTAATTGATGTAGATAACCATTAATGTATGCATATGTTGACATCCAGCAACAGCAACAGTATATGCATAACCATGTGTTTTATTAATTGATGAAATTTGATTTATTCAATGTATTATGCATGCTATCTATGTTTCATATATGATCATGAAACCACATTTTTGAATTGATCTTGGTCTTCTTCTTCTTGCTGCTGCTCTATTTAAATAATATGTGTAATAATTTTATGTTCTATGTGGATACATAAATTTAGTGGGAGCAATACGATATTCTGATAATATATGTGGGGACTTATATTTGTTCGAAAAAGTAACTAAAATATAAGTATATTTTTGAAAGAGTATTTAAATTTAACGATAAAGTTTTTAGTCATGAACGATGATTGGGAATTTAATGAACTTTCGACTCTGTGCTATTAACTGAAGCGTTATATTTAAATACTTGAAAAAAAAATTTTGGGCAAAGTTACTTATCTTCTAAATGTCTCTCTATATTTCAGTTATTACTTAGACAATCCTATAAATATGGCTGATATCAAGAACATTATTGCTGACCTCAACAAGGGAGATCGTCTCAATGGAGACAATTTCAATATCTGGAGTTTTCGTATCAATTATGTCTTGGAGGAACAAGAGGTCATTGAAACCATAAATCATAAATTGGAAGATCCTGGTGAGGGTAACACCACCCAACACAGGCGTGCAGTTGAGATTTACAATGAGTGGAAGAAAAAGGATGCCACTGCACGCGGCATCCTTGTAAGCTCAATGAAGAATGACTTTGCTTGTGAATACAAGGATTATCCTACTGCATATGACTTGTGGAAGGCCTTGTCTGATAGGCTGGGAGGATAATCTGTGTCGAAGTTACGACAGCTCACTATAAAATTTGATACTTATAAGATGGGTTCCAATCAGACCATTAAGCAACATCTTCGAAAGATGTCTAGAATGATTAAGGAACTTGCTGCTGCTGGGTGCAACCTAACTGATGAACAACATGTTCAAGCTGTGATCCGTTCTTTGCCTGGCTCCTGGTAACATACGAAAGTCAACTTGCCACATAATGAAAGTGTTAAAGACTTTTGATGATGTGGCACCTCACGTAGAATTGGAAGACGAAATGTTGTCTTCTCTGAAACCACAATCTCATTCCTACGTGACGGAGACAAGTTCCAGGAAAGGAAACTTCAAGAGGAAGAGGTTCTGGAAGAAGAACCATGGCAAAGATGCAACTATGAAAGACAAGTCCAAGGGGCTGAGGAAATTTGATAAGAAGAAGAAGAAGAAGAAAATGAATGTTGATAAGTTGATGTGCTTCAACTGTCGTCAGAAGGGACACTTCGCTCGGAAATGTCATGAGCCAAGGAAGGTAACTTCTGATTCTTCTTCTTCTATTCCTTGTCATAATGCATATGTGTCGAGCTCCATTATGCTCATAGAACCTGATCCTTTGATGGATTGTTGATTCAGGAGCGACAAACCACATAGCAAGAGACAGAGATTACTATGTGGAGTACCACTGTGTTCCTGGGGGAACCAGATGGGTGTATGTCGACAACAACAACAAGCTAGAAGTAAAGGGAGTCAGTACGTGCAAATTAGAATTGCACGGAGGACGGACCTTAATATTACATGATGTCTTGCATACTACAGAAATAAGGTAGAACTTAGTTTCTGTAATATCCTTAGCTAGATTTGGATTTAATTTTTTATTTGAACAGCATGGACTGAATATAAGTTTGTGTAACGAATATTATGGATCTGGTATGGTTTGGCAATTCTTAATACAAATATTTGTTCTTCTGGTTATATGTTAACCACCTCTTCATCTGTTGTATCTGATAATGCAACATTATTATGGCATGCTAGACTAGGTCACATAGGAAAAGCCAGGATAGAACGCTTGGCTAAAGAAGGTCTTTTGGGATCTCTCACCAAAATAAAAATTCCTACTTGTGAACCATGTTTAGCAGGCAAATCAATTAGAAACCATTTGGAAAGGTAATACGAGCTGAAACACCATTACAACTAATACACTCTGACATTTGTGGACCCATGAGTGTGAGGGCTAGGCATAGTGACTCATATTTCATTACATTTATAGATGACAATTCTCGGTTTGGAAAGGTATACCTCATATCCCATAAATCTGAAGCATTAAAATGCTTCAAATTGTTTCTCAACGTAGTTGAGAATCAATTGGATAAAAAAGTTAAAACCTTGAGGACAGACCGAGGAAGGAAATATCTTTCAGATCAGTTTAAAGATCTATGTAATGAAAAAGGAATTCTAAGACAGCTTACTACTCCTTATACACATCATCAGAATGGTGTTGCTGAGAGAAGGAATATAACTCTCTTAGAAATGGTTCGATGCGTGATGTCACAAGCAAAATTACCAATTAAGTATTGGGGAGATGCATTGTTGACAACTGCACATGTTTTGAACATAGTACCCTCCAAATCTATTCATAAACCCCCATATGAACTTTGGACTGGTAGAAGTCCTAATTTGAGTTTTTTAAAGCCATGGGGATGTGCAGCTTATGTACAGGACACTTCTCATAAGCATGTGAAATTGGGACCCCGAGGAAAGAAGAGTATATTCATTAGATACTCTGAACACTCAAAGGGTTATGTTTTCTTTGGTGATCAAGAAGACGACATTGTCACAGAATATGAATCAAGGGATGCCATGTTTATAGAGGATATGTTCCCTAAACAAGGCGAAGTCAGAAATTAAAATGATCTCCATGAGTTGGAAGATCCACACTTCGTGGGTATTATGTCATTTAAGGTACAAGAGAATACTTCTCGAGTCCCTGAGATTAGTGGGAGGGGTGTGTCCAAAAGAGAAGTAATTCAGAATTCTCATCTTGATGAGTCAGTTAGGAGAGGCAAAAGGGTTAAGGTTCCCCGACGAAGATTTGAAATCGAAGGGGAAACCTTAATTGTCGTATCTCAAGACGACGAAAAACCTCAGAGCATAGAAGAAGCTTTATCTCGTCATGATCGAGATTTTTGGAAGAAATCTATGGAGGAAGAAATGGATTCCATGAAATTTAACCAAGTTTGGGAACTAGTAATCTTACTGCCTACTCGAAAAACCATTGGAAATTAGTGGATTCTCAAAATAAAGAGAAAGGCGGATGGATCCATTGAAAGACATATGGCTCGGCTGGTGGAAAAGGGATATACCCGAAAGGAAGGTATAGAAAACGAAGAAACCTTTTCCCCAATTGTTAAATTTGCCTCTATTCGCCTAATACTAGCTTTAGTTGCTCACATGAATTTAGAACTTTACCAAATGGATGTCAAGACGACATTCCTAAATAGTGAACTAGATGAGGAAATTTACATGGATTAGCCAGTAGGTTTCATTATTAAAGGCCAAGAAAATAAAGTATGTAAATTACATAAATCTATATATGGCCATAAACAAGCATCTAGGCAATGGAACAAGAGGTTTCATAGAGTTGTCACTACATTTGGTTTCAAGATGATCGAAGAAGATCATTGTGTTTATGTAAAGCAACATAAAAACAAATTTGTCATCTTGACATTATACGTAGATGACATTTTGTTAGCTAGTAACGATATGGAGTTTCTGATAACCATAAAAGAATGGTTATCATCGAACTTTGAAATGAAAGACATGGGAGAAGCGGATTTTATACTTGGTGTAAAAATCCGAAGAGATCGTTCTAAGAGATTTCTTGCATTGTCGCAAGAAACATATATTAATATAGTGTTAGAATGATTCAACATGGCTAACTGATCCAGTTGAAACTCCAACATCGAAAGGCGATAACCTAAGTCTAAATGATTGTCCTAGTACAGCAGATGCAAGGAACATAATGGCAATAGTGCCATATGCAAGTGCAATGGGTAGCTTAATGTATGTCATGTTGTGTACACGGCCAGACATATGTCATGCAGTAGGATTTGTAAGTCGATATCAGTCGAATCCTGGACCTGGGCATCGGAAGGCTGTAAAGATGATCATGAGATATTTAAAGGGCACAACCAACTACAGTTTGTGCTACGAAGGTTTGTCCACCAAACTGGAAGGCTACACTGATGTAGACTATGGGGGAGATGTAGATGAGATGAAATCTACATCAGGATATGTTTTCTTGCTGGGATATGGGGCCATATCATGGTGCAGTAAGAAACAAACTTGTGTAGCTCTATCAAATATGGAAGCAGAATTTGTTGCTGCTTCACTAGGAGTTTAGGAAGATATTTGGTTACGACGGTTCGTACAAAATTTGGGTATAAAACAAGAACCAGTTATTGTCTACTGTAACAATCAAGCTGCAATAGCTTACACCAAGGACCCAAGATACCAGAGTCGTACCAAACATATCGACATACGATACTATTTTGTGAGAGACATTGTTGCTAAGAAGATAGTTTATATCAAGTATATATCTACGCACAAAATGGTTGCTGATCCTCTTCCTAAACCTTCCTAGAGATACTTTTTTGAAACATGTAAAAGCTCTAGGATTGCGTAGAAATTTAAATATACTTATGTATGTACTTTATTGTATATATTTTGATATTGTTCAATAAAATATTTATTTCATTCATTGTGTTGGATGATATGTGTTTGCCCAATAGTGTTATTTGTTAACAAATAAAGAGAGTACATAAGAAAAGGTATGTCAAATAGGCATAGAGATTGGCCTTCTCACATAGGCAATCGCCTCTGACGTTCTAGGTGAACGGGCAGGGATGGAGCTTAATCCTCTATAAAAGTCGCCTTGAGTAAGTTTCAAGATGAGGTAATTTTATATATACAAATAATGACCGAGACGAACAGATTCCCCAAAATTCATCTAAGCGTATTCATGAGGCAAACACGAATTCTTAGAGCAATTGATTGCTGTAGAATTCAGTGTTAAATGTATGATTATAGTTAACTTGGAGTCTGAACGGTGTTGGATTGAATTACTCCAAAGACAAACACAATACACCTTTGCATGTGATTCTTACCACATGTGCTGTAGTCGACCTTAATGTGAAGTGAGAAACAGGATCCCTGCCTCTCCAATGTGTGAGTCCCTGGAGGATTGGGTTCCTCTCTATACCCTTTTACTATTGACTAATATTCAATGTCTCGGTCTTGGTGATAGCTACTTTAGCATATTCCTTATGGCCACGAGTGATTCAGTCTAAAAGGGTTGTCTGGGAAAGCGACTGAGTTGTGACTTATAATATTGAGTGCAAAGGAATGGCTAAGTTTGTTAATATCGAGTTTGATGATCTCAATGGCTGGCCAATCTGTGTGATTAAGAGACATCAATATGAAAAATATTTAAGTATGTCATCAAGAGTATATTATTATTAAGAGGGATCAAGAGTACTTAAATTGATACAACAAATTAGACCTGGGGTATTATAAGCGACGGAAAAACTGTAGAGGATCGAATTTATAAAAGGCAGTTTTGTATCTCTAACCAGTGCACAACAAGATTGCCTATATTCGCTTATGGGTCGCACGACCAAGTTACCAAGTATGAAGTCTTCTTCACGTGTTGTTTTTGTAACAATAATCCCATCATGTGCGAGTGGGAGATGTTGGAATTGGGTACGCCTATGACGAGTTTAACCCAAGGGGTAAATAGTAATTATAGTATTATTAAAGGGTTTATATGTAAATTGAATTATCCTTGGTGGATAATTGCAATTTACAGAAGTTCAGGGTTCCCAATGCAAATTTGTTTTATATCTACCCTTACGTTATTTTGTTAACGTTGAGTTTTCAACGGTAGAAAACTGCTCCCCTTAATTCCTATATAATTCCCCTATTGGCAGAGAGAAGATCATTAAAGAGAAACACAGATCTCTCTCCACTCTCTCTCAACTCAAACCAAGAGAAGAAGTAGACAAAGATATCTTGGTTGTGAAAACAAATTGGATTTCAGTGTAACAAACATTGCACTTGCTTTGAAGCCATCATCAAAATATTCAACAACTTGAAACAAACATTGCACTTGCATCAATCAAAACAAAGGGGCAGGAGTTCAGTGTAACATCTCCCTCCCTACCAAGACCAACTATAACTAAAGCTCAAATTAAACATAATCTGTCTCCCTTACAACTCAAGTTTGCCAACATTCTCCCTTTTACTTCAGTATAACACGGTAGAATGACCGATATGACCCCATCTCGGCGCAAGCATGATGAAGACCACATCTTCAACTTCCTGGTAAGGGGAAAGGGCAGTAATGTCCTTTTCAGGAAACTCAGCTGGGCATTCTCCATCCGGAGTCCCTTTAAAGTCTTCAAGCTACAATGCCACCCCAACCAACAACGTAGAAACACAAAAGCACACACAAATGATTAGAAACAGCATGATCAGGGAATCACTTCAGCCTTGATGGATGCGGCGTTTCCTCGTGAATGGGCGACAGAAAACTCCGCGGCGGCCTTCTTCCAGTGCACCAGATGGCTACTGGAAGAAAACGTCGACTCCCCTAGCTGCCGCTACCACTATTTCTGCGATTCTACTTACGCCGGCAACTATCCACCCATTGTGGACTTGTCGGTGCTCATCTTTGCCGTTTCCTCCTACATCTCGGTCACTGCTTTCACCCTCGTAGGATTCAGCAGCAACATTAGAATCGGGACCTCAGGGATAAGGTATCTACTGCCGTCTGGGCCCATATCACTACCTCTGATCCTCCTCATCCTTGCCAATGGATCGAGAATCAACACTCTGTTTCCTCTCTCGGCCTTCGGCCCTGCCCTTCACCATCTTGTGCACATCTCCGCTCTCGCCTTTGAATATGATCAGTCGGCGGACAAGGGCGTGAGGTATGCAATTCTTGAGGCCTCAACAGTGTCCGGTATTTTACATGCAAGCTTGTACCTAGACTCCATTATAATGCCTTACTACACCGGGCTCGATGCCCTGACAATGTCCAACTACCCCGGTGACTGTGAAACTTGCGTGTTCCGGGCACGAGCTTTGGTGGCGGGTGGAGGATTCGTCTCCTACAGAGGGCGGTCCAAGACGATAATGGCGGTTATCGCTACTCTGTGTTCAAGGATGCTGAGCAGGATTTTTGGGGAGGAGAGGCTGAAGCTGGTGGTCAAAGTGAAGAAGTCTTTGGAAGGGCTGAGTTGGATATTGATAGCAACCGATGTTGTATACCTTATCAATAATGTCCCACATGAAAATGACATTATTAATGCAATGGCATATGGAGGGATCTATTCTTTGATCTTCCTGAATGTGTTGAGAAAGTTTCGAAGTTCCTTGGTTCGGATAGCAGAATGCTTCAAGTTCGAGAAGAGGGCTGGTCTATGCCATGATATTATTTAAATTTCATTGTGAAAAGAGAATGTCCGGGTTTGTATTGTTCACAAATTCGTTGAATCAATGCACTGTACACGTTTTTTTTTTAAAAAAAAATGAAGAAATAGAATCGTGTTCAAAGGCTGAATTCTAGGCTCAGGCCAGAAGGATCAAGGAAAAGAAGGCTGAAGCACATTCTTGGATCAATAGACATTCAAATATGGAAACAAATAAACAATCATTCGTAACTTACGTAAACATGATAAACGACATAAGTTACAATACATAATAAGCCCAAACATCTCTTTTAATCATGAATATATAAGCATGGTTAGACGAGTACCATGAAACAGGGACGGTATGACCATTCCATAACCTTCTCCGTGCCAATGCGAAGAGCTTGATATCCACATCGTAAAACCCTGCAATAGAGAGGCCTTTGATTGACAATCAAACCGGTTAGTAGGGGTGGCAAAAGGGTCGGGTCAGGTCGGGGTCGGGTTCGGGTCGGGTCAGATTTGACCCCACCCAGATAGGGGTAAACCCAACACGATCCGGATTGAAGTCGGGTCCGGTTCGGGTGACCCGGAAAATACCCGGGTCGGGTTCGGGTTCACCTGTCAAGTTAAGATTTGAATTACGCGTAACTGCTTCTTTTTCGATGTCCAGATATTTCTTAAGAGTCCCCGTCAATTTATCAAGTGCACCGAAATAACATCTATTATACATTTGACAGCTATTTTTGAATCCTATGGTGACTAGGACAAGCTGACTAGGACAAAGGGGTTATAGAAAGAGAGCCAGAATTAAATCTTGGGGAATTAAAGGTTGGGATGAAGCTTTGAGATGAAGGGTTTGTATTAACTCAGCCTTTTGATTTGTGGGTCCCATGTGATTGTGAGCAAAAGTCCCCAACTCTTTGCGTGAGCTGGTAAGAGCAATAATCTGTTTGTTTTGGGAAGATCAAGGGGCTTTTTTGGGGGAGAGCAACAGGAATTTGCTGAGAGCTTCCCTAAAATAGGCACTTCCTCTTCCCCAAAATATGAAGATATCAGCAAAGATTTTGCTAGAGCATCAAAGAGCTTTTCTGGGCTTTTCTGGGTCTTGCTTCTCGCCACCAAGGATACAACAGATTTCTCGCCACTAAGGCTACAACAAAGGGGACATGATCGGAATCAGGGATCAAGGACAAACCTTCTTCTTCTTCTTCTGTCTATGGCTGGTTCTAACCGGATTCAAAGCCTTGGCAGCCGAGATGGTGTCATTCTGGAACTGCATCAGGGTCGCCCTCTTCGACTTTCGATCCCCCGTCGCTAGCTTTCCAAGCGTCGAAGTGTGGCCCATGGCAGCAGAAGGCGGAGTGTTGCAGGGGATCTTGATGTTGTTATACATTTTCTGGTTATGTATAAAATCCATCCATTTTCTATTTATGATGTTATACATTAAATCCTAAGTTGATATCAAATCCCTCAGCGTCAAGCAAGAGGGCAAAAAATCCATCCTTTTTCTGTTTATGTGTGGAAATGGCTACAAGTTCAGAACAACCACTGTTGCAGGGGATCTTGATCACTGGGCACTTCTCGGGGCCCAATGAAATAAATTAAAAAAACAATGAAATATTGCAGGATGGAAAATGTTGCCCATGTTGCAGGCATCACAAGGGGGCGGCTGCTGTGTACTATGAGAATTGCCCAGATTGCAGGCTTGATCGAAAGAACGAAGCAAACCCAGGACTACCTTATAGGGAATTTCTTTACATATGGGTTGTGGCCCTCTGCTCTGGTAAAATTTCAATCTCAGTCAACTGGAGTTTTGTGTGTGTTAAATTTGTCTGATTTCAACATGCTTTTCAACATTGTTCATGAGACTAATAATTTTGTTAGGCCAAAGTTTTCCCTTTGTGCTTTTCAACATTGTTCATGAGACTAATAATTTTGTTAGGCCAAAAGGAATAAATTATAAATTAATAATAGGCAAACAGTGATTAAAACAACAAATCCTGGGGCCCCAAATGGCAGGGATCCATGGATTAAAAAGATCCGTTCCTTTTGGCATATTTTTCTATGAATTATTATTTTCTGTTAACTGATCTCAGAAAGTGTTTCTCTTGCTGCTCAATTCCTTTATTATTTCACAAAACTTGATTGCTATTGTATGGTTGAAGGCTCGCAAAAGGTCACGGCAAAGACGAGGTCGAACGTGGGGGCACGCGTTAACGAATATCTTCCCTTACACTTTTGCATCGATTGGGATCGCCATCTTTATCGGAGTCTCTGTTCTCAGTACAGCTTGGTACTCATCTAATCTCGCTTTCTTGGTTATTTCCCTTCAATTGTTCAGTGTTTTCATTTCGGATCATTTGTGATGATTTCGATGGCATTTATATCACGATGAGCAGCTTAATTGGTGTCACAATCAAAGCACCCAGAATCAGCTCGAAGAATCTCATCAGGTATGAAAATCCTCTATAATTTTACACAAATCAGAAAAAAGGTGGAATTTTGTAAATCTCAGTGTGTTCTTTGTGGCGTGTGCAAGCGGATGACATTGCGATTTTGGGTTTAATTGTTTGTTTTAATGTGAAATATTTTTTTCACTTCAATATCTGATTCTTGGTGTGTTCCTTCTGATTGAATATCTGATTCAATTCAATGTAAAAAGTGGACATTAAATGGATTTTTGACCATATAATGATCCCATTTTTTGATAAAGATACATGGGCAGACTTCATTATTTGTGAATCCTTGCTGTGCAAGGAAATCACTAAGTCTGTTATACCACATTTTGACCGATTGCTTTTGACCATATAATGATCTATGCAGCCTTACAGAGAATACGTCCCGAGGTATCTCTTTCATCTCTGGGGGTAGATTAAACACATCAGAAAGTCTCATATAGATCTTTTTATCTATATCGCCATATAGATATGCAGTCACAACGTCCATGAGCTGGAATTCTAGCCTTTCAGAGAAGTTAGGCTTATTTAAAATCGGAATGTGTTCGCATCCATGACCGGGGAATATGTATTTTCATAATTAATCACCGGTCTTTGGAAAAACCCCTGGGCTACAAGGCGTGCCTTGTAGCGAACGATCACATTTTCTTCATTTCTTTTTCTTATGAAAACCCACTTATATCCCACAGGTTTAACACCTACTGGTGTTTGGACTACTGGTCCAAAGACTTTACGTTTCAAGAGTGAGTCCAGCTCTACTCTTATTGCCTCGTCCCACTTTGGCCAAACATCTCTGCGTTTACATTCCGCTAGAGATAGTGGTTCGACGTCATCGTCGTATTCAGCGACGTGAACAATAATAGCGAAAGAAAAATCGTCGACGACGACTGTGCTATATCGGTCCAGTACCTCTCCAGTACGTACAAAAATTAATGATGTTTCTCCTATTGTTTCCTCTGCAGGGGAAATAAGGAGGGGAGAAGTAGCTGGTCTGAGCTCAGCATCATGTGGAGGGATAATCTTATTATCTCCAGGAATCTTCCTCTTTCGAGGAACTTTATCTTTTGAACCTGGTGGGCGTCCTCTTTTCAATTGAGGTACATCCAGTTCTGCTGGGGTGGATTGCATCCATCTTTGGGGATGTCAATCCTAGCTAGCATGTTAGCAGCAGGGACGTGTGAACAGACAATCTTCTGGTTGTCCGTGAACTTATCCGGCAAAAGATGTACTGTATTCTGAATGTGAAGGATCTTCAGGATCTCATCTTTACACAGATTAGTATGCGGATCATATAGGGACAAAGACTTCTGGTCCCATATAATGGTCTCGGTAGCTTCAGGCTTCTTAGACTGTGTGCCTAGTTTAGGAAAAATTTTCTCATCGAATTCACAGTCAGCAAGACGTGCCTTAAATGCGTCCCCTGTGAGGGGTTCCAGGTATCTGATAATTGAGGGTGAATCAAACCCAATATAGATACCTAGACGATGCTGAGGACCCATTTTGGTCCTCTGAGGTGGTGCTATTAGGACATATACTGCACAACCAAACACTCTCAAATGAGAGATATCCGGAGGTGCGCCATATACAAGTTACATCGGGGATAATGTATGACCTCCAGATGGCCTTATCCTAATAAGTGATGCGGCATGTAAAATAGCATGTTCCCAAGCATCCAAAGGCAACTGGGATTGCATAAGCAATGGACGTGCAATCCATTGGAGTCTCTTTATAAGAGACTCTGCTAATCCGTTCTGTGTGTGAACATGTGCTACTGGATGTTCAACTTCAATACACGTTACCCGACAATAGTCTTCGAAGACTTGTAAAGTGAATTCGTCCGCATTATCAACACGTAGTTTCTTGATATGGTTATCGGGAAAATGCCGCAACCATATTATCTGTGACAATAGCTTTAGAAAAGCTAGGTTGCGGGTGGACAAGAGGCACACATAAGACCATTTTGTGGATGCATCAATCAGTACCATGAAGTACCGAAATGGGCCACTTGCGGGGTGAATATGCCCACAAATGTCACCATGAATTCTATCAAGGAAGACAAGAGACTATAATCCCACTTTCAGGAGGGATGTTCTCGTTATTAGTTTTCCCTTGAAACAAGGGGACAAGGAAATTCACCCTTATGCAGAATATTCAGGTTCTTCAAATTATGTCCACGGGATTCAGTGATGATGCGTCGCATCATAGCTGATCCAGGGTGACCAAGTTTGTTGTGTCAGAGTTGGAACTTTGGCAATGATAGGCACGTGTGGTGCTCAGTCATATTGGCGTCTATTGGTTGAATGTATGTATGGTAGAGACCCGACGGGAGTCCCTTGAATCGTTCGTAGACGGTCTTCTGGCCATCTGTTTGACAAGTTACATACAGATATTAAACTTTATTTTCATCTCTAGGTTCTAAGTGATATCCGTTTAAACGAATGTCCTTGAAACTTACGAGATTCCTATTTGATTTAGGAGAGAAAAATGCATTCTTTATTTGAAGTCTTGTGTTATTTGGGAGAAATATTATTGCTTCACCAGATCCTTCGATTATTTTGGACAGTCCTGAAATTGTGATAACAGGACCGTCATATTTATGTATGCTATTAAAATGGCAATGTTCGCGAAGGATTGTGTGCATCGAGGCACTGGCCACTAGGCGCTCATACTTCATCTATATAAGCAAAACGAAATTTTATTTAAGTAAATGTAAAATGACATTCAAATAAAAGTTCGTACAAAAGCAAACTAAAGATGAAGCTACATGTAATTTTAAATGCATAGATATAAAGATAGGGCTCAATCGAGCAGGTCGTCATTCTCGAAGTCTTTTGTAGTGAACTTCGTTAGCGGCTGAACAACCGCCAAGTTTGTTTTAGGCGGATGCTTCTCGCCTGAGGTGGCGAGGTGTGCGACAGTTTCTGGACCAATGTATAGTCATGCCACATTGGTGGCATTTGTCCTCCCAGTTCTTCTTTGGAATTGACACTGGAATAATGTTCTTATGCTTCCATGTGAAGTTTTTCTTCCCTTTGTAGTTGTTGTTCTGGGGAGGTGCTATTGCTGTTTTCATCGCAGCTTTCCCCATGTTCTTTCTAGCATTCTTCTTGTTATGCCACTTCTTAGGAGTAAAATTGTGGACTTCAGGGAGATGAACAGCACCTGCAGGGCACAGATTATGTGTGGCCAGTAATAAATCTCTATTTTTCTCCGCCCGTAGAAGGCAAGAGAGCAAGTCAGAGAATTTCGTGAAGTTTCGTTCACGATACTGTTGCATAAGGATTGCATCTTTCTCGTGAAACGACGTGAATGTCTTCTCCAACATGCTGGTCTCAGAGACTTCTTCAACACACAACTTCAGGCATGAGGTGATATTATGAAGTGCCGAGTTGTACTCAGCCACGGACTTATAGTCCTGAAGTCGCTCATAACTTCAGATCCACTCGCCAACTCAGGTAATTCTTTCCTGCAGCATCAAGAAGCTCGAAATTGACGCTTGCCAATTTTGCCATTTATCTATGCAATTTAAAATAAGCATGAATTAATTAAAATGTAAATTCATGCATAAAGAATAAAATAAGTAAAATGTGGGGATCGGCCAGATACCCAAAAACATACAAAGTCCAAAGTCCGATTTACAATTCAAAAAGAAAAGAAAAATACATGTTGGAAACCGAGAAGGGGTCCTTATGTTTTGCAAATTTCACCTCCGTCTTCATATGTTGGTACACCGGTCTTTGGCATTTATACATACAATCCACACTTGCAAATTCTCTCAAAAGAAAATAAAAGTGCAAGGAAATTAAAGGTATCAAACTGGCCAATTCCAAAAACACATTTTAACTTATATAAACATCCACACGGTTTTAAATATGCTATAGGCACAAAGAAGCAACCACGCATATAACTCAGGCATATATAATATGGAAAAAAGAAACTATAAAATATAATAATCTCTCGGACCACGGGGAGACGTCATACACCGTTAGGTTAGATGACTAACGGCAGAGCGGTTGCTGGATCCTTAAGATAATTATATTTTGAAAATTTTTAATAATCCATAAATAATTAACAATGCAAGAGAGATGTTTACATAATATTAGCAATTTTAACATGGATAAAAAACAGTAATTTATATACAAAATTTCTCCAATTTTATAAGAAGTTTGCCAAAAATTATTACCAATTTTTCCTTGAATTTTTCAGAATTGTCCAGGATTTTTCTGGGATTTTCTGGTAATTTTAAGGAATTTTGCATATATAAATCTAGTTTAAAAATAGATTTTTAACATAGACTCGCTGAAATTTTTATTTGCTTGTGGGCCTAGCTAGGGTCTGCAGGCCCAGAATAGCTTAAAATTTTAATTTTAATTTTAACAATCTGGGCTTCAAGCCCATGGGGTTAATAATATACCCAAAACCCAATAATAGGGTTTGTTGAAAAACCTTAATCTCTAATTTTAGGGTTAGATAAATAGGTCAGCCATCATCTCCCTCCGTTATCAAAAGCAGCCATGGGGAGGGTGTTGAGTATTGGACTTCTCCCTACTTGGTGTTAATGATGAGCAAACATAAATACTTATGACTAATCCCCTATTTTGCAGTTAATCCATTGCCTAAGCTAATTATGAAGATCTACTTGCAATGGATGACACTCAAAGATCATTGAAAGCAAATGAAATGGATTGGATGATTGTTGATGGTCTTTGAAGCTCCATGAAGACTTCAAGCTCATGCGTTGGATAGAAGAGAGTTATTCGTGAATGTAAATTTCTTTTATCTTTTCTAGCATGTAGCTTAGAAGTAGAACTTTGTTGGAGCACTCACACACATCTTCAATTCAGTCTTAGGACATCATTAGATCATTCGTCCTTAGACTCCAATTCATTTCTTGTTTGATTGTGCTTGTATTGTTTATAACAGTCAACTGCTGAACGTTTTACAGTCGTCTGTCTCAAAACCAGTGGACTGTATTATGTTCTACAGTCGCCTATTATGCACAATCTTTTACAAACTAGTTTTGGGCTTCTCTGTTTTTTATTTCCACAGGCGACTCATGAACGATTCACAGGCGCCTGTCCAAGTGACAGTCGACTGTGTTTTGTTTATCAGTCGCCTGTATATCTTTTGCTTAAACTCTGTTGATCTTTCTTTTACGACCAGCCGACTTATGTTGGATTTACAGTCGACTGTCCATTGGATCAGTCCACTGTTACTGCTGCATCAGTCGTCTGTCTGTGAGCCAATTTGTTGACTCAGCTCTCTGGAAAATCTCAGGGTTTTGACAGTCGTCTTTATAAGGATTTACAGTCGCCTGTTCTGATTAACAGTCGACTATTTTATCCTCATCAGTCGTCTGTCTTGTTATCTCAGAATATTTCCAGAATTCTTCCACTTACCCATTTAACGGCCAGTCGCATGTAGAAGGATTTACAGTCGCTTATTGGTTCAAAAGTCGACTGTCTATACTTCACCAGTCGACTGTCCACGTGGTAAGTTACCATTATGAATTCTCACCTACCCTTGCTGACTGTGCAACAGTCGACTGTAGTTTCCTCAATAGTCGACTGTCGCGAGCGCAGATTCTTTCCGTTGAGATTTTTCTCACGGATTCCAAAAGGGTTTTTGCTAATTCTGTTTTGTGGATTTGAGAAACCTATATAAGGAGCATCTACTGTTCCATTGAAATGTTACCTAGGCTATTGCAAAATCTCTCAAGTTTTCATTCTCAAGATCAAAAGCTCTCAAATCCAAAAGCCCTAAGAATTCCAATCTTTGATCTCTTGCTCTCCAACCTAGAATCAAAGAGTTATCTTCTAGGCATTTGGTGCAGTCAAGAGAAAGGGCTTTTCCTCTCTTCCAAGAGAGTCTTCAACACACAACACACTTCTCCTTCAAGTTCTACTTCAAGTCATAGGTGATTGTAAGTGTTGCTTTCTTATTTCATAACTTTCGTTATTTGGATTTGCTCTCGGGTTGTGAGAGTGGTTTGCTTGCTCCCAAGTTGTGGGAGTGAAGTTCAATCGATTGTATTTCGATTTCACTTGTAGGATTTCTACAAGTGGTTTTTAAGGAAACCTGAAGTTAGGGTTCTAACTTGAGTATCCGGAGGTATCCGGGTGGAAAGGACGTAGGATTACCAGGAACAAGTCGGTAAGTGACTTGGGTAATCTGAACCCTTGAAACATCCTTGCGTCTGCATTTGTTTCTAATTGGGTTTAATTTTAATTCCGCAATATTTTTGTTGGTTAGCATTTAAATTGGTGTAACTATCTTTTTAAATTGCTTGAACAGTATTCAACCCCCTTCTAATGTTTTCTCCATAGCCAGGGTCCTTACAATTGGTATCAGAGCACAAGGTTATAGCTATGGCATTTAACAACAACAACATTCCTCTGCCGACTTCGTACAACAATCACGACCGTGATGGAGCGTCCACACTTTTTGAAGGTCAATCAACGGCCACGTTTCAATGGTACGAACTTTGGCTATTGGAAATGTAGGATGGAGACGTTCCTATGGAGTGCTTCTATTTGGAGAACCCTCCACAAGGAATACGTCGAGCCCACCGAAGTGGATTTCGAAAAATGGACGACTTCCAAGAAATCCGCCGAAGTCAACAACGCAAAAGCAATGAACGCTCTTCATTGTGCATTGGATCCGAATGAGTTCAACAAGATATGCACATGTAAGAGTGCATATCAAATTTGGAACCATCTCATCGTTACCCATGAGGGAACGAACAAGGTAAAACTTTCAAAGTTATATGTTGCCGTGCAAAACTTCGATTTGATTCATATGCAGGAAAATGAGAGCATTGCATCGATGTACGGACATTTTACCGACATCACCAATGAATTGGAAGCCCTTGGCCAAACATACACCGAACCTGAAAAGGTAAGGAAGATCATAATGTGAATGACCTCCAAATGGGAAAGAAGAGCTATCGCCATCGAGGAGGTCAATTATTTGAAGAACTACACAGTTCTGAATCTTATCGGGACTCTCATGTCTTATGAAGTAAGACGTGAGAACCGATTAAAGATTCGAGCTATGATGAATCCTTCGAAGGCCAAGAAGAAAGCTTTGGCATTCAACGCAAATTCATCATCCTCCGATAGTGAAGATTCAGAAGATGAAATGGATTTGGGTGAAATAGCCCAAATGGCGAAGAAGTTTCAACGCTTATTTCGCAAAGGTAAATTTCCCTCTAACAAAATATTTGAGTCTACTAATAATACTTCCTCTCTTTGCTTTAAGTGTAATAAGCCAGTGCACATCAAAAGGGATTGCCCAATGCTAAGAAACAAATAGAAGTGGAAGGCTCTGAAGTACCACAAGTCCGACAAGAACAAGAAAGATAAGAAGAAAGGACTCATAGGTACATTCGATGACTCTAGTGGAGATTCATGAAGTGATTCCGATGATGAGAAGGGTGAGAGTGCCCACATGTGTTTCATGGCACGAGAAGTTCCACTCTCCGATGAGAGTGATTCCGACACGGATGATACCGAGGTAACAATGGATGAACTTCGTATTGCTAATAAAGAATTATTTGCTAAATATCAAATTTTAATGCTTAGATATACTAGCTTAAATAAATTGAATGTTAGCAATTCATCTATTCCATGCATTATCAATAATGACACCATTGTTGATACTTTAACTCTTGAGAAAGCAAATTTAGCTTCTCAAAATGTCACTTTGAGAGATGAGGTGAATTCCCTCAAATCTCAACTAGATCAAACACATCCTAAGGATAATAGTGATCAAGTTACACGACACACACAATTGGGTTTAGAGAATGATTCTCTTAAAACTCAAGTGCATGAGCTCAAAGCACGGGTGTCCACCTTGAATACCAATATTTCTTCTCTTAAGGAGAAATATGAGCTCATATCCTCCCGTATTGTGAGATTTAATAAGGGAAAAGGACAATTGGATGATTTGCTTGCAAACCAATTTCCGGCCACACATCGTGTTGGTCTTGGTTTTGTGAATGCAAATGCATCCAATGCTCGCACTTCCTATAGTGGGGTCACTATAGACTTTATGAGGCCTTCCTCCGGTGCATCCACAAGTGGTGTCAAAGACACTATAGGTAGCAAACCTATCAAGAAAGTCACAACTTCACCATCTCTTCCTTTTGGCAATAAACCCACTAAGGGAGGAAAGCAAAAGAGAAGCCATGCTTACATGTACACCAACATTCATCCACGTAGGAAACCTCCTACTTCACAAGAGGATAATCATGAAACTTTTTATGTTCCACACCCACGGACACGTACAAATCCACACATGAGAAATACTCATGTACGTGCTCCTATACACCCATATGCACATACGCATCATTCTTACGTGTATGCACAACATCCTCATGTCATGCATGACCCATATGCTTCATACAACATGCATGTTCCCATGCATACATATCATTCTCATAAGTCATATGCATATCCACTACCGTATGTATATGCTAGAAACCATGTTCCTAAGAAGTATGCAACACATAGAAATCTAAAAGTATGCATGAAACTAGGAAAAGGACTCCCCAAATTTACACCATTTAGGATCCTAAGAACACTAGCCTAAATGATAGGAATGCTTATGTTGATTCCTATTTTCATGATGTTATTAGGAATAGTAATTATGTTGGGAAGCGGAAGTCCACTTGGACATGACTTCCAAAGGGCTAATCTCCTTGGACCCAACAAACATTGGGTACCATGAGCTTATGGTATATTATATAGGTACCCAAGAGAAAGAATAAGAGCAATAAAAGTTATATTAGCTCTAAAGGGAAAGGATGGATTCTCGATAGTGGTTGCTCCAAACATATGACATGAGATTACTCATTGCTCTCCGAAGTGATTAGCATCAAGGATGGTGCAACGGTCACTTTTGGAGGTAATCAAAAGGGAACCATCATTGGAGTAAGTATTGTCGGTAACCCTTCAAAACCCTTAATTACTAATGTATTTCTTGTTAGTGGCTTATGTCACAATCTCATTTCCATTAGTCAACTTTGTGACAAAGGTTACAAGGTTAACTTTGGAGAAGGATTGTGTACAATTGTTGATTCTAATTCGAATGTTTTATTTTTCGGTATTAGGCGTAAAAATATTTATTATTTGAGCTTGCCTAAAACCGTAGAACATTGCTTAGTTTCTAATACAAGTGAACAACTACTATGGCATCGCCGTTTTGGTCATGTTCACTTCAAGCACTTATATAAGTTAGCTAAGCATGATCTAGTCAAAGGTTTTCCTAAAATTGCTTTTAGTAAGAAAAACTTTTGTGATTCATGTCAAAGAGGTAAACTTAGTAAATCATCCTTTAAGCTTAAAGAAGGCATTACTTCTAAGAGGCCCCTAGAACTTCTTCATCTAGATTTATTTGGGCCAACTAGAACCGCTTCTTTAGGCAATGCTCATTATGGATTAGTTGTCATTGCCGACTTCTCTAGATTTACTTGGGTTTCATCTTAACTAATACGAATGAAGCTTTTGAAGAGTTTACCATATTTGTAAAGAAGATTCAGAATCTCTTAGGATCCACCATTATCTTTATTCGTAGTGATCATGGAGGAGAATTCGAGAATGAATCTTTTACAAAGTTTTGTGATGACACTGGGATAACTCATAACTTTTCCTTCCCTCGGGCACCACCACAAAATGGTGTTGTAAAGAGAAAGAATAGGACTCTTATTGAGTGTGCTCATACTATGCTCCATGATAGTCATCTTGGACTACAATTTTGGGCAGAAGTGGTGCACACTGCATGTTATGTGCTCAATAGGATCCTAGTGTGACCCCGAACGAACAGAACTTGTTTTCAGTTGTTTTATGACAAAAGCCTCAAGTTAAGTATTTTCGAGTTTTTGGTTCAAAATGTTTTATCAAGAACACTTTTGGTAATTTAGATAAATTTGAGCCAAGATCCGAAAAAAAAAATTTTGTTGGATATTCCACACGTAGCAAAGCCTACCGGATATACAACAAAACTTCTTCAACGATCGAGGAATCACTACACGTATCATTTTATGAAGATTTTGATTTTCCTCAGGTTGATGATGATAGTGTAGATGCTATTTGTGATTCTCTTAGTAATGTTAAGATTAATGATTCCATTATTGAGACTAACACTACTAATGAGATTGTTGAAGATGTTCCAAGTGATGTAGGAATACCCAAAGCTTACCCGACCGTTCGGAACCATCCACATAACCAAATAATTGGAGATATTGGTGTGGGTGTTCGAACGAGGTCAAGAATTGAAGAATTCTCTCATTGCGCATTTATCTCTACCATTAAGCCAAAGAACGTCCAAGAAGCTTGTGAGGATAGCTCTTGGATAGTGGCAATGGAAGAAGAACTAATACAATTCGAGAGAAATGAAGTTTGGGAGCTCGTTCCTCTATCAAGTGGTCACCAAGTCATTGGGACCAAATGGATCTTCAAGAACAAGACCGATGAGAACGAGGTAATCACAATGAACAAAGCAAGGTTAGTATCTCAAGGCTACCGGCAAGAGGAAGGTATTGATTTCGAAGAATCTTTTTCCCCCGTAGCTAGATTAGAAGCTATTATATTGCTTTTATCTTTTGCATCCCATAAGAATTTCAAACTATTTCAAATGGATGTCAAAAGCGCATTTTTAAATAGGATTGTCAATGAAGAAGTATATGTTTCTCAACCTTCCGGTTTCATTCATGAAAAGTTTCAAACCATGTTTTCAAACTTAAGAAAGCATTGTATGGGTTGAGACAAGCTCCTAGAGCTTGGTATGATCGACTCAAGACCTTTCTTTTGGATTTAGGTTTTAAAATAGGAGAAGTTGATTCTACACTCTTCATTAAAGATTATGAAAATAACATCCTTTTGATTCAAGTTTATGTAGACGATATTATATTCGGTTCTACTAACTTCAATCTTTGTCAAGAATTTTCTAAGTCTATGAAGGATGAATTCAAGATGAGCCACATGTGAGAGCTCACTTACTTCCTTGGACTTCATATTCGACAAATGAAGGATGGGACTTTCATACATCAGACAAAGTCCACATGGGAGCTTATTAAGCGATTCGGGATGGAATCGTCTTCAAGCAAAAGGACTCCCATGAGTATGACAACCCATCTACACAAGGATGAGAACGGAAAATATGTAGACATTCATCTATATCGAGGTATGATCGGTAGCTTACTTTATTTAACCGCTAGTAGGCCTGATATCATGTTTTCCATATGCTTGTGTGCTAGATATCAAGCTAGACCTAAGGAGTCACACTTGATTGCGGTTAAACGAATATTTCGGTATCTCAATCAGTCACTAGATTATGGGTTACTTTACCCTAAATCTAGCACATATGAGTTAATTTCATATATTGATGCCGACTTTGCCGGATGCAAATCCGATAGGAAAAGTACTAGTGGCACGTGCCATTTTCTAGGAAATTCCTTAGTATTTTGGTTTTCCAAGAAACAAAAATCGGTGTCATTGTCCACGACTGAAGCGGAATATATTGCCGCGGGTCTTGCATGTACACAAGTTCTTTGGATGAGACACACTCTTAGTGACTATGGTGTCAATTGTGATACTTGTCCTATCATGGTTGATAACCAGAGTGCTATATGTCTTTCCAAGAACCCGGTACATCACTCCCGTACCAAACACATAGATGTGAGACACCATTTTATTAATGATCATGTAGCTAAGAAGGACATCATCTTAGAGTACATTGAAACCCAAAAACAAATTGCCGACATCTTCACAAAATCTCTTAAATAAGATTCATTTGTGAGGTTGCGTGGAGAATTAGGAATTATGGGTGAATCTGAAATTTAGGAGCTCAACATACTTGTTATAACACCTTTTGAGTTCATATCATCATGTTGCCTCTCTTCATTTGATTTATCACATTTGTTTTTTTAAGAAAGGCAATTAAGATTTATGTGATTTCATAAATTCTTTGAGATTGATTTTAGAGATTTATGTTACAATTGATTTATTTTTTACATTGTTTTTATGATGAGTTTGTGATTAGAGTTTAGGTCCTAGGGTGAGTGTTCATATCCTCTGGATTTTTATCTCGCTGTGCATCAGTCGATTGTCTACTATTGTGATGGTTCGCTGCTTCAATCTGAGCCGTCAATTCTTCGATCCAACGACCCAGATTAATTCGCCACTTCTTATATACTTCGAGACGTTTCATTTCGACCCACGATTTCTCTCTCCTCCGACTTGAAACCGTTCGTCTTCCCGCTCATTTCCTCAGCCGTCGCCGTCGATCTCCTCCTCCCCGCTAGTCGATTGCCTCTTAGGTGTGCCTTAGTGCCTTTCGATTAGATCTATCTCTATCTCTCTCGTGCGATTATTGTCGTTTGATTTCATCTCTAGTCGATACTCTTCTTCTTTCGATTGATTGATTCCATGGCTCCCAAGACCAAGGGAAAGGGGAAGATCATGGCTCCTAAGCGTCCTAGGGATCCTAAACCTACCGTTGCCAAGAACAAAAAACCCTACAAAGCCCATACCAAACATGCCGAATCTCCCTCCCATTCCAGTTCGCCGGGATATTCCCCATAAGGGTCTTCTTCTTCTGACACTGAGCCCTTGACCAAGCATCAGCGCAAGCCCATTGGTGTTAGCATCAATGAGCCTAGTGCTGACGCTCCCCATCATTCTCCTTCTGTGTCGAGTTCTACAGAAGAGTCTTCTGTAGTGCCCCATACTAATCCCCTTGTTCCCATTTGCCGAGATGATCTTTGCGTGGCAAAATTTCACTCTCTTATAGGGATCAAACTTCTTATGGAGCGGTATATCGTTTTTCCTGCCTTCACTGCTGAGAGACTTTCCGAGATCTTATCTGCTACCCATCTGGCCAATCTTTTTCGCTTCTCTCAGAGCGAATCTCCTCGGGCTTATCCATTTTTGGTTAAGCTGTTCTATGCTAACCGCGTTCACGGTGAGTATTCCTCCACCGGAGTCATTGACACCGTTGTCCAGGGAACCCCCATTCGTATTGATCCCTCTCTCTTAGGGACCATTCTTAGGATTCCCTCCACTGGATCGTTTCCTTCTGACATTTGCATCTCCGAAATTGATGAGCTTGATCAGTCTGTCCTCCGGGACATGTTTCGTGAAATACCCTTAGCCCTAGAGTATGGTATTAGGTCGTCTATGTTTTCGCTAGGGGTTGGGATGTTCACCTCGTGGTGAAGTCCAACATCCTGCCGAAGTATGGATCATCTGACCAGCCTTCCCAGGATATTCTGAGGTGTATGCAATCTTCTCCGGGATGTCCGTAAACTGGGCCGGTGTCCTCCTTGATAGGATGGACAAGGTCGAGTTTACTTCTTCCTCCGCTCACATTCCATACAGTGGACTTCTTACTCTTGTATTTCGTCACTTTGGGATTGACTTGTCTCCCTACGAGCCAGTGCCTTTTGGTCCTCTCCTCGATGCGTCTGCGAAGTCAAAGTCTTCTTCGGCTTTGCAGTCTGCATTAAAGAAGAGGAAATCCACTTCAGCTCCGTCTTCCTCCATTGTTCCACCATCTGACCAGCCATCCTCATCTGCTCCTCCAGCTTTTAACACCCTCCTTCAGATGGTGTCTAGTCTATATGAGTTGGCTTCATTATTATTCCAGCATCAGGGTATACCCTTCCCTGAGCATCTGAGACGTTTTGTTCCTCCTCAGCCTCATGAGCTTCCTCAACCCATCGTCACTGATGTCGTTGTGCATCATGGTGTACCTTCTACTCAGGATGCTGCTGATGCTGCTGCTGACGCTGCTGATGATGCTGATGATGCTGCTGCTGACCCTCCTCCAGAGGATACCCATGCTGTCACAGAGCCTACTTCTTCCTCTGTTGCACCTGGAGACACTCACTCGTAGATTTTGTTTTAGTTTATGAGTGGTGTTAGTTGGAGTTTATGTGTATGATGTTTAGATTTTATGTATGATGATGTACGCTGATGTCTGATCATGATGTATTTTTTTGCGATCATGATGTATTTTGACGGATATGATGATGTCCATATGTCTATGTACTCATGTCATCTTTTGATATATATATATATATACTAGTCATAACCCGTGCCCGCGGGCACGGTTCATTTAAGATTTTCCCCCGCAAAATCTTTGTTCCCCAAAAAATTATTTCTACAACCAAAATTGTGCGAAATAAAAAATTAGCATAAAAATATTTAGCGGCAAGGGTGCCTTCGACGTGGAACAACAAATTCAGCGTGGGCACCTTTGGCACGGAACAACAAATTTGGCGCGGGCTCCTTCATTCGGTGCGGAACAACAAATTCGGCGCGGGCACCTTCGGTACGAAACAACAAATTTGGATCAGGCGCCTTCATTCGACGCAGAACAACAAATTCGGCACGGGCGCCTTCAGCGCAGAACAACAAATTAGCGTAAAAAAATTTAGCGATCGCCTTCAACGCGGAACAACAAATTCGGGGTAGAACAACAAATTCGAAGCGGGCACCTTCGGTACGAAACAACAAATGAGAGTAAAAAAATTTAGCGTTCGGTGCGGGCGCCTTCATTCGATCTGCAGCATTAAGTGCAAGTTAAAGTTTTTTCTCCAAATGCATTAATTGCATGTACTCTGCTATTCTCCAGAAACTTTCATTCCCCAAAAACTGGTCAAATAACTCCAACCTACAACTAAATCATTTAAACTTAATGTCAAAAATAATGATAACCAACAATATTAAACAAATATGTATGCAAGATAGTTATTTCAACAATCAGCTGAAACTTGTGCATATATTGTACGGGGAACCAAAAAACTCCACACACATGATGCAAGGACCGCTTGCAGTGCCAAAGGAGGGGGGGGGTGTGTGTGTGTGTGTAAAAGGGGGAAATATTTGGATCGATATCTCGACCTAGTTCGGCTTGCATGGCGTCACAGTTGTTGTCATGGGTAGTCGTCGCCAGGTGGTATATGACATCGTCGTCGCCAGGTGGTATATGACGCCGTCGCCAAGCTTCGGTCAAAAGGGATTCAAGATCGTCAAGAGGATTAATTTTTATGGTTAAAAGTTTAAAAGTTCGAGGAACTATATAACGTGTTGTAGTTTATTGATCGAGTATCTATTATTGATTTGGTTCTAGTAACAAATTCCATACCGGTTGCATGTTGATGCGAAGCTAATGGGAATGCAAAAAGATGTAAGCTGGTCAAATAACTCCAACCTACAACTAAATAATTTAAACTAAATGTCAAAAATTATAATAACTAACAATATAAAACAAATATGTATGCAAGATAGTTATTTCAACAATCAGCCAAAACTTGTGCATATATTGTATGGGAAACCAAAAAAGTCCATACACATGATGCAAGGATAGCTTGTAGAGACAAAGGAGAAATGTGTGTGTGCGTGTGTAAAAGGGGGTAATATTTGGATCGAGATCTCGACCCAGTTCAGCTTGCATGGCGTCACAGTTGTTGTCATGGATAGTCTCCACCAGGTGGTAGATGACGTCGTCGTCGCCAAGTGGTATATGACGCCATCGCCGAGCTTCGGTCAAAAGGAATTCAAGATCGTCAAAAGGGATTAATTTTTATGGTTAAAAGTTTAAAACTTTGAGGAACTATATTAATTTTTATGGTTGTTCACAGCAAGTGCTAAAATCAAGAGGTTAACGATTAGGCAAGTTCAATTTCATAACTCCTTATATTTCAGGATTCTACAATTGTTTTCAGGTCAAGTGGACACACATGGTTGAAAAAATCCATTGTGATTATAAGGATACTTAATACAGATTCAAGTCAACTTGCTCCACAAAACAATCTTTTCCCTCAAGTTAAACTACACACTACAAAAATTAGTAACACAAATCCATGTGTTACTAATGATCAACATAAAGTACACACTACAAAAATTACCTAACGAAGCTAGCATAAAAAATTTAAAAAAGAATGGATAGCAGATTATATCAGGCTCAGGATATCAGATTCTACAATTGCTTGATATGTGAAGCCAGCTCAGATCGTCTTTGTGTAAGTCTCGGTCTAATTTTTTACAATTGAGCGAAATTTTGTTAGGTTGCTGGTACAATTCATTAGATTTAATGTTGGATGAATATGTAAAGAAAGTAATAATTTAAAGGCAGCAGGCACCCTCCATACTGTCTTCCATCATATTCACAGAAGCGCTAGGTTATAGTTAGAACACTGTAACGACTAATTGTGATCCCATGGTATTTAAAATGCAAGCAACAGCTGAATGCTTCTTACCAAATAGGGGTTACATCCCATATTACAAACTCCAGAGATCAATGTTGACTTGAGGGGGGATATATCCCATATAACAAACTCCAAAAATAGGGGTTCTTTATTGGTTCTGTAAGAACAAACCAAAAAAATATGAATCAATCCAGTTTTATAAATGTGAACCAAATTCCAAAAAAAATACTTTTGAGTCTGGATTTCTAAATATGAACCAAATTCCAGAAAGAACAAACTCCAGAGAATATGGACTAATTCGACCAATATATATATTGAAACATATAACAAACTCCAGCAAATGAGGAAAAATTGAAATGAGAGGTTCGGCAAGAACAAAACAAGAAATATGGGATATAACATATAAAGAACTGATCCTTTTTTTAAGTTGCAAGAACCAGTGGCCCACCTAAGTTGATTAGGAGGATAAAAGGGTGTAATATTATAGTTGCTCCCTGGCGCTCTCGATCTCCTGTTAACTTCGCTTCAACATGCATGTAAGAGTGCTAAATAATGACATGAAGGTCACATATTCGAGTCATTAATTAATCTGGCTCTCACAATATGTTTGTTGATCGTGAAGCATGTATGCTTAGATCTGTCATTCGATGAAATGCAAAGAGTATATATAAGCTGGATATTAAAGATCAAGGTGAAATCTTGTTAAAATTACATACTATAGTAGCCAAAATTGCAAAAATCCTAGAAATTAAAACTGTATATATTTTAACATAATATTTTCCAGTTTTCACCACAGCCATTTTGAAAGAAGTGATTAATTAGTAGGGTTGTCGCATTGCCCTCCTCCTCTTGTAATTTGCCTTGAAGCAAGCCTGCCTCAGTTTCTTTGTCCGCTCGGTCAATTGTAAATCGGGGTTCTCCTCCATCAATCTCCAATGCTCCTCCAATGACTCCAACTCCCTCCTAAAGCACTCCTCGTCCAATCCCCTTCCAAGCTCCTAACATTAAACAAACAAAAATAAAACCCTAAAAAGTTGCATACAAATTTCAACATCAAGCAATGTGTATGCTACAAATGTGTATGAACTAAAAACTAAAAAGATAGAAAATACGCTCCAAGTTGGGAAATAAGTAAAATTAGAACGAAGATCAAAAGACCAAAAGAATCATATATCTATGATGTATCGGTTGACAACATAATAACTTCCATTGAGCATGAGTAACGTAACTGCAGAACTGAAAGATGGTGTGTGTACAATTGAATGGCCCAATACAGCATACGCCTGTATAAAAAATAATTGGATTTTTTCTTGCATGTGCTACCGGGTTGTGTATGATATTTCTTGCTTGCATGTTGTTATTTGTTATCTAATAGATGATTTATCTCGCTACTGATGACTGTGGCAGTGTACTCTCAACCCCCCCAACCCGCACCCAAAAAAAAGAAAGGAAAAAAAAAGGAAAAAAAGGAAAAAAAGGCTTAGACAACTCATTTCATTGACCCATCAATGATTACATGTTGCTTAAAAATATGAACCAAACCTAGAAATGCTTGGGGTCAAGTAATATCTGTCCAAATGAAAATTAGTAAGTGTGTAATTGATGACCCAGCTATGATTACGTGTTGATTACAAATATGAACCAAACATAGAAATGCTCAGGGTAAAGTAATATTTGTCCAAATGAAAATTAGTAAGAGTATAATTGATGACCCAGCTATGATTACATCTTGCTTACAAATATGAACCAAACCTAGAAATGCTCGTGGTCAAGTAATATCTGTTCAAATAAAAATTAGTAAGAGTATAATATCAATTGAATTGTAGATTTCTTGCCCTGGGCGGTTGCCCTGGGCAAGAATAGTATAGTTATGCCCCTGGCAAGAACAAACTCCAGAAAGAACTGTTGCGAAATGATGATCCGTGCTCCCCAAGAGCTGCCTTGCGCCTTGCAAAATGATGAATGTAGATACGAAATGCCTGTTGATGCCTTGTGAAACCAAAAAAGAACGTAAATCTGTGAAACAATTTTGACATACTTTCAGAAACATGGAGTTTGTTTTGTTCTTACCGAACCAATAAAGAACTTTTAATCTCCAGGATTTCATATTTTTTAATCTCCAAATTTTCAAGTTCCAAACAAATTAAACATGGAGTGTGTTTCAGATTAAAACATGGAGTTTCCAAGCAATTATTTCCACAGAAATTAAAACATGGAGTTCTATGATAAAAAAATTTCCATCCTGTCCTTTAATAAAAATTGAACCGACCCATTGCAGCATTACGTTGTTAAAGAAAAAGAACCGACCCTTTTTTAATCAAAGAACAGGGTGGGAAATTTTTTATCAAAGAACTGAACCCTATTTTTAATGAAAGAACATGATGGGAACCGAACCTTTAGGTTGAAAGAACAACATTAATTTGAAACTGGATGGGAACCGAACCTTACACTTCCGCCTTGCTGCCTTGCTGCCTTGCGAACAGGATGGGAAAAATCAAGAACAAAAACAAAATCCATTGCGCCTTGCTGCCTTGCGAACAGGATGGGAAATTTTTTATCAAAACGAACCCTTTTTTAAATCAAAGAACGGGATGTGAATCGAACCTTTAGGTTGAAAGAACAAAATTTATTTGAAACTGGATGCGAACCGAACATTTCCCTTCCGCCTTGCCGCCTTGCGAACTGGATGGGAAAATTTAAATTTATCAAAGAACCGAATTTTATCAAAGAACATGATGGGAAAAATAAATTTTTATCAAAGAACCGAACCTGCGCCTTGCTGCCTTGCGAACAGGATGGGAAAAATCAAGAACAAAATCCATTGCGCTACCTTGCAAACAGGACGGGAAAAGGCAAGAACAAAATCCCGTGCGCCATGCTGCCTTGCGAATAGGATGTGAAGCTCTTGGGAAATGACTCTTGCTCTCTTGGGAAGCTCTTAGCAATCAATCAAATGCTTGTTGCTCTCCCCGAAAAAATCCTATTGCTATCCCCAAAAACAAATTATTGATCTCTCCACGCAAAGAAAAGGGACCCACAGTTCATTTGGGCTGAGTTCCAAGCAAAACTATCTCAAAGCTTTATCTAAACCGTTCATTTCCCAAGATTAAATCCTGGCCCTCTTTCTATCAACCCATTTGTCCTAGTCAGCTTGTCCTAGTCAGCCCTAGGATTCAAAAATCGATGTCAAATGTATAATATATATATATATATTGAAAGATATATATATATATATATATATATAAAATCTTTCAATATATATATATGATATTGCAGTTTCGTCTTTTGTGTCACACCGTGAATAATTGCTAATCATATCTGTGTGCTGATTGTGATATTGTCTCCATAAATGATATATTCTCTCCTGATGTGATTTTGAGACAATTTGGACTTGATATTGGATTATTCATGCTATCTGTGATATGATGCATTTTTGAGACTATATATTGTTTTTCGTATTTCTAAAATGTTGATATTGGACTTTCATTCCTCTATTCACATAAGTATATGATATGGTTTTATGAGTTTTGATTCTATATATCTTTATACTCCTTGATTGTTATTAGTTCTTATTTAGCACGGTTATTGTTGTTGTTATTTACTCCCACCTTTTTGGATAATGCCATAAGGGGAGAGAAATAAACATACATACAGATTCATAATGAATGTGCTAAGTATGTGCTAACACTTTGAATCTAAGATTGAAGTTGCCTTAAATTTAGGGGGAGTAAGATTACAATGAATAGGGATTTTTATTTCCTAGATTTCATGAATTGAATTCACTCATATCTTACTTATTTGCTTCAATTGATATATATATGCCCAAATATTTGTTGACTAACTTGATTGGCATCTATGTAGGGGGAGTAAGTTTTCATTATGCACAATTATTTATCTTTTTGTTTATGTTTGTTTGTCATCATCAAAAAGGGGGAGAATGTTGAGTATTGGACTTCTCCCTACTTGGTGTTAATGATGAGCAAACATAAATACTTGTGACTAATCTCCTATTTTGCAGTTAATCCATTGCCTAAGCTAATTATGAATATCTACTTGTAATGGATGACACTCAAAGATCATTGAAAGCAAATGAAATGGATTGGATGATCGTTGATGGTGTTTGAAGCTCCATGAAGACTTCAAGCTCATGCATTGGATAGAAGAGAGTTATTCGTGAATGTAAATTTCCTTTATCTCTTCTAGTATGTAGCTTAGAAGTAGAACTTTGTTGGAGCACTCATACACATCTTCAATTCAGTCTTAGGACATCATTAGATCAGTCGTCCTTAGACTCCAATTCATTTCTTGTTTGATTGTGCTCGTATTGTTTATGACAGTCGACTTGTAAACGTTTTATAGTCGTCTGTCTCAAAAACAGTCGACTGTGTTATGTTCTACAGTCGCCTGTTATGCACAATCTTTTACAAACTAGTTTTGGGCTTCTCTGTTTTTTATTCCCACAGGCGACTCATGAACGATTAACAGGCGCCTGTCCAAGTGACAGTCGACTGTGTTTTGTTTATCAGTCGCATGTCTATCTTTTGCCCAAACTCTGTTGATCTGTCTTTTACGGCCAGTCGACTTATGTTGGATTTACAGTCGACTGTCCATTGGATCAGTCCAATGTTAATGCTGCATCAGTCGTCTGTTTGTGAGCCAATTTGTTGACTCAGCTCTCTAGAAAATCTCAGGGTTTTGACAGTCGTCTGTATAAGAATTTACATTCGCATGTTCTGATTAACAGTCGACTGTTTTATCCTCATCATTCATCTGTCCTGTTATCTCAGAAGATTTCCAGAATTCTTCAACTTACCCATTTAACGACCAGTCGCCTGTAGAAGGATTTACAGTCGTCTGTTGGTTCAACAGTCGAATGTCTATGCTTCACCAGTCGACTGTCCACATGGTAAGTTACCGTTATGAATTCTCACCTACCCTTGCTGACTGTGCAACAGTCGACTGTAGTTTTCTCAACAGTCAACTGTTACGAGCGCAGATTCTATCCGTTGAGATTTTTCTCACAGATTCCAAAAGGGTTTTTGCTAATTCTGTTTTGTGGATTTGAGAAACCTATATAAGGAGCATCTACTGTTCCATTGAGATGTTACCTAGGCTATTGCAAAATCTCTCAAGCTTTCATTCTCAAGATCAAAAGCTCTCAAATCCAAAAGCCCTAAGAATTCCAATCTTTAATCTCTTGCTCTCCAACCTAGAACCAAAGAGTTATCTTCTAAACATTTGGTGCAGTCAAGAGAAAGGGCTTTTCCTCTCTTCCAAGAGAGTCTTCAACACACAACACACTTCTCCTTCAAGTTCTACTTCAAGGCATAGGTGATTGTAAGTATTGCTCTCTTATTTCATAACTTTCGTTATTTGGATTTGCTCTTGGGTTGTGAGAGTGGTTTGCTTGCTTCCAAGTTGTGGGAGTCAGGGTTGCTATAAGTTGTTTTTAAGGAAACCTCAAGTTAGGGTTCTAACTTGAGTATCCGGAGGTATCCGGGTGGAAGAGACGTAGGATTACCGGGAACAAGTCGGGAAGTGACTTGGGTAATCCGAACCCTTGAAACATCCTTGCGTCTACATTTGTTTCTAATTGGGTTTAATTTTAATTCCGTAATATTTTTGTTGGTTAGCATTTAAATTGGTGTAACTATCTTTTTAAATTTCTTAAACACTATTCAACCCCCCTTCTAGTGTTTTCTCCATAGCCAGGGTCCTTACAGAGGGGCTCCTACCTCAATAGAACCCCTCCCTCCTATTTAATTAATCGGCTAGGGGGGTCTCGCCGGAGCAAGAGGCCCCCCTTCCTTCTTTTTTCGCGGCCAGGGAGGTTGCCGGGAGAAAGAGGCCCCCCTTCGGATTTCGCGGCTGGGGGGGGAGGGGGCTCTCGCCGGAGCAAGAGGCCCCCGCGGATGAAAAAGCCCCCCTTTGAGGGGGGTTTCCAGTGAAGCCCCCCCCCCGTCGGGGGGGTTCCGATGAAGGCCCCCCCCCCCCCCCGACGAGGGGGGGTTCCGGTGAAGGCCCTCCCCGACTGGGGGGGGTCAGGTGAAGGGCCCTCCCCATCAGGTGGGGTTCCGATGAAGGGCCCCCTGACGGGGGGTTCAGGTGAAGGCCCCCCCCGGTCGGGGGGGGGGGGGGGTTTCTGATGAAGGGCCCCCCTTCGATGGGGGGGTTTGCCAGGGGGAAGGCCCCCCTTCAAGGGGGGTTTCCGATGAAGGGCCCCCCCTTCGGTGGGGGGGGTTATCCAGGGGGAAGGCCCCCCCCCCTTCAGGGGGGTTAAGGGGGTGGGGTGGAGGCCGAAAGGCAGCACCCCCTTGTTTGATTGTGGCCTTGGGGTGGGGGGTGGATGCCGAAAGGCAGCACCCCCCCTATATTTTTGGTCTCGCTTCCGGCGAGTTGGCCGGTAGGCCAGTAGTCGTTGTCCGTTGATTCTCGCTTCCGGCGAGAAAATCGGTTGGCAAAAAAAGGAGATATTGTAAATAAATTATTTTTGTTTTAATTTTTATAAGAATTTATTATCATTGTAAAATTTTGTATGATCCATATATAGAATTGTATATCTACGGGAAAGAGATTTTTACCTCTAGATCAAAGATCTAGGGAAGATCGCAATATAAAATCCGTAGATAGAATTCTCCGCTCCCGAACGCCTAGGAAACGCTGCAACGAAAACCGTAACCGATCGCCACAACAATAATTAGATTCCTTCGCGTAGGAGTTTGATTTAGAAGGGATTTGGAATAATTTTAGTGGCTCAAAATTTGTAGAAGACATGTGCTGATAACGTGTTAAGAGATCAACTCTAGAGACTCATAGGAGACAAAGTTTTCTTGCAATAGGAATGAGTAACCATAGTAAACACCATGGCTCTACCTTTATTCACATCCTCATTATTGTAGTAGCCTAAGAGTCACCCACTAAAGGCTTAGTGGGGTGGTGGTGTAATGGAGGGATAAATGAGGAGGGAGCCAAAGGGCCTCTCTCAACTCATAACATGGTTAATATAATTGCAGCTACCATATATTACTGCATAATTCAAAACTATAGCAAAAAATAGAATTCCACAATGATATGTCAAACATTTCCTGACACTGGCTTATAGGAACAACTATAATGAAATATAATAATGTAGGCCCTCATCAGCTCCAGAACTATGTACTATGTACAATGCCAACATCCATTCAAGTGGTGAGACCCATCCCACAGACGACAAAATATTTCACAAAAATAGAGCATAATATAATTTTACCCAGTAAGTTTACTTATATGTGGGAGCATTTTTTTACACAACCAACCTAAAGAAGTCGATGGAGTTGGAAAAATAGACAACATACTTCATCTTAAAACAGTTGGTTGCACTAATATTACAAAGCTTACACTGTTCTGGCAGCATAATAAATCATGAATTTTTGTATCCGAAATAGTAAGGAAGCTGTAATTAATAAATAATCCGTACATATGGAAAGACGCACTAAAGTACAATCCACCAATCTAGAAGAAAGTGCCTTATGGAGGCTGATGCAGCTTTTGATTATGCGGTGCCGCCATTTCCTTCTTTAAATGTACCAATATATCCTCCATCGTGTACACCCTTTGCCCGTTTACCAACAACCCAATCTGAATGAACTAAAGATCTAGATTAATCATTAAGCAAGACCATGCAAATAATAATCTAGATATACCACATGCTGAATCTTAAAACATTACCTTCTCTGATTAGCGGAAGCGTACCTGAATCTATCTCTAATAGTCTAAAAGAGATCCTGACGGTAACGTAGCATGTGATCTTCCAGAATAGCACGAATCAACCGTTGGAGAAATCCTTTGGCTTTCTCCAGGTTTCTCTCCTAGCGACAGGGCGTAGAAAAGACAGCTAACTTGTTTGTGTGCTCCAGGGATCATGACCGCATATAAATAAGGGCTCGCCTCTTAGCCCAAGGGTTTCCAATTCGGCCCATAACCGAATTGAATCCCAATAGTCTCTACACATAAAGGCCCATGACCTATATGACTCATTTAAGCCTACTTAACTTAATAAATGAGATCACTTATACATTGGGCTTCAATATGACAGTGTAGCACCATATAATTATTTATCGCATATAAGCCCAAAGTTGGATTAAGATCCAACTTAGTTGGATAAGTTCCAACAATCTTCCAATTGGGCTATATGCTAAACTTTATAATTATATTTCATTGTGCATACAACCAAATAAGATCTTAACTTACTGTCATTTCTTTAATGAATCAAAAACCAATCCGGTCTATCAATTATATTAGCAAGGGATCAAAGAGATCTTCGCCGCAGCAATTGCAGCTCGATCCATCAGTGGTCACCGTGCTAATACAAAAGAATGACATGGATTATGAAGTGGATGTGTAGCATGGAAATTATATGTAATGTGATCTAACATGTCTATTTCCAACTAATCCTCCTTAATCTTAGTGAGATCTTCAAACCAAAAAATCGAAGTGAAGCAGAACTGAATTGAAAAACTTTATTTCTGATCAGAAAATAACATCAAGCTTAAGCTGGAGACTTAATTTTGTCTATCATATGAGCACCCAAAAAAGAACAAACTCCCACAAAACCGAATGTTCTTAATGAAATGACATTCATATGAGTAGCGAGCTCACAAAACCTTTTGGATGACATTTCCTTAGTACAACCGATCCGTAATTACATGGTTTGTTTCGATGTGCTCATTAGACAATTATACACTCCAAATTATTAATTAACAATCTAAGAACATGATCTCTGAATATTTAAACTTTGTCGTGTTCTCGTGTTCCTGTCGTTGCTGGAATATAAAAATGCAAATTTCATTGTCACTAAATACACTGTGTGGTGTTTCAACAACATCCCTAATTTGCAGCATAGTGACAAAATATGCAGATATATTTCATGATTTGGATGTCACATAATATGGTACAAAATCTAAAGCCATATTATAAGAGACTATATAAAATGGACCATTTAGATCTCTTCTAGTAGATGGCGCCTAACATAGATTTTCATACATTCTTTACATCCAATAAATGATCAGAGTCAGTATACCAAAATGATCTCAAACCTTTTTGACTACTGGTCCTTGAATATGTAACCCTTTTGTTCTCCATAAATACCGTAAAACTCAGTTAGCTGATGTCAAATGGTCTACTCCTGAACTTAACAATCTATCCAACACACCTGTAATATATGCAATAACCAAATTCATATAAAACTGAGCATAGTTTAGACTCCCTATTGGTGAGTGATCGCTCCGGGACGTACACCCAAAGAACGGTTGTAGTTTTACCGCAAGCGCACGGTATAGCGGCGAGCGGGTATCGAACACAGGGAGGACGAATGACCGTGCTTGCTCCTAATCAACCTGGCTATTCAAGAATAAAGAGAGTTGCCTTGGGCGATCCTGTCACAATCGTCAGACAAATGTGCGAAATATCAAATCAAAATAAAGAACGTCTAGGGAACGGGGAATCCCCGCTACTCACCGTATTTCATAAACGTGGTTCGTCGGTATCAAAATTGCTAGAATGAGAATTTGGATGAACTAGTTGCAACTAAATGTGGAACCAAGCTCACGCTCTCGCGCTGTTGCCGGTCTATAGCTATCCTAGGGTCGGGTCCAATCTCTTGCAAACCCTAGCCTAGGAAAGCTAGCATTAGGATCAACATCATCGTCCAATTGCGCACCGAGCCCAATCTCTTGCAAACTCGGTCCACAATCTAAATTAGGATAGTTCCTACCCGTCCAATCTCTTGCAAACGGGTATCGGCACGGAATTGCAACCGGAGATCCTGGTATCGGTCCAATCTCTTGCAAACCGATACTTCGAAAATCCGACTCCAACCCAATTCGGATTTCTAGGGCTTCCTATCAAATTGGGATCCAATCTCTTGCAAATCCCAATTGATATGAATACCTAGCTATCCGTAGTAATTCGATCCCAATCTAATCCCTAATTATTGATTCTAGCACAATTTCTACCAATTTATCACAAATACGAAATTGGGCTTGTAGGGTTCATCCCCACGCCCCAAGACGTGGAGACTACTCACAAATCATAGCAATAGCACAAAAATAATCAATGAAATAGACAATGGAATTCATCACAACAATGATATAAACAATAAAAATAGAGTTTTTGGGGAAGAGAGATGCAAACCAAAGTAGTTCTTCAATTAATCCAACAAAAATCCAAGTTTTTCTCTTCTCCAATCACAAAATAATAAAGCTAAAAAGTAATCTCAAAAAGCTGCAAAAAATCTAAGAGATGGCTCCTAAAACTAGGGTAAAAACAGAGCTTAAATAGCCCCAAAAATCGTCCAAAAATCCTGACCAAAACGCCCCTGCACAGCCTGTTTTTTGCAAATTTCGCTACAGGCAGCGCATCGCACTCGGCCGAGTGACAAAAGTCGCTCGGCCGAGTGAAAACCCTGTCATTTTCCAGTAAGTCGGGGGCTTCAAGGGTCTTCAGTTCGGAGGCGGCTCGGCCGAGTGAGTTGTCGTCACTCGGCCGATGGCTTCACTGCACTCGGGCGGACGCGGTTTACCACTCGGCCGAGTGGGTCTTCTGAAGCTCAGGTGGCCGAAAAACAGTAACTTCGATCTTTTTGAGGGCCTTCGTCTGGGCGCCACTCGGGCGGACGTGGTATCGTCACTCGGTCGATGTGGTCTCCGTCGCTCGGTCGAGTACACATGGAAAACGTGTCTGAACGGGTCGGCCGAGCAGTGTCTCGCTGGTCGGCCGAGTGGCTCCTCCACTCGGCCGAGTGGGACACAAAAAATGCCCAATCTGATTGTTTGGGCCTCCTCGTCGCTCCTGCGACATCCATTCTTCTTCCGCTCCTCTCCAACAGTAAAATATCCCTCGGGGAGGTCGTCGGTGGCCGTGTAGAGTAAGCGCGTCTCGAGATCACTCCTAATCGCGCCAAATCACCTGAAATGCGACAAAAACAACAAATCGTGAAAAGCATCGCAATATCGTCGATATATCGTGAAAAACGTGATTTGGGCGATCTAAATGGCATGCAAATCCACGGGAAAAATGTGTAAAATATGGAGTGATCAAAATCCCCCAAGCTTGCCTCTTACTCGTCCTCGAGGAAGATAAGTAGAAGGCGAACCCGATGGATTCGGAAAACGAAAACGGCGAAAAACGAAAAAAATGTAAAAACGAAGAAGAATGAAAACCAAATGAAAATAAAGACGAAAGAAAGAAGCGAAGAGGTAGGGTGCTAGATCATTTTCTCAGGACGTGGGTTTCACTTACTCTTATAGCATGCACCGAATGAGAAATACATGTCAAAGAATCTTATTTTGATATCATAGTATAATAGTGCAAATAGAAATAGAAAACCCACGAACATTAATATAATCATGAAGAACGGAATGATTTTAAAATTAACATTGCCTGAATCATTTAAAGCGGTATACAAATCACAGATCACACACTTTTCAATTGAACGCTTTCTATCTGGAGTATAAGAGTATCACACTATAGAATAGAGAGAATGGAAAAGTTTGGATTTCATGAAATGAACGCTAGGCTTAGATTTCTGGATTTCGTGAAGCTAGAAACAATCTCACCGAGTATAGAATATTACTTAGCCTAGGTTGTCGTGCGATGTCAAGTAGTCACTCTCTCACACATCAATGGATCCCCTCCCCCAAGCTTATCTATAAGCGTGGTGGCACAAAAATATTTACATCCCCATTTTTATATAGCTCCAAAAGCAAAGAAGAGAAAGAAGAAAGAAAGAAAGTGAGATGGGATCTTTTATTGAGGATTTTTCCTCTTTTCTCCTTTTTTTTCTTTTTTTTTTCTTATTTTTTTTCTTCAATAAGCAATATATACACAATGATCCCAACTCAGAGAGAGATAATGATATACAAGTATGTTTTTCTCTCTTCCATCTATTTTTTTTGGAATAGGGGATTTGGAGCTAGGAATAAATAGCGGGGGAAATGCCATAAAATAGAATCACTAAGGGGAGATTCACCAATGATTTTTTTTTTAAAAGTAGAGAAATGATGTTCAAGATTTGTGGAGAAAGAAATATATATAACTCTCGGTTCACTCTATA
The DNA here is from genome assembly GCA_030789695.1 of Scilla litardierei. Classification (NCBI taxonomy): domain Eukaryota; kingdom Viridiplantae; phylum Streptophyta; class Magnoliopsida; order Asparagales; family Asparagaceae; genus Scilla; species Scilla litardierei. The sequence goes on from CM061142.1 coordinate 255,824,354, forward strand.
AGACATGCACGACAACTTCAGCAGGGTAATCTAATCTACTCAGTTTCGATCACAAAAAAGCTAACTAATCCAGATATATCATAGCTAACATCATTCAATCATCCCGAAGTGAAGTGTACAATTCATGCATCTAGAAGTGATATAGGAAAAGAAATCGGTACTCCAAATATAGGCATTCAATGCGTGAATCTTGGTGTGTTTTCTGTGATAGCATACATATGAATATTCAGGCTCAGTTAATAATAAAACTTCATCCATTTTCATGCGGAGAAAGTGTGGGTTACTATTCTAGATGCAAAGCAAGTCATAGCATATGATATCAGAAATAAAATCTAAGACATGACAAATATAGCATGCATATAGAATAAGCTAACTCCACGTAGACATCATCACAGAAAATTCATCTCTAGCATGAGATGAAGAAGGAAAGAAATAAAGATAAGAAAAATAAAACTATGCAATGCGGCACACAGAGAAATAAGAAAAACGTGATGCATGGCAAAATGAAAGAAAATAAAGAAAAATGAGTGCAAAAGTGAAAAGAAACGGTGTGAAAAACTGAAAATAAAGGTGGCAAATCGAAAAAGAACGTGAGAACTCACTCCCCCAAGCTAAAGTGCACAGTGTCCTCAATGTGCAAGGTGTGGCACACAGAGAGACAAGTAATGAGAGGGGCAAGTGAGGATGCATGCATGATGGAAAGAAAAAAGATAATAATTCGAAAAATAAAGAAATGAAAATATGATGCGGATATGATGCATGCACAGATATGAGTGATACGAGTATAAATGGGTCACCAAAAGCTCTCCCTCTCTCCCAAAAAAGATATATAAAGATACGGCAAATGAGAATAACAAAAAAAATGAGGGGATGGGGGGGGTGGTCAAAAAGGCATCAGGACCCAGCAGAAACGGGCAGCACAACGGCAAAAGGAAACGATGGCATCAAGGGTGCCTAGGAAGGTGGTGCTGCGCCGTCTCCGTCCTGAGGCGGAGGAGGAGGTGGTTGTGGTGTAGGCTGCTGAGCTGGGGTGGGCGTGGAAGTGGAAGCAGGTCTAGTGTGTGTGGCAGTGTGAGTGGGAACCTGCTGGGTGGGTGGTGGTACGCGAGGAAGACGCTCTAAGATCTGTGTCAGGTAGTAGTGGATCTGAGGGATCAGGGCAGAGCGTCCAGCCATCGTAGAGACGGTGGAGGACATGGTCCTAAGGTCAGCTCTAATACCACTCACCGCCAACTCAAGAGCACGTATGCTCTGCAGTACAGTGTCGGGCGGGGGTGGTGCAGAGGGACGCACCGGTCTAGGCTGCGCGGGGCGGGGCTGGCGTACGCGAGTGGAGTATGTAACGGGCTCAGCAGGGAAAGGGACAAAAGGTGCCGCGCCAGCAAATGTGGGCCTGGCCTCAGTGTGAGGCCGGGGCACCGGCTGGTGAGAAGTAGAGGCAGCGGCAGCAAAGGAAGCGTGCAAAAGAGGCAACGAGGTGGCAAGAGAGGTCAGTGGCCCAGAAGTGTGGACAGACGCCACGACGCTCTCGGAGAATACGGCGGCTGTGGAGACAGAGGAATCTACCGCTGGGGCGGAACTGTGTGGACCAAAAGGTGCAATCCCAGCGGAGATCATGCTAGCCATGGTCTCCACGACCGCGGCAAACGAGGGCGCTCCACTCTCGACAAAGGTCGGCGGGCGCTCGGGGAGTGCGGAGCAAAGAGGCTCCACGGACAGAGGGCCAGAGGTGGCAACGGGAGTGGTGGGGACAGCCTCGGAAGTGGTGACAGTGGTGGAAGTGGGCTCAGCAAAAGTGCTCTCGACACTGACAGAGGTGGGGACAGAAGTGTCAGGAGCAGAGGAAACGTCAGGAACAGGCTGAGGGGCCACAGGGTCGACGGGGTCGGCAGCAGGCTCGGCAGGGTGTGCAGCAGGGTCTGCGGGAGCAGCCTAGGCAGCGTGGGCAGCATGGGCCTGCTCGGCCTCCTCGGCCTCGAGCACGTACGCAGCGGGGATGATGACGTCCATCGCTGGGAGCCAGTCAACGTGGGCCGGTGCAATCTGGGTCCGAGCTGGGCTCGGGAGAATCATGTAGTCGGCACCGAAAGGGCCGTGCAACCAGACCCAATGACGCTCACCATGCGGACGCAGCATCTTCATCCGGGCCATAACGTCTATCGACGAGGAAGTGGGGCCCGGAACGCGTCGCAGGTCGTCAGGCAGGTCCTCGCCGGTCATCATGGTAAGCAGGGTGATCAGACCGCCGCAGCATATCGGTGAGCGAGCGCCCACCGACACAATGATACGGTCTAAAAACCAAGCCGCAATGTCGATCACGACGGCGGGAACAAGCTCATCTCCATCCCTAGACAGAGCTCTGGGACGTGTCATCGCGTAGAGCATGTAAAGCTCTGGCGTAGACATCGTGCCCGGCTCATATCTGACCAAAAAGGTGGTCGCCATGAGGCGCTGGGCAATACGTAGGCAGGGGTGGACAATGGCCGAGGCCTTGGCCCTACTAGGGTCAAAGGCGGCGTGGTGGCCTGTGATCCGGGCCCAGAAGGCACCGGCGTCGAAATAAGGTGGGGGGATGTGGGTAGGGCCGTAACCGCGATCGGCTCCGGGGACTGCGGGCCATGAGAAGAACGCTCTCATCATATCGAGAGTGACCTGGCACTCTCGATCCATGAACCTAAATGAGCATCCCTCATCGGTCCGGGCGATCGAACTCAAAACCTCAAGTGTCGGGCGGGTAAAAGTATCCGCCGACACCTGGAAAAAATCTCGCCAGCCCACGTTGTCGTACAACGTGAGCATCCCCTCAAGTACCCCCAGGCGTCCTAGGTCAGCGAGGTGTGCAAACCTGGAGGGTACGATCGAGCGCTGGGAGATACGCTCGAAGAAGGCACGGTGTGCGTCGTCTCGGAACGTAATCCCGAGCGGCCCGACCAGTGGAGCCGGTGGTGGTGGCTGTGGATCGGCAGGGAGAGGCTGTGCGGGCTGTGGGTGCACTGCAGGCTGTGCGGGGTGTGTGGGGCCTGCAGGCTGTGCTGGGTGTGTGGGGGACGGTGGAGGAGAGTCCTCCAACTCGTGGGAGGGGCCGGCATCATCCGACCGCTTCCGCTTGGCGGAAGCTCTCTTCGACCGCGGCCGTGTCCGGGGCGGCATATCGGCCCCGAGCGCGTGCCGAAAAGTGAAAAGTGCGGCGTGTGCACAAAGAGTGGAAAGAGTTTACCCAAACACGCCGCGAGTGCTAAGCAGTGGAAGCGTGCGAAGTCCGCGCCTCCACGAAGTCCTGAGCAGCCCGTAGAAGCTCCCCTGAGCTCCCCTAAGCTCCAAAAAGCAACCTGCGCATGGAAAAGCGATATCAGCGAGTAATAATCAAAATGTATGGAGCAATAGGGGTATAACAGATAGATATGGGAATTGATTCGGGTTAGGGGTTCGATTAATACGCGGATCCTCAAAAACTACGCAAAAAGAGAAGAAAATGGTGAAAATAAGCGAACCGGAGGTGATCGGAGACGGGGCTGCCGGCGGCGACTCGGGCGGGGCGCGGCGACGGTCGGCCGACGGTGGCAGGCCGAGCGGCGGCGCGCGCGGGCTTGGTCGGGCGAGTGGGGGTGAGAACGAGCGGTATCGGGCGAGGGGAATCCGAGGGGTCGAGCGATTTGGGAATTTTGCGGTTTCGAAAAACGCGCCCCCCCTCGGTCCTTATATAATAGAAGTTACGACTCGGCCGAGTGACGTGGTCACTCGGCCGAGCGAGGCAATAGAAATTTTCTCCCCGATATCGCATCGGCCGAGTAGCTTTGCCAGCCTCGGCCGAGTGGAGTAAGTCCATTCGGCCGAGTGACTCAAGCTACTCGGCATGACTCGCCCTAGGAGGGTATCCGTTTTACTCGGCCGAGTGAAAATGTATACTCGGCCGAGTAGCAGTTCTAATGAAATGAGGAAAATAGACAGAGAGTTGGGTACAGCAGACTTCCCTCGTTCGTGAGCGGCTCGGCCGGACGAACTTCTGGACTCGGCCGAGTGACTAGTATACTCGGCCGAGTGAGCCTTGTATTCTGTTGTTTGTCTTCGTTTAGGCTCTAAACTCCGTCTTTCTTCCTCCAGTCGATTTCATGCTCCTCCCAAGCGTCGAACGCCATCTTGGGGTGCTCCTCATCGTCTCGTTCATCCTCCTCATGATGGATCTACCTATCTCCTCTCCTGTCAAGAAAAATAGGACCCGTTATCACAAAATTTTTGGTCGGATAACTCAATACACTAAAAATCTCTAAAACGAAAATAAAGAAAAGGTAGAAATAAAGCAAAAACCGTCGGGTTGCCTCCCGACAAGCGCTCGTTTTAGGTCGTGAGCTCGACCCCCTATAATTTTCAATCAATGCGGGATGTTTGGTGCATATAAGATGCACCCGTCAAACTTGCCGGGGAGCGCGCTTGGATTTGGACGTGGCGGCGTAGCGTGCTCCCTCGGAGGTCTCTTGTCTCGAATAGTGTTGGGGGGAGGCTCCCCCAAGCTAGCATTTGCCCCGGTCAACGGCTTAACCGGCGATGCCGATTTTCGTACCGGCGGGGCTTTCTTTGGAGACTTTGATTTCGAGAGCTTGCAGAGCTCTCGAATCCTTGCGACATCAGCGTCGCCTTCATCTTCGTCAGCGGAGAAGTCGGGGGAATCATCATTATTATCTTCATGGCCTAAATCCGGGCCTTCTTCAAATTCTTCATCAAAAAGGGCGCCAATTGAGTGAGGAATCGTCTCCTCTATCACCTCATCGAGGAGGTCCATATAATCGAGCTCCTCATGGTAAGGCATGTGCTTCATTGCCTTGGGAATGTGGAGCTCCACCTCAATGTTTCCGACGTTTAAGGTTAAGGTACCTTCGCGCACGTCGACGATGACTCCGGCGGTGGCGAGGAATGGGCGTCCAAGTATCAATGAGGTGTCTCCCTCTTCCTTAACGTCCATGATGACGAAGTCACATGGCAAGCATATTCCACCTGGGACTTGAAGTGGGATGTCTTCGGCAATCCCCACCGGCCTTGTTATCCGGCCATCGGCTAATTGAATGCGCATGTCGGTGGGTTTCAACTTTATCCCGGTGTTAAGCTTTAAGAACATGGAGAGGGGCATGAGACTCACACTAGCCCCAAGATCGACCAACGCCTTTTGGAGAGGCACGCCGCCCAAAGTGCAAGGAATCCGAAAACTCCCCGGATCTTTAAATTTTGCCGGCTCCTTTTCTCTCTTGGTGAACCAAGAGCCCTCCTCGGCTAGCATGATCTTCTCCTTCCTCTTTCTCCCCGAAATCAAGTCCTTCAAGAATTTGGCATATGTGGGGATTTCCGCAATGGCGTCGAGGAAGGGGATATTGAGGCTAACTCCTCTTAGATACTCGAGGAATTTCGCTAGCCTTTTCTCCATTTTCGCTTTCGCTAGTCTTTGGGGGAATGGGACCGGTGGCATGAAGCGCCTCTCCTCAATTAATCGCTCCGCTCTAGTTTTCTCCTTGTCTTGTGGCTCCTTCTCCTTTTCAATGTCAACTATCGGCTCAATTGGCTCCGAGCTTTCCTCCACGGGCTCCTCAATAGGAATCATGGTGGGGGTGGTGTCCTTCCCGCCTCTAGTAGTAACGGCAACTACGGCATTGATGTGGCCCGTGTTGCCCCGTGGGTTTTGCTCCGGTTGCGCCGGCAATCTTTGAGTGTTCCGATTGAGCAACGCCAATTGCTCCGATATTTGAGCCACTACGGTATTAAGAGATTCTTGCCCCGCCTTCAAAGTAGCATTCACCTTGTTTTGCTCGACCATGAACGCCTCCACTCTAGTTTCGAAATCGGATCGTTGTGGAGTTTGCGGAGGGTTTTGATTTTGATTCCTCCACCCTTGGTTGAATCCGGGAGGCCTATAAGGTGGAACTTGTTGCTTTGGTTGGAAGTTTTGTTGCGGAGGCCCCCTCGGCGGATAGTATTGTTGTTGGGGTGGTGGTGGTCGAGCTTGATTAGGCGGTTGTTGTGGCGGGTTCAAAGCTCCTTCATTGTTGGCGTAGGAGAATCCCGGATGATTTCTTGCAGCCGGATTGGACCAATACCCTTGGTTCCCCGCAACATATTGTACTTGCTCCAAGGACCCTTCTCCTTGCTCTCCTCCCGAGTACATGACTTGAGATTGGTCTTGCCAATCACACATTTGGTTGGTCGGTGCGGAGGTGGATGGGCTTCCTTGGGGCTCCGTGATGAATTTCTCCAATCTCTCCACCACCTTGTGGAGAGAATCGAATTTGCTCGTGAGCTCCGCTACGGCCTTTGCCTCGTAGATGCTAGTTGGCTTTAAGGAGGATGTGGAGTGTCCTCGCTCATCGCCCCATTGTTGGTTATTTGAGGCCATCTCCTCAATTAGGGCCGTAGCTTCCTCGGGAGTCTTTGACAAGATTGCACCATTCGCCGCGGCATCAATAATTTGCTTGGTCCCCGGTTGGAGACCGTTGTAGAAGCTATGAACTAGCTCCCAATCCTCTATACTGTGGTGCGGGCATTGGTGCTGCAAATCCTTAAATCGCTCCCAAGCTTCATAGAGCGTCTCATGTGGTCCTTGCTTGAAGGACATGAGAGCGCTCCGGATCTTCACCGTCTTGGATGGTGGATAGAATTTGTCAATGAATGCATACGCCAACCCGTCCCAAGAGGTGAAAACTCCGTCAGCTTGCGTCCTCAGCCAATAGAGTGCTTTGTCCTTTAGCGTGAAGGGGAAGAGGCGCAGTCTGATGGCATCGATGGGGACCCCCGGCATTTGGAAAGTGGCGCACTTCGACAAGAATGATTGGATGTGGTAGTGGGGGTTCTCATGAGCGTTCCCATGAAATGGGTCTTGTTGCATCAAAACCACCAATCCCGTCTTTAGCTCGAAGTTCTTGTCGGCCGCCAACTCCGGAACGGCAATGGATGACGTAGTAGAAGAGGTCTTAGGCCGAAGCCTATCGCAAATAGAAATTATTCTCGCCATCCTCGCCGCCAATTCTTCGGGAGTTTCCGGGTTGGTCATAAACCGCCCTTCCGGATATTGTCTCCTTTCCGCTCTAAGTCTCCGCGCGGTACGTTCGATCTCGGGATCGAATAATAAGGCTTCGGGGTCCGCCGTAGATCTCGTGTACATGCACAGGGAAAACAGAGTTTCAAAGAGATGATTAGTACCGTGGAAGGGTTAGGTAAGAATAGTAGGAAATAATAATAATGATAATAAAAAATAATAAAAATAAAAGAACGAAATAGCTAGGGTGAAAAAGAATCAAACGCAATCGCCTCCCCGGCAACGGCGCCAAAAACTTGATCGCTCCGGGACGTACACCCAAAGAACGGTTGTAGTTTTACCGCAAGCGCACGGTATAGCGGCGAGCGGGTATCGAGCACAGGGAGGACGAATGACCGTGCTTGCTCCTAATCAACCTGGCTATTCAAGAATAAAGAGAGTTGCCTTGGGCGATCCTGTCACAATCGTCAGACAAATGTGCGAAATATCAAATCAAAATAAAGAACGTCTAGGGAACGGGGAATCCCCGCTACTCACCGTATTTCATAAATGTGGTTCGTCGGTATCAAAATTGCTAGAATGAGAATTTGGATGAACTAGTTGCAACTAAATGTGGAACCAAGCTCACGCTCTCGCGCTGTTGCCAGTCTATAGCTATCCTAGGGTCGGGTCCAATCTCTTGCAAACCCTAGCCTAGGAAAGCTAGCATTAGGATCAACATCATCGTCCAATTGCGCACCGAGCCCAATCTCTTGCAAACTCGGTCCACAATCTAAATTAGGATAGTTCCTACCCGTCCAATCTCTTGCAAACGGGTATCGGCACGGAATTGCAACCGGAGATCCTGGTATCGGTCCAATCTCTTGCAAACCGATACTTCGAAAATCCGACTCCAACCCAATTCGGATTTCTAGGGCTTCCTATCAAATTGGGATCCAATCTCTTGCAAATCCCAATTGATATGAATACCTAGCTATCCGTAGTAATTCGATCCCAATCTAATCCCTAATTATTGATTCTAGCATAATTTCTACCAATTTATCACAAATACGAAATTGGGCTTGTAGGGTTCATCCCCACGCCCCAAGACGTGGAGACTACTCACAAATCATAGCAATAGCACAAAAATAATCAATGAAATAGACAATGGAATTCATCACAACAATGATATAAACAATAAAAATAGAGTTTTTGGGGAAGAGAGATGCAAACCAAAGTAGTTCTTCAATTAATCCAACAAAAATCCAAGTTTTTCTCTTCTCCAATCACAAAATAATAAAGCTAAAAAGTAATCTTAAAAAGCTGCAAAAAATCTAAGAGATGGCTCCTAAAACTAGGGTAAAAACAGAGCTTAAATAGCCCCAAAAATCGTCCAAAAATCCTGACCAAAACGCCCCTGCACAGCCTGTTTTCCGCAAATTTCGCTACAGGCAGCGCATCGCACTCGGCCGAGTGACAAAAGTCGCTCGGCCGAGTGAAAACCCTGTCATTTTCCAGTAAGTCGGGGGCTTCAAGGGTCTTCAGTTCGGAGGCGGCTCGGCCGAGTGAGTTGTCGTCACTCGGCCGATGGCTTCACTGCACTCGAGCGGACGCGGTTTACCACTCGGCCGAGTGGGTCTTCTGAAGCTCAGGTGGCCGAAAAACAGTAACTTCAATCTTTTTGAGGGCCTTCGTCTGGGCGCCACTCGGGCGGACGTGGTATCGTCACTCGGCCGATGTGGTCTCCGTCGCTCGGCCGAGTACACATGGAAAACGTGTCTGAACGGGTCGGCCGAGCAGTGTCTCGCTGGTCGGCCGAGTGGCTCCTCCACTCGGCCGAGTGGGACACAAAAAATGCCCAATCTGATTGTTTTGGCCTCCTCGTCGCTCCTGCGACATCCATTCTTCTTCCGCTCCTCTCCAACAGTAAAATATCCCTCAGGGAGGTCGTCGGTGGCCGTGTAGAGTAAGCGCGTCTCGAGATCACTCCTAATCGCGCCAAATCACCTGAAATGCGACAAAAACAACAAATCGTGAAAAGCATCGCAATATCGTCGATATATCGTGAAAAACGTGATTTGGGCGATCTAAATGGCATGCAAATCCACGGGAAAAAGGTGTAAAATATGGAGTGATCGGTGAGATATAGGGAATCTTCTGAAGATTATTATTAGGGCAATTATTGAGACTAACTTTGTCTCCCACAGAACTTAACATTTATTATCACATAGATACTATAAAAATTACTTGCTCCCATAGAACTTAAGATATATAACATCATTAAACATCATCTCAAAACCGAATGAGGTGATCACTTAATGAAATTTAATATATCATTAACGATATTGAAATACTCTACTAATGTCATTATAAACCTTACAGAGTCTTTCATGAAAACTGAACAGAAAGTCTCTTTACAATTAATGCATTTTTCTGTATAAAGTTGTCACGCCCCGCTTCCCAAAAACGTGGAGGCGAAGCGTGAGAAGGTCCGCTCAGACTTGAAGCTACAAAGCTGCAAGTCCGATAAGCGTCAATCAAATTTAAACTGCAGGTCCTTGCAACGCGAAACGAAACAAAGATAATAATAACGAAAGAGACAAAAGAAACATCTCAGAATATCCATAATAATAAATCTCAACATCGCAGAAAAAGCCACCAGGCTGAAAGAAAAGAGTCTAAAAGAGGCCCAGCATGGCCAACAAAAGTACAAAGTACAGAAACAAAGTAATGGTGCAAGCACCGACATCTAGCAGCAACCTAAAGCAACAGCAACGCCAACAGTCTCTAAAACTGGTCTCCGGTGTCTACGAACTCCTCGACGGACGTAGGCTCAGGCTCAGCGTCAGCAACACCTCGACCTCAACAACTATCTCTGGCTCAGGGGCTAACATGTGACACCCAAAGAGAAAGGGGCACATGTCAGCAAGTCTAAAAGACTTGTGCAAGTGAAACTGAAAGTACAAGTAAAACAACCTAGCAGTTCTAGCATGATGCAATGACATGGCAGTTTAAGTAATGAGTGCAACAGGTAAAGTAAAGTAAAGTAAAGTAAAGTACGAGCATGGCATGAAATTCACAAGACAAGTACAAGACAAGGAAAGTAAGCACCTCGTGCACAGAGATTTCGTCTTTTGGCTAGAGTGGCTGCACGGGCCAACTCCTAAGCTCAAGCGAACGTTTATCCCTACACCTCCACGTGTATCGAGCCAGGGCCTTACCCCCGAACGGGAATGCTCGCTTCTGGAACACGAGCCAGGAAGTTTTTTATCTTGCTGGTCTAGGGGTGCACCTAGCCAGTCAAGGGAGTACACGTACAAGTATTGTAGCGTGTGCTACCAATGCGACATTCAATGCATGGTTGACATGACAAGACAAGTAGTAAGGCGTACAAGTAAAGAAAGTAAACGTGACAGTTTAGTATGCATGAACAACAAGTTTAAGGGTTGGATCTAGCTTCGTTGTCAAGCTAGATCAATTAGGTGACGGATCTAGTTTCGTTGTCAAACTAGATCAAGTAGGCGTCTAGCCAGCTATCATTTCACTAACTAGTCTCTTTAACGCTAAAAACAATAAGTGGCCTAAAAACATGGCCCTACACAAGTGTTGGCAAGTTTCACTTGCCTGCAACTATCACGTCAAGAAAACACCGTCCAACGAGTCCAAAGACGCGATTCCTACGTGCACAAGTCCACCGGCGTACATCCGTTTTATTAATCTTGATTAGTGATTGCTAAAACATTTAAAATACTTTAAAATACTGATTTTTAATCTTGGTTAGCATGCAAATTAGTTGGGGGTCCTAGGGGTGCAAAACGTTACCTCAACACGACCCGAAAGCTACACCGGCGTCGGGTAGCGACGCCGGGGGTTGGAATAAAAGATCGCGCTCCAAGTCCAAATTCCAATTAGATTCCTCGCTGGAAATTTCAGAGCAATCAACCAGGGCGACGATTCCAGATTCCAAAGCTCGCACGTGCGACGACGGGCTACGACGTGCGACGACGTCGTACGCGGCAAGTCGTCGAAGAGAACGCACCTAGGTGGGGCCCACAGTAGTCCTAGGGACCTTTGGGGGACCCACAATAACTCTGGAGAACTTGGGGGGCCCACGGAGGCAAGTGGTGTGACGGATGCGGGGTTGCGACGAGTGGCTCTCGGTCGTACCCCTCCAATGCGGGAGAATCCCTCGGTCGCTGCGGGGGAACGGCGCTGTGCAGCAGCGGGGGTCGGTCGCAGCAGCGGGTGCGGGCGTTTCCTTCGGTCAGACCGGTCGGGGGCTTCGGTCGTGCGCTTGGGATGCGAGGCGGGCGATGTTGCAACGTTGCAACGTTGCAACGTCGGTCGCTGCGGGCGGGGCGACCGGTCAGACGCTGTGCGGAGCGGGGCGACAAGGCGGGTCGGTGCGGAGCGCTGTGCGGAGCGGGGTGCGGGCCAAGCGGTCGGTCAGACCGAGCGAACGGGGCGGTGCGGTGCTGTGCGATGCGAGCGGCGATGGCTGCGGGGCGGCGCTTCGGTCGGAGCGGGGGAACGGAGCTGTTTTCCTCGGTCAGGTCGGGGGCTGAACGTCGCAACGTTGCGACGAATCGTCGCAACGTCCAATTTTGCTTTTGGAAGAGGCTAGGGCTAATTTTTTGCGAAAATAGGTCTTCCTAGGGGTTGCTTATATAGTATAGATGGGTTGATTTGGTCTAGGGCTAAATCTAATAGGATTAGAATATTAAAATAATTTAAAATTTGAATTCCAACTACTCCAACTCACCCAAGGGTTTGACTTGGTCCAAATGAGCTGGAAATTGGCTCAAAAATTCCTTAAAACGTTTAAAACTCAAATAAATTTTATTTGGCCGAAAATAATTTATAAATTAATTATTAAAAATAATATAAAACTTGTTAAAAATATAAGAGTGGTCAAATAAACTCCAAAAATTATAAAATAAATATCGTGGTGATCGTGAAGACGAATGTGAGCTAACTATGAAGACGGATCTTAATTTCGACGTCGGACGACAAGACTAAAAATAGAAACGTCTCCCGTCAAGAGTGAGAATCGTCACGTCTCATCGAGTAAGTTTAAATTGTGGGAAAACGACTCGAGAAGTGTCGTTCCAAGATAGTGCCACTATTTAATACTCTCAGAGACGTTCACAACGATATATCACACGAAAGTGTTCACAAACACACAAGGTCTAAAACAAACACGTGCACGTTCAAAAGCACGTGCACGAACAAAGTACAGCGAAAAGTGGTCGTTACATCCTCCCCACCTTAGAATAAAGTCCGCCCTCGGACTGTCTAATATATCTAGTTGCTCTAATAACTATCCCAATCAAGTCACATTATATTTCAAACCAGGTATAGCTATTTCAAGTGCTTATATACGCACTAGGTAGTCAAACATTATCACTACTAACACGCATATATATATACATTCACATACATTATACACTTATACCTATTAAAGTCAGTCAAATCCATACACGTATCTCAATCACGTATATAAGCATGCACCCCTTATATAGCTACTACAAACAATGTTTCAGATACTCATATAAGTATGATCTCGCACTAGCAAATACAATCATTGCTCTACGTATAGATAGCTACCTATGCACAAACATCAAGGGTATACTACCCTCTAATATTCATCCAATACCAAACATCTCAACACATGTAGTCACACCATACCATTTTTAATTCAAGTGCACTATATCTAATATAAATTCACCACTACTATAATTTCATAATATATATAGTCATTCAATGCATTCCATTATTTCACCATACATTCACATTACGTACGGTCCTATAACTGTATTTACGACACGCCACATATATCATAGTCATCAATTCCTATAACTAAGCACATACTTACCCGTGCATGGTGCACACCCATACACGCTAACATTTCATTTACGCATACCAATCATACCATTATATTACTGGCACATCTATGCACCTAGTTTAGCTAGTACACAAGCAAGCCCTTAGTAGTTAACTATACCACAAGACCAACACCTATAACTATATACTGGTGTAGCGACCCACAATCATGTGCGTAACTCAACCAGGCACAGACATTTCTATCACTATACATACTTCAAGCATTACTATGCTCAAACATTCATTCAATATACTTAGAGTATACCAACTCAAGCTTGAGTGAGACTCAATACACATACCAGGATATTCTATATACGTAACACGGCATTCATACCTATACCAATAACACTCCAATATTATATACATCTACCAATACAACCATATACATTCCATAGATCAATCACACTTAATATTTAGTCAGGCAATACTCACGTAGTTCAATCATTCTATATACCATATAAATAATACAGACATCAGCACGCGTATATTTATAATACACTCCCTAATACATGCATATGTATTCATCGTATAACCACTCACATGTAACATATACATTCACACCATAGCCTACTACCTATAACTGGTGTACCAACACCTATTATTATTATCACACCTAACATACATATAGCTTCACCAGCATATTGCTTCACCCATTATAAGTATTTCTAATTACATACACAACTTAGATATTTCAACGCTGACTCTTATATACACAGGCATCCCTAGTATAGTATAGCTATCCACACAAAAGTCTATAACTACTAACACGCAACAGTTTCATACTATCACGAATAACTCCGAGTATATATATATCACTCAATAGGCAAACATCAATATACTATGGGAATTCTCATTCAAGCCCACGTACACAACTTAGGTACGTGCACCATGACAACCTTACAAGGGTCCAAGGGTCTACTAACAACTAAGCGTTGACACAGGCATTGAAGGACCCTAAGGCCTAAGCAATAAAGAGAGATCGGGAGCGTGACGAGGGAAGGATCGATAAGCACGAGTTCAGATAGGGCGAATACAAGGAGACAGCTTGGTTAGGGAAAGCATTGGCTCAATGGTGATGTTTAGGTTGAGGGAAAAGGGAGATGTAGTGATGCTTATATAGGGTGGAAAAGAAAATAAGGTAAATAGCATGACTTAACATACGCAAAATTGAAACTGTTGTACTTCAAAAGTTGAAATCCTCGTCTGGAAAGAGATATTTGGAGATCGATAAAACGTGTTGTTTCAAAATAAGTTTGAGTCGAATATTCATAATAAGAGAAAATGGTCTATTGGTTTTAAAAAAAATCATTAAAAAGGAAGTAAAATCATTTACGCGAATATTGAAGACGTAGTTTAGAAATTATTATACGGCAGTAGTTTAATATAATGTTTGTGAAAGTCAAAAAAGAAATCAAGTAACTGAAAGATTTAGACTCATGTCAAATGCCTTCAAAACTTTTAGGTTATGGAAAATTTTAAAATAATCAATATCGAAACTACTTTTCAAAGGAACCAGGGTTTGCAAAAAGGAAAAAAAAAACTGATTTACACACGGTCCTTAGCATACGAGCACAAAGAACCTGATACAGTTATATAAAACTAATTGAAAGTATATATGGTGCATGGAAAATAATATTAACTTCGTAGTGAAATTATCAAAACTGTAGTAACGCTTTTAAAACCAAACTATGGGAGGTCTGGGCCAGGAATAGTAATTTCTTAAAATTTTGAAATAGCGTAAACGATGAGCATAAAACCGACTGGCTAAAAGCTGAAATTCCAGGTGACTTGAAAAGTATATTAAAGTAAACACGACGTATCATTCGAATAACGCATATAAGAAGGGAAATTATGAATCGAATTGGGCAAGGCTAAAGTACAGTTCAGAAAGAAATTAATATATGAAAGGAAATATGTATTTTCATAGGTTCAAAGTGTAGGCTGAAAAAAAAAACATTATAAACTATTATTCAAAAAATTTCGACAATAGTTTTAAAATTTTTTAAATCAACGAGGAGCATGAAGTATAAGTATATTAAAATTTGAACACATTTAAAACTTAGGGAAAGAGGAACTCAAAAAGAAAATACTTTCAGAAGGTTCAAGATTTGCAATGGAGGGATTTGAAAATTGACGACGATTTGTCATGAGGCGATCTCGGGGATCGAGGCAAAGAAAACGGTCAGATGTTCAAAACATACATACTCCTAGGATATGGCCCAGGGTACCTACGGGAAAACTCCTACGGTCGTCCAACTAAAGCTTAAGAAACTTAGCGCTTGGTCCTTCTAAGGGAGCTAGGCGGTAATGGAATGCGTTCAGCTTGGTCCGAAATCGATGAACCCAAACGAACGACTGAAGGAAATTCTGGAAGTCTGATATGGTCAGGGGTAGACAAGGACCACTAAGGTAACTCCTATGACGATTAAATCAATTCCCAGCAAGGACTCTAATTACCAGTCTAACAATCAACCCTATTTTTGCAAACAATCATATGCAAGCAACCAAACATGTTTTAACAAGCCAGAACTAACTAAGGGAAGAAACAACTAGGTCAAGAGTTACCTGCGATAACCTCATCCACAGTCTCGCTCTCCACTGCCGTCGTCGGATAAGCCTGCTCCCTTGGTTGCATGGCCTGCTGAAAAGCCTGCTTCTGAGGAGCGAGGGCTGGTCCACGACTGGTAGACACAGGTGCTTTCTGCTATGACGGCTGTGCGGTAACGGGATCCTTCCAAAGTAGTTTAGATCTCGGGCAATCCTTCATAGTATGAGTAGGATCTCCACAAACCAGGCACTGGCCCAGCCTCTTCCTGCACTGTTTCTTATCATGACCAGTCTTGTTACAATGATGGCACACCTTCCGACTTGGCCCAATTACTGGTGCTTCCTTCTGCGGAATTCCCTCCGATGCCTTCCGCAATTGATTTGCATGCCGACAATCCTTCTCTGAATGGGTAGCAGCACCACAAATCAAACACCGGCCTAGAAATCTTCTGCACTGCTCCTTGATGTGCCCGGTCTTGCCACAGAAATAGCAAGTCTTCAGAGTAGGTCCGCCACCAACTCGAGTCTGTCATCTTCTCGCCATCTAACGACATAGAAAACGAACAAAAATTTAGACTCCATAGCTTAATGACTTAGATGTTGTAATTTATTTAATGGATATTCCGTTTATTATCGTTGTTCCGTTAATTCGCAATTGCAAGATTGGACCTGCATGGGCCACCAACAAAACCTGTCACGCCCCGCTTCCCAAAAACGTGGAGGCGAAGCGTGAGAAGGTCCGCTCAGACTTGAAGCTACAAAGCTGCAAGTCCGATAAGCGTCAATCAAATTTAAACTGCAGGTCCTTGCAACGCGAAACGAAACAAAGATAATAATAACGAAAGAGACAAAAGAAACATCTCAGAATATCCATAATAATAAATCTCAACATCGCAGAAAAAGCCACCAGGCTGAAAGAAAAGAGTCTAAAAGAGGCCCAGCATGGCCAACAAAAGTACAAAGTACAGAAACAAAGTAATGGTGCAAGCACCGACATCTAGCAGCAACCTAAAGCAACAGCAACGCCAACAGTCTCTAAAACTGGTCTCCGGTGTCTACGAACTCCTCGACGGACGTAGGCTCAGGCTCAGCGTCAGCAACACCTCGACCTCAACAACTATCTCTGGCTCAGGGTCTAACATGTGACACCCAAAGAGAAAGGGGCACATGTCAGCAAGTCTAAAAGACTTGTGCAAGTGAAACTGAAAGTACAAGTAAAACAACCTAGCAGTTCTAGCATGATGCAATGACATGGCAGTTTAAGTAATGAGTGCAACAGGTAAAGTAAAGTAAAGTAAAGTACGAGCATGGCATGACATTCACAAGACAAGTACAAGACAAGGAAAGTAAGCACCTCCTGCACAGAGATTCCGTCTTTTGGCTAGAGTGGCTGCGCGGGCCAACTCCTAAGCTCAAGCGAACGTTTATCCCTACCCCTCCACGTGTGTCGAGCCAGGGCCTTACCCCCGAACGGGAATGCTCGCTTCTGGAACACGAGCCAGGAAGTGTTTTATCTTGCTGGTCTAGGAGTGCACCTAGCCAGTCAAGGGAGTACAAGTACAAGTATTGTAGCGTGTGCTACCAATGCGACATTCAATGCATGGTTGACATGACAAGACAAGTAGTAAGGCGTACAAGTAAAGAAAGTAAACGTGACAGTTTAGTATGGATGAACAACAAGTTTAAGGGTTGGATCTAGCTTCGTTGTCAAGCTAGATCAATTAGGTGACGGATCTAGTTTCGTTGTCAAACTAGATCAAGCAGGCGTCTAGCCAGCTATCATTTCACTGACTAGTCTCTTTAACGCTAAAAACAAGTAAGTGGCCTAAAAACATGGCCCTACACAAGTGTTGGCAAGTTTCACTTGCCTGCAACTATCACGTCAAGAAAACACCGTCCAACGAGTCCAAAGACGCGATTCCTACGTGCACAAGTCCACCGGCCTACATCCGTTTTATTAATCTTGATTAGTGATTGCTAAAACATTTAAAATACTTTAAAATACTGATTTTTAATCTTGGTTAGCATGCAAATTGGTTGGGGGTCCTAGGGGTGCAAAACATTACCTCAACACGACGCGAAAGCTACACCGGCGTCGGGTAGCGACGCCGGGGGTTGGAATAAAAGATCGCGCTGCAAGTCCAAATTCCAATTAGATTCCTCGCTGGAAATTTCAGAGCAATCAACCCGGGCGACGATTCCAGATTCCAAAGCTCGCACGTGCGACGACGGGCTACGACGTACGACGACGTCGTACGCGGCAAGTCGTCGAAGAGAACGCACCTAGGTGGGGCCCACAGTAGTCCTAGGGACCTTTGGGGGACCCACAATAACTCTGGAGAACTTGGGGGGCCCACGGAGGCAAGTGGTGCGATGGATGCGGGGTTGCGACGAGTGGCTCTCGGTCGTACCCCTCCAATGCGGGAGAATCCCTCGGTCGCTGCGGGGGAACGGCGCTGTGCAGCAGCGGGGGTCGGTCGCAGCAGCGGGTGCGGGCGCTTCCTTCGGTCAGACCGGTCAGGGGCTTCGGTCGTGCGCTTGGGATGCGAGGCGGGCGATGTTGCAACGTTGCAACATTGCAACGTCGGTCGGTGCGGGCGGGGCGACCGGTCAGACGCTGTGCGGAGCGGGGCGACAAGGCGGGTCGGTGCGGAGCGCTGTGCGGAGCGGGGTGCGGGCCAAGTGGTCGGTCAGACCGAGCGAACGGGGCGGTGCGGTGCTGTACGATGCGAGCGACGATGGCTGCGGGGCGGGGCTTCGGTCGGAGCGGGGGAACAGAGCTGTTTTCCTCGGTCAGGTCGGGGGCTGAACGTCGCAACGTTGCGACGAATCGTCGCAACGTCCAATTTTGCTTTTGGAAGAGGCTAGGGCTAATTTCTTGCGAAAATAGGTCTTCCTAGGGGTTGCTTATATAGTATAGATAGGTTGACTTGGTTTAGGGCTAAATCTAATAGGATTAGAATATTAAAATAATTTAAAATTTGAATTCCAACTACTCCAACTCACCCAAGGGTTTGACTTGGTCCAAATGAGCTAGAAATTGGCTCAAAAATTCCTTAAAACGTTTAAAACTCAAATAAATTTTATTTGGCCGAAAATAATTTATAAATTAATTATTAAAAATAATATAAAACTTGTTAAAAATATAAGAGTGGTCAAATAAACTCCAAAAATTATAAAATAAATATCGTGGTGATCGTGAAGACGAATGTGAGCTAACTAAGAAGACGGATCTCAATTTCGATGTCGGACGACGAGACTAAAAATAGAAACGTCTCCCGTCAAGAGTGAGAATCGTCACGTCTCATCGAGTAAGTTTAAATTGTGGGAAAACGACTCGAGAAGTGTCGTTCCAAGATAGTGCCACTATTTAATACTCTCAGAGACGTTCACAACGGTATATCACACGAAAGTGTTCACAAACACACAAGGTCTAAAACAAACACGTGCACGTTCAAAAGCACGTGCACGAACAAAGTACAGCGAAAAGTGGTCGTTACAAAAGTCTTTGAGTGATATGCTTTAAATTTTTTCTTAATACCCTTTTAAATTCCTTTTGATTATAAAAAACTATTTACAATCAATAGGTTTCAAACCTTATGGAAATGAGAAAAGATTTTAAGTATCATTCAAGAACTTTCTTAATCAATGCATTAATCCATTTTAGAGATATAGAACTTTTATGACTTGATGTAAGTCGAACTTCCATCATCCTAATGTCAACAGTGAACTTGTCATCTCTTTAATGGATTTCCTGGATGGCAATTAGTGCTTTGAGGTGCTAGAGTTTGTCCTTATGAACAATTTCCCGAATGGGAGGAATTGCAACATTATCTTGAATTTATTGTGTCTTGAACAATGTCGGGAATACCATCCTGAACAATGCCAACAGCACAAGTGGGTATATAATCCTCTTCAAGAATAATGTCACTAACTAAATTTTCCCCCCTCAAACTCAGCATCCTCAAATAGTTGTGCATTTGCTAATTCGTAAATTAACTTAATAGTTGGATTATGTAAAATCATACAAATATCACTATTTAAGCTATTCAACAAAACTAGAAAATCATTAGCATTAAGTCCAGTTTCTTTATTAGGCTTATAAGGCCTTATCTTAGTTGGACATTTCCAAACATGCAAATGATTTAAGTTCATTTGTTAAAACTTTATTAAGGATAGAAGCTGCAATGAAAAAATAACTGAATTCTAAATTGTTAATTCTTTCTTTACAACACATGTACTTAAATGCAGGAATTCTATTAATGAAGCAACATTTCCAAATAAATGAAGATTATAATGAACTTTTAAAGAACCAGAATGAACTAATTTGAATCATGAGACAACCAAATTTTCCATTCATTATTGAACAACATTAACCGAATTTGTTCAAAAAATAGAAATAGAAACCCAAATTCAGTTAAAAAGGTACATAATAGTCTCATAGAAATTCAAATACAATCTAGCCTCTAAATGAAATAATCTAAATTTAATTTGCTTCTACTTGAACCGTCTTGCCATTGCCCATATCGATGTATGTTTCAACATCATTCGGCTCTTGGCATCTTAGGCAATCCTGCATAGACACAATGATATGAATGTTTATACCATGATATTTCCATCACGTGTCTATAAGTACCAAAAGTTAAAAAGGAAATTAACGATAGAATTAAACCAAATTAAAGAAACATACCCTTTTTAGCACGCCAAGAATGATAATTTGTGCAATACTTCTTTATATGCCCTTCAGCTCCACAGAAGAAACATGCATTATCTTATGAACTTTTCAGTTCCCTTTGTTGTTTCTTTTGAGAGGCTGTATCTGCAGCTTCAGTATCCTTCTTCCTTTTGTTGAAGGTGGAGGTCAGGTGAGTGCTTTCTGTCATTTCTTGCTTAAGCCTTTCCACTTCCTTGACATAGTATGAGATGAGCTCATCCAGAGACCAAGTCTCATCCTTCAGATTATAGCTTACTTTAAACTGACTAAATTGTGATGGAAGAGATGTTAAAACAAAATGCACTAGCAGATCCTAAGAGAGGTCTAGCTCAAGTGCTTTCAACCTTGAAAGCAATATTAGACATCTTCAATATGTGCTCCTTGATATTCCCTTTACCTTCATATTTTATTGAAGTTAGGTTTGTCAAGAGTGTACTAATCTCACTCTTTTCATTCTTTACAAACCACTTTTCAAGCTCAATAAGGAACCATTTTGCTGTGGCAATTTTCTCTAAAATAGATCCCCTGAGATACTCTGGAATGACATTCTTTACAAGCATTAGACACATGTGATTTGATCTCTTCGATTCTTCCATCTCCCTCTTTTCATCAAAGGTACTCTCATAAGTGAGTGGTGGAGGACTATGAGTCCTTAATGCCAGATCAAGATCAATGACTCCGAGGATTATCAAAAGATTCTCCTTCCATGCCTTGAAGTTAGTGCCATTAAGTACTAGAATAGATTTGAGGTTAGCAGAAAATTTTCAGGAATAATAGCTGAAAAAAAGAATAAGAAAACAATTGTAACATGTTCATATGAGTATTAAAGAAAACAACACCAAATTCCAATTAATGCTATTTTCCCAGCTCAAGACATCCTCCACTAGCGCAACATTTATCTTTGGATAATCTATTGACTAGTCATTGACATCTTGTTGTAGCAATCAGACAATGACAATAATAATATGCCAAAAATAAATCTTCATTTGGGCCGAATTAAATTTGCATGTATTGATCTCACTAATCATCACCATGTCTATTGCCACATGTGCGCATAAAATGATAAAGAACGGTAATCTTCCTTTGGGCCGATTTAGCATTCATTTCAAAGTATGCACATAAAATTCTTTTTATATTTATGAAATGAAATAATGTAAAACAACAGAGCCCACTTTGGCGAGATGATGATTACATTAAGTCATTTCATATATATATATACACCACTGCAAAATTTGAATCTATGTCTCATTTTAATACATGAATTATACTTTAAGTGGAAATCTTCAAGTCCACTTTTTATTCAAAATCAAATTTAAGGCAACCAAAATTTTCATACAAAAGTATGTAATCAACTTGTTACATTTCGAGATTAGAACCAATCTTCACAAGAAAACCCACTTTGGTGGGTTGATGATCCAACTAATCTCTATTCGAAATATATATAATTAGTTGTGCCAAAAATTTGAATATGAAACTAAGCTGAATTTATCACAAAAATGATTTCTTTTAGTGGAAATATATATAAGAATCTTTTATTCCACCTTTTAAACCATTATTTTGAGTTAAACAAAATCCATAGTTTCAACACAAATTTTTTTCTTTAAAATTGGGTATATATGTGTACCAATGTGTATATGAACATACATAGAAAGTTATATATATAAATATACACCATATCTCATTTTATATATAACTTTAAAATGTGTCAAATTTCCTTAAGGCCATTTACTTGATGGTTGTGCACAAAATTCCTTAAGGCCTTTTTAAACTTATCCTTGAGGAGAAATATATTCCTCCCAAAGAAAACACATGAATTTTGTGTTTTAATTTAAATCCAAATTTAGGCAAACTGAAAACACATGAATGTTGCTCATTCCAAACCTGCTCACATGGTGTCTGTGAGTATGCCCCCTAGGCCAGTTGTAACTATTCCAATCAATTCGCAAGCTGGGAAGCGTTCTTGGGTCGAGATCTGTTCTTCTAGGCGTAAATACGCCGACCCCCTTGTGATGACTTTTATCCCCCCCTGGTGGGGACTGATGGCACTCCAACTGTAAGTGTCCCTAACTCCCTCCTTGCTACAGGTGCGGCACGTTGGAAAAATTCTTTGGTGGGTTACGTGTTGGGTGATATTCCCTACTACGGTCAGATTAAGGCCTGGACTGAGCGGCTTTGGAAGCTAAAGGGGGGGTACAAATCTACATCAAAGAGAATGGTTTTTTTTATTTTCGGTTTCAACGTGAAGAAGATTGTGATGCCATTTTACATGGGGTACCCTGGCTTTTTGATTGGCGTCTAGTGGTTTTACAGCGATGGAGCCCTACTGTTAAGCATAAGCGGGATTTTCTGACTGCGGTGCCAGTCTGGATACAGATTCACAATCTCCCTCTACATATGTGGTCTTTGGACATCTTGAATATTATCGCGAGCGGTGTGGGAACTCCATTATGTCTCGACCGTGCAACTGCTAATCTTGACCGTATCATGTATGCCCGTTGTCTTGTTGAAGTTGATGCAAGAAGACCCTTGGTTAGAACGGTGACGATGGGCCTTGAGGACATCACTAATGTATTGGTGGATGTTAAGTACGAGGGTGAGCCACCTCGTTGTACTACTTGTTCCTGTTTTGGGCATGTTAAGACTCAGTGCACCATGAGGGGAGTGAATGATGAGCCCTCTTCAATCCAAAACTTAACTAATCCATTGGCTGTTGATACTGAGGGAAGCTGCAGTAAAACTGTCCCTGTAACAACGGGATCTATTCCTGGGGATACTAATTCTGGGGAGGCCCCTGTGGAAGATACTCCTGTGACTTTTGTTGATACTTCACCGGAAGCTGATTGTGAAGAGGGGGAGATCTTACAGGAGACATTATCTGAAGCTGATTGTGTAGCTGAACATGCCATCCTAGCTTTAATAATGAAACCATCGGAAGTTAATGCAGTTGGCAACATCTTGCCAGGTGCGCCCATCACAAATACTGTGTGTCTTACGACTTCAAATAACAAAGCTACCCCGGCTTCCTTGGGTGAATGCAGTAATCCCATTGTTCATGAAGAACATTTTTTGGATGTTGTCCCTTCCGCAACTCATTTTTCTGATGGCAACATACCAGATCTGCCTCGATGTAAGCTGGGGCCAGGCTTTGATTTACCGTCACTTGTCTTACCTGAGGTTGACACTACTGAGAAGCCTGAGGTTATCACTGTCTTGAATCAGGACTGGGCAGAGGATCTCTCTAGTCTTAAGTTGATGAAGTCCAACAATAAGCTCATGAAGCCTACTAGTAAACAAAGCCCCACCTCCGCTACCCGTAGGAGCTCCCGGATAGCAGTCAATTCAAGAGCTCCCATCCCTCATTTGTGTTAATGTATTTGTTCATCTGGAATTCAAGAGGCTTAAACAATTCTGTGAGGCGTGGTGAACTCAAACATAGAATACGGCATCGTAGGCCGTCTATTGTGTGTCTTCTTGAAACTAAAGTGGAGGAGTCCAATGCGGGAACGCTAGTCAGATGTTTCCCTAAAGGTTGGATTTCCCTGGATAATAGGAAACAACTTCCAGGTGGGCGTATTATTATTTTTGTTGATAATAGTATCTGGAACAACTCCCGTGTTTCTGCTTCGGATCAACACCTATCTATGATCTTGACTAATATGGCGGGATTAACTATGGCCTTGACCATTGTCTATGGTCACAACTTGGCATCTCAACGTCAACAGCTCTGGAAATCTCTTACTATGGATGCTACTAATCTCAATAAAATGCCTTGGCTAATGGGAGGGGATTTCAACTGTATCAGGTTTTCTAATGGGAAGATTGGTGGTCGTCTAATGGATCCTGGCCCCATTGACGAGTTTAACAAATGCCTCAGTGACTGCGGCCTTATGGACTTGAAGAGTGTAGGTCGAAGCTTCAGTTGGAACAATATGCGCTCTGGGATAGCTCGGATCTCTGCTAGACTGGATCGTACTGTATGCAACTTGGAATGGAATTCTATGCTACCGAACTCATACTATGATCAATATGCTCTTCCAGGGACTAGTGATCACTCTCCAATGATTATTCATATTCTCCCCGAGGTACAATCTTATCCCAAGCCCTTTAAACATTATAATTCTTGGTGTCACCTTCCAGGATATCGTGATATTGTCCAATCGGTTTGGTCTACATCGCAAGAATTCAGGCCGTATTATCATCGGCAAAACCTGGGGATTTTTTGAATGCAAGCTTTGGTAGCTAAGCTTAAATCACTTAAGCTTCATCTTAAATCATTTTCAAAAGAACACAGGGCCGAAAATCACCCAGCTTGTTGCTTGGCTTCACTGCGGAACATTCAGGATAATAGTGAACTCCCTTACAGGCCGGATTTGTAGAGAGTTGAACATGAGGCTATCTTAAAGCTGGCTGATTCTCTTGATATTGAAGAGGCGGATCTTCGACAGAAGAGTCGTCAAAATTGGCTCCTATTAGGGGATAGAAATTCTAAGTTCTTTTACAATGCTATGAATGCACTGAACAATTACAACAGCCTCCACCACCTCGTTAATTTGATGGGTCCAGAAAGCAGGACATTTCGGTAATCAGAGAGAACGCCACTACTTTCTACAAGAAACTATACTCTCAAGCTGATTACTGGACTATCTTCCCCAATGTCATCCCTCAACGTAAGCTTACCAGCGATGCAGCAGTTTGGGTTGAAAGGAATGTCTCTATTTCTGAAATCAAGGACGCCTTATTTCAGATCGGCAAGGATAAGGCCCCTGGACCAGATGGGTTTAATGCACATTTTTATCAACACAATTGGGACACTATAGGTATGGATGTTTGCTTGGTAGTCGCCTCTTTTTTCAATTACGGGAATATGTTAAAACAGATAAATCATACTTTTCTTACCTTAGTCCCAAAGAGTTCCAAAGCCACAGATCTAAGTGATTACAGGCCTATTGCTTGCTGCTATGTAATATATAAGATCATTAGTAAAGTACTCTGTAATAGACTGCAGCAGGTTATCAATGAGTTGATCTCTTCGAACCAAGCTGCTTTCCTCCAAGGCCGTCTGCTCTCTGATTGTGCTCTACTTGCCCATGAACAGATCAAAGACTTCAGTAATCCCATGGGTTCCAGGTCTTGTCTGAAATTAGATCTGAGGAAAGCTTTTGACAGCATCAATAGAGAATATATATTTTTCATGCTCCATCAACTGGGATTC
Source organism: Scilla litardierei (assembly GCA_030789695.1). Lineage (NCBI taxonomy): Eukaryota > Viridiplantae > Streptophyta > Magnoliopsida > Asparagales > Asparagaceae > Scilla > Scilla litardierei. Next base: position 255,849,704 of record CM061142.1, read on the forward strand.
TAGGGAAATTCATTAATTGGATATCAGAATGTATCTCCATGCCTTCCTTCTCAGTTCTGGTAGAAGGTTCCCCCACTGGGTTCTTCTCTTCTAATAGAGGTCTCAGACAAGGTGACCCGCTTTCTCCTTTCCTCTTCGTGCTGGTTATGGAAACTTTTACCATTCTTATGGCTAGGGCAGAGGCTTCTGGCACCATCCACCCTATGAGAAGATCTGGATCAATTTCCCACTTACTCTTCGCTGATGATCTTCTAGTGTTCTACCGTGCTAATCTGCACTCTTTTAAGGGCCTTAATGAGGTGTTAAACACTTTCAGGTTGCTCTCTGGTCTTGAAGTAAATTGGGATAAAAGTTCTGCCATTTTTAGCAAGGGGGCCCGTGACCCTGACCTCCTCGCTTCCTCTCTGGGAGTTAAGAAGGTTACCTCATTCTCTGTCTATCTTGGGCTACCACTGTCCTCTAACTACCCTAAAGCTTCCATGTATGCACGTTTATTGGACAAGTGCAAAAAGAGGCTTCAAGGATGGTCCTCGTCCCTCCTCTCCATCGCGGGGAGAATCGAGTTGGTACGTTCCGTCATTTACGGAATGGTGGCGTTCTGGATGCATGCCTTTCGCATTCCCTCTTCTGTTTTGCGCTCAATCACCTCAGCCTGTCGTCAGTTCATATGGGGTAATCAACACATCTGGGCTTGGAGAGATTTATGCAAACCTAAGGCGGAGGGGGGTGTGGGATTGAGGTTGCTTCAAGACCTCAACGTGGCCGCTGGGGTACGGCTAACATGGAGGCTCTTATCCACTGAGGGGCCATGGGCCCAGTATATGAGGAGGCACTATGTTTCTAGGACTGCTAGCTTCTATAGTGCTCGGCCTGCCCCTGCTCACTCAGGTACTTGGAAATTCCTCCTACATACTCGCAGCACTTCCCAGAGGCTTATCAAACGGGTTGTTAGAGACGGAACTACTACATCCTTCTGGTTTGATAATTGGTTGCCCTGTGGCCCCCTTTCTGATCTACATCATGTACCCCCTGGTGCTGAAAAACACTCTGTTAGCTATTACTGGTCCCCTGATGGGTGGAGGGATGATCCACAGATTCTACATGTTCGGACTGAGCTCCAGACTACCCACTTATCTCCAGGTTCTGACATTTGGGAATGGATCCCAGGGTCCTCTTTCTCCTTTCGTGATGCTTGGAATGGTTGCCGCACCATTGGGCCCCCCTTTATCTTCTCTGATGTTGTCTGGTATAGTAAGCATATTCCTAAGTGGGCTATTACCCTTCTTCGAGCCTTCCATGGTAAGCTGCTAACCAGAGATATTCTTCAAAAATGGGGAGTCCCCTCTAGCCAAAGTTGCGTGTTATGTGATGATGGGGCTGATGAGACTATTTCTCACTTATTTTTTGAATGCAAATACAGCCGTTACTTACTCTGCAGGAGTCTTTTGAAGCTGAATATTACATCCTCTTTGCCCTCTTCCCTTGCCGAAGTTGGGAACCTCTTCCTTTCCCTTTACAAAAAGAAAGATTGTGTGGGTACCCTTGCCAAAACTGTTCTTGCATCCATGGTATGGCACCTATGGAAGGAACGAAACAGGAGAGTTTTTGATGGAATTAAGGTGGGTAAAACCGCCTTATTTGAGGCCATTTCTGCTGATGTTCTTATTGCCTTACGAGATATTGACAGAGATGACCCTTTAGCGGTCATTCCGTTTGCAAATTGGGGTTTTGATGGGGGCTGATACCTTGTATGTTTATATGTAGATTTTGGCCAGAGGGTATGTCTAGGGAATTCTTAGCATGTGGTGGGTGACGGCGCGTGTGCCATATCCTCTCCCTCTCTATCAATTCTTTGGTCTCCCTCGTGGATGTTCTGTATCTTTCCGTTTGTTTATATATTATAGCATTTACTCGTCATATATATATATATATATATATATATATATATATATATATATATCCGGCCTATTAGCTCAGTTGGTTAGAGATATATATATATATCCGGCCTATTAGCTCAGTTGGTTAGAGCGTCGTGCTAATAACGCGAAGGTCGCAGGTTCGAGACCTGCATGGGCCAATTTTAACTACTTAATATTCTAATATATATATATATATATATATATATATATATATATATATATATATATATATATATATATATGGTTTTATGCCTTAAACTTAGAATTTAAATTTATTTTAGCACAATTAACACAAAATTTATCTTTGAGGAGAAATAAGCATTAAAGCCTCTTATTTCCTCCTTCGATCCAATTTAAATTCAATATTAGGCAACCAATCATACAACGTATGTATTTAACCATTTACATTCCGAAATAATAATCATTTAACTGTAGAGCCCACTTTGGTGGGATAATTAAAATTATTTCGAAACATATAACCAAATGTGCCCAACAATGAAAATAAATTTTAATTGTAAATATATATGAAAACCTTTTATTTACTACTTCGATCCATTTAAAAATTCATTCAGGCAACTGATCATACAATGTATGTATTTAACCGTTTACATTTCAAAATAATAATAATTTAACAGTAGAGCCCACTTTGGTGGGGTCTTATAATAATTAAAATTATTTCAAAACGTATAACTAAAATAAAGAATGCCTAAAAGAATTAAAGTGGAACGAATATAATTTAACACACAAAATAGGGCCTAAAGGAAATATATATACACATAACCATTTATTTCTTCAATTAACGAATTTAAATTCAAAATTTTAGGTAATAAATTTACATACAAAGCATGTCCGTAGCTTTATATATATATCGAAATAAAAAATAATCGCCACGATAGGGCCCACTTTGTTGGGTTGTCGTTGTAATTATAATTATTTTATTATATATATATATATATATATATATATATATTTTGACAACCCAGAAAAATCCCCAACCCCCTCCCCCTGCCTCTGGCTTTTTTAGGAGGGTAAGGCGAGAGCCCGGCCGAGACTATGCAAACTGGGGGGAAACCGCCGTGCCCCCAACGGCCCCCAGGTAAGTCCGAGAGGGGAGATGTAGCACCAGGGTAAATAATTTCACAACAAATTCCACAATAATTACCAAGTCACGGCGGCCATAGGAACCCCGCACCCCTTGGCTTTGGAGCGGAATGACTTACCACTGGAATATATATATATATATTGTTATGAACGAGAAACAGATTTGGAGAAGGGTTGAGGCTAGGAAACCCCTAGCCTCCTTTATATAGTATTCATAATGGGTACTCATGTGGGTGGATACCCAATAGGCCCAATGGGTCCTATTCATAACACATCCCCTTATCCAACCAACGTGGTATACTCGACTTTATGAATACTGAAAGATTCATTAGTACTACTGAGTATCTTAAGGGGTGGATACTTCTGGATCCAAGTTAAGGGTAACTGCCTCGTTAAAAACCCTTAGCTATGGAAAACCCTGTGGGAAAAACCAATAGCGAAGGGAAAAGAGTACATCACTCCATAACTTCCCCCGATTTGGGGATGTGTCAAGGGGTGGATACTTCTGGATCCAGAGTCAATGTGGTTGCCTCATTAAAACCTTGACTATGGAAAACCCTGTGGGAAAAACCACTAGCCAAGGAAAAAGAATACAACTCTACAGTTGACTCCCCCTAATCTGATCAAGCTTCAGGCTTGCAGATCTCCTATATATCTATACATTTATCTCCTATGTGTCTATACATCCATCTCATCAGCAACATTCCGAAAGCATAAGTACAAGCATCACTCATCTATACAAGTTTCACTCACATAAGGCATTAGCTGAAACTAAAGGAGCGCTAGCAAACTTGGTAGACAGCTCCACGTCTCAATCGTCATTGTCTGCGAGGTACTTCAGGACCTGTCATTGTATGTTCTTGAACTGCTCCTTGGGTGATGAGCTTCTCGGGATGGTGGAATGATGTAGACTTGGAAGGATTCTGTGTAGATCTTCAGGAGGTGGACGTCCCTTTTATGCCATTCATCGCGATGATCTGTAACCTGCATATGCAAATACATTTAACATAGAGGATTTTTCCTCGACCCTTGGAGATAGCGCAGAAGCTACATATCTCTGGTCAAGTGGCGCGCTGGGGGCACTGCACTGTACCTGGCTAATAGCTATACTGCTAACGCTCAAAAGAGACGCATGCAGTTGGCCAGGTAAAAGAGTGTTTCAAAGACACTTGAGGTACTTCTGGACCATATATATTCTTCCCCTCTTCCAGCTAACGGAAAGGGGTCTTTTAATGTATATCCATACAACCAAATAGGTGTATTTGGTGGAGAATGAAATTAATGTTTCTTCATCAATCATCATTGTATGAAGTTTACATCTTCGGGATGATTAATTAACGTCATCTTCAGGATGATAGTTCATTTCCAAGATAATAGTTCATCTTCGGGATGATTGTTCATCTTCAGGATGATTAATGTTCTGTAAGCCTAGAATTTATGCCTAGCTAGGGCTTTCATATCATATCATATCTGATAGATAGGCTTTAACAGATATTTCGGTAATTTCTCTTCAGGAGATCCGATAATATTTTGAGTTGTTAAAATAATCTCAATTCTTTTAATTTGCTCTCTTAAGAACAATACTGTTTTAAGAGGTGCAAACAACAACCTTTTAATATGAGTCCTTTAAGGATCTTTGTCTAGGTTGTCTTTCCTTTAATCATATTATTAATATGTGTCCCAAAAAGAAAGGAAAGTAAATAAAAAAATTTGTACATGCAGTTGAAGAAATTTTATATCGGTGATGTTGTCACATCCAATAGCAACATCAACCAAAAATTCCCTCTTTTTGCCATTCGTTGGGTTACGCCTTGACATAAACCAGTCGATGCATCAGATTCATCTTGTAAGTGAGTTCAGCTCATCTTACTTGATTACTTCCTGGTTTGAGCGATTTATACCTCTAAAAACTATAGCAAATTAGAATGCTTATAGCTAACGATTTTATTTTAATTCTCCTTCAATACTCAGTTATCCCACAGGATTTGATATCATTTTTGATACCAGGACTTCAGGTCCACCACCTCATATTTCATAAGTGAGTCCAGCTCACCTTATTATTGCCTCATTCCACATTATTATAATTTGGCCAAATCTCTATCTTTGCTTCAGGCAAAGCAGAGTTGTGGAAACAATATTTTATATTTAACTGGCAAAATGAAATATGAGAGAATTTGTCGACAAAATGTGTTCTTTCTTGTCCAAAACTCACCCCGTACGTACTATAATCATTTGATTTCTCCCAGAGGTGTCTCCTTCACAACACGTTAAACAAGTGAAGGTTCTGGGACGGGTAAAGAATATGGACAGATCCAGAATTGGTCCTTAGCAACCAAGTTGCAATAAGGTTCTGGATTTGAGCTCACTTTCCTGTGGTGGTATTGTTTTTTCGGTCTCCAGGAGTAGATCTCTCTTTTTGGAGCCTAGTGGTATGTCCTCTCATCCATTGAGGATATCCACTTCTGCTACTGGTGGATTGCATCCAATATATTTGGTATGTCAATCCTAGCTGGATTTTTAGTAGCAGGGATGTGAAAGTTTTGACAATATCTATATTGTCAGTAACTATGTCTGATAACTGTTTTAACAGTTTCATAAGTGTGGATCTTCAGGATCTCATCACAATTCATGATAACCAGATCATAGGTATTAATGATTTAAATGGTCATTTGAGCTTCAGGCTCATGGATGATTGTAGTATTTCTGTTGAAACTGATTCTGGAACATTAAAGTTGTGAGGGATCTTCAGGATCTCATCAAATCTTTAAAATAGGATCATCGATGCACGTCTTAGGAGAAGTGAATTTAAATGCTTCCCCAGTTCAAAGTGCTCAGACTCTATTTATCTGGGATATTTACTTCCGATAAATAGTTCTGCATTTTGATGCTCTATAGTGGTGATATGGGGGTGTCTACTCATCATGGCACAATCTATAAGATGTGCTCTAAACGCTTCCCCCGTCAGGGGTTTTCAGAAACTGTTTATATGAGGTAATCAGACTCATATAAATAGGTTCTAAGGATGCGTTTTGATGGTTTGCAATGTAATTGCATGTTCCCATGTGGTCACCTACAACTGGATTTTTAATGGATAAGAAATCCATTTAAATCATTTTAATGATTTATCTTACCCATATTTGGGTGTGAACACAAGCTTCAGGGTGTTCGTTATTTTTTCAGTTGTAAAACATTTAAATTTCCCAGTGTTATCCAAAGTTACCACCATTTTATAAAAGAATGTGGTTGGATAATGACCATTTATTTAGAGGATATATTGATGAGTACACCAAAGGTACATCATCAGTCCAGTTAAGGGAGTGGACGAAGCCTATTTATATCCCTTAAATACTCTCAAGAGACCTAAAGGTCTTCATTATCTTTAATGATGATAGTATATCATCTTAAATTCATTTGAGGAAGTGGGGAGAGTCAATGTCCATGTGAATGGAGATGATCTCATTATCATTTTTCCCTTTTGAATAGGACAATGAAAGTTTCACCCTTTTTGAAGAATCTTCGGGTTCGTCTGGTTGATGATGTCTTGCATCATCAATCCAGGGTGATATCGATCCAAAATTTGGTCGATTCTGGACACTTCTGGTGTTCCAAAATAATTCCTCTTTTGAATTTATGTGGCACTTTTAAAAAGTCCATTAAAATGCTCAAGTTAATTTTGTCCGGTAATAGTTGAACTGTGTTCAAACTGTGAAGGATTACATTTTCACTTTGACTATTGTGCGGATCATTTTGGGACAAAGCTTCAGGCTTCATTTATTTTCTTGAGTCATTAGGGATTTCGTTTTGACGAATATCCTTTTTGAAACTGTATAAGTTTCAGAGAGTATATGGCATCCTCATTTTATTTTTAGGGGTATTCAAGATAGCAAAACATACGCAGTAAAAATAAAATATATTAAAACTACAAGAGAATAATACTGATGATAAGTCAACAAGTAACATAGTGTGATGTGTGCTCTTGAAAACATACAACAATAATTATGCTCATTAAGACTTATGTTATGACAACAGATTATTTTTGATTTCAAAGTTTATTTGTCCTCGGGGAGTAGCAAAATATACATAAGGTCAATTAGACTTTCGTCGTTTTGACTAGATATGTATGTATTTTTAGATGGCATAAGTTAATGCACATTCATGTTTGCAAAAACATTATGGCTCTTATCAGAACTTCTGGTCTGATTTTGGCTTGCCATTGCTTACTCCATGTCGAGGTATATCGTATCTTCCCTTTCCCATTTAATCCAAGACTTCCCCTGTTTTGAGTTTTTCTTATTTTTATTTCAGGTCATGTTTGATCATGAACTTCCCCTGATTTCAATATTCCTTATTTATAAAGGACAATGAAAATTAGTCTTGCTAAGGAGACATAAGCAGGGGTTTGAGCAAATTATTTAAACTTCCACTTTTCTAATTAATAAGGGACTTTTAAAAAGTCTATTTGAATGCTCGAGTATAGCTTCAGGCCTTTTACTTGAGTCGTTCAAATTTTATGTGGATAGTTTACCATGCTCAGAGGGGAACAAATACGTGGGTGCGTAATATATTTCTCACTTATTCATTAAGGCACGACTTCAGGCGTATGCTTATATTCAAGGCTAGTAAAAAAATCTTTCCTTGTAAAAATAAAGGAGAGTACTCTTTTAAGGAGTTTAGCGGTATTATGGAAAACTTCTGGTGTCCATATTGGATTATATAGATCATAGATCTTATATATCTGTTTACCGCAAAGTGTGCATCTTTTATAAAGATAGCAATTATAATTTTCGCATAAACCATCGTATTTATTTTATTAGGGAGAGAGAGTGTTGACTTTTGATTTGATTTTGAACTTCGGGTTCATTTTGTCAAAGTGGATATGATATTAAACTTTTTGAAATCATTATTGTCTTATTGTCATACATATCGTCATATCATGAGCCCATCATACATATAATGTAAAGCTTTTTAAACTAAAGATTATGTTCAATTGAATTGAAACAAGTATGATGTACACATGCTATTTATATGCTGCAGGCATTTTAAAAATCTTATCGCAGGTATATAGTCTAGCAATAGGCGTTAAACTATATCAAAGTGATTTTGGCATGCTTTTTGACAGTTTCATTGTAACATTAACATGGTATTAAAATAATTAACATCCACGCAATTAATGCATAAGCAATGAAAACGAAAATGACTTAGGACTATGGGGATCAGCCAGCCGACACCGAAATAAAAAGAAGTACAGTCCGAAGTTACATCAAAAATAGCGTGAAAGAATAAAATACAACTCGGGAACTTCAGAGAGAAGCCCCTATCTTTATTGTGCGTACGCCTTCAGCTCCTTTTTGGTGTCCTTCGGTCTTCTTTTTACATTTATATTCTCACTTACAAATTTCTCTCAAAAAAAAATTGCAGGAAATTAAAAGGTGTCGGAAACCTGGCTGATCCCTAAAAACATAGCCTAATTTGCACATCCACGCAGATAATATATTAGAAACATACAACCACGCAGATAATCAATCACAGGCATGTAAAGATTAATTTAAATAATCTAAATTGTGACGTGCAAAAATTTATTTTGAAAAACTTTTACCTTTGATCCATATTTTAATGTTTTGTTTACCGCTTTAAAACCCTTTAAATTTTTTTTAATTATTTTGGGCTTTTTAGGGCCAAAAATAAAAGAAGAAAAATTACTTATGTAAATGGGCTAATTTACTGGCCTTTTGGGCCATGAAAACAACCCATTAGGGTTAATTTGGGCCTCCCCCGAAAAATTGGCCCGTTTAGGGTTAGGGTTTCGGAAAACCCTGGGGGGCCCGCGGCGTGTCGCCGCGACTGCTAGCCGCCCAGAAACGCGGCCGCCGTGGCGGCGACGGGCCGCGGCTGCGGGCCGCGGCCGCCGCAGGCGCGCCGCGGCCTGCAGGCCGCGGCAACTAGCCGCGGCCTCAGGCTGCGGCCGCCGCGGCCTATGGCCGCGGCGTGAAAATCGCGCCGGCGGCGCTTGTGAAGCGCCGCCGTTACGCCCTATGGGCGTGCGGATTTTTTGGATCAAAGGTTTGGGGTAAAAACGGATTTTTCGAGTATTCAGATCGCTAAAAAACAGATTTTTATTGTTTTTAGGCATGCAGATCAAAAAAAATGTGATTTTTACCGTGTTTTTAAACTTTTTGATCCTAAAACATGCAGATCTAACGTGAAAAGCAAGTTTAGATCTAAAAAGTTTTGATTTTTACCTCTAGATTCGACAAAGGAATCTAGTCGACGGTTGGTGAAGGATGCCATTTTCGCTCCCCGTTGAGAAGATTACGATCTTCTTGAATCTGAGCGATTGATGGATCTCCTTCCCCGCGAGCCGCCGTCTCCTCCTACGAGCGTGATCGTGCTGATAACGTGTTATGAACGAGAAACAGATTTAGAGAAGGGTTGAGGCTAGGAAACCCCTAGCCTCCTTTATATAGTATTCATAATGGGTACTCATGTGGGTGGATACCCAATAGGCCCAATGGGTCCTATTCATAACATATATATATATATATATATAAGGTGCATCCTTAGATGAAAATCTAAGGAGGCGCCCCCATTTCCCCCCTTCTCCTACAATTTTTTTAGAAATATTTTTTCTTGGGGTTATTGTTCACATCATGGATGATCAACATACTAAATTTCAAGAGATTCCAATACTTTTTGAGCCACCATCTACCCCTTACAACTTCAACGGTTTGCAAACGTGCTTAAAAACCCACGAATTTGCAAGGGGTAGATGGTGGCTCAAATAGTATTGGAATCCCTTGAAATTTGGTATGTTGATCATCCATGAGGTGAACAATAAACCCATGAAAAAAAATTTCAAAAAAAATGTGTGAGATGGGGCAAATGGAGGCGCCTCCTTAGATTGAATCTAAGGAGGCACCTTAGGATCCCTTTACCATATACATACATACATACATACATACATATATATACATATATGTATATATATGTATATACATATATATATATATATATATACATATACATATACATATATATATACATGTATATGTATATATACATATATATATATATATATATATATATATATATATATATATATATGTACTAGTCATAACCCGTGCCCTAAGGGCACGGTTCGTTTAAAATATTCCACCTAAAATCTTGGATTCCTGAATTTTAAACAAACAATAATAATTAAAGAGCAATAATTGAGTCATAACGCATGCCCTAAGGGCACGATTGGTTTAAAATATTCCCCCTAAAATCTTGTATCCCCCAATTTTAAACGAACAGTATTAATTAAAGCGTAATAATTGTTATTTAGGTCCATGAAAAAATTTTGTTCCCCCAAAATATACTTCCTTCCAAAATTACTTCCCCTAAAAGTTTTCAAATATTTTAGTTCCGTCAAAAATTTAGTTCACCCCAGAAAATTTAATTTCCTGCAAAAATTTTAGTTTTCTCAAAATTTTGTTCCCTCCAGATTTAACCTCCCCAAAATATAAGGAGTTTCCCACCTAAATTTTCATTTTCAAAAAATTTTAGTTTCCTCAAATTTTAGTTTTCACAGAGAATTTAGTTCACCTAAAAAATATTAGTTCACTCCAAAACTTAGTTCCCTCCAGATTTAGTTCCCCAAAAGTTCAATCAAGATTTAGTTTTTCCACCCCCAAAATTTTCACTTTAAAAAATTTTAGTTCCCCCTAAAATTTAGTTTACCCAATAATTTAATTCCTTCCAAAAATTTTAGTTTCCCCCAAATTTAGTTTTCTTCAAAATTTTAGGGTTTTACTCCCGAAATTTTCACAAACTCTCATCTTGCCTACTAATTCATTTAAGTATTCTCACTTCAAAATCTTAGATCCATAATTTTAAACGAATGACAATAAGTAAAGCACAATATTTTTTATTCATTCCCCCCAATAAAATTTAGTTTCCTACAAAATTTAGTTCCCCTTAAAAAGCTTGGATCCCCTAATTTTTAATGAACAACAATAAGTAAAGCGCAACAATTGTTTTTCGGTCCTTCAAAATTTTTAGTTGAACCAAAATTTAGTTACCCAAAAATTTTAGTCATCCAAAATTTAGGTGCTTCCAGATTTAACTCGTGTCCTAAGGGCATTGTTCATTTAAAATACTCCCCCTCAAAATATTAGATCCTCAAATTTTAATCGAATAATAATTAAAGCACAATAATAGATATTTACATGGTAACGCTAGCAAAATAAAGCTGGATCTTTCTTCCAATGCATGTTGCTAGTGTCATTTAGAGCAACTTGATTGTTATCTTGACAGGGAAAAAATCAATTTAAGAAATGGCAAGCATATCTCTAGTCTTCACCATCTGCATAAAAAGTTGTATCTAACATTCATATATCTCTTTGCACTTAGGATGAGATTTGTCCATTGCCATGAACTCATACACAATACCATCCACCTCAATGGAACTGCAATCCGGAGTCTTTTCCACTATCATCTACTTCATCTGCATCCTTGCCTTGTCGGCTTCATCCCTCACATGCTACATTTATTAGACCATGTCTTTGTCTCTCCAGTGATAGAGAATACAATAAAAAAATAGTTTTTCCAAAAGAGATGCGAATTCAAATAATTTATTTGCACAAATACTACATGTCGTTTATGACATTTCAGAGAGAGCAACAACAATTGTAAAGTGACACAGAACATTGATTTGCTAGTTAATTACAATAATTTACTAGCTAATAATAGTATTTGAATCTCTCCAGAAGGTACTGAAACAAATTCTTACAATTCTTAGTGCTTGAAACTGAAACAAAATCTACCAAATTCCCTACAAAACAATGGTGTTGCTCTGAAAAAAGCTCTTGCAAAGAATGGTATTCAGATTCCACCAAATTCATTCCTACGATTTTTCGAGCAGCTGATGCCCATGGGTTTCCTATGAAGTTGGAAAAAATTAGGTTGTGAGCATTGGCCTTCGAAAGCACCGTGATTGGCTTCCCTTGGGTATTGACCTCCAGTGGCCAAATCCTCGCTCTTGGGTATTGGCTGCGGCTTCACCACTCATGGTTTTAGATGTCTGCTCTTGGGTATTGGCTGCGAGATTGGCTGGGGCTTCACCACTCATGGTTGTAGATGTCTGACCGCAAGCTACTCGGTGAGAGATGGAGAATGTTATCCAATATATGCAAGCTAATCACTCATTGGCCTCTTCTTCTCGAGGAGAATGCTTGAGATATGGAAATGCCAGAACAAAAGTAGATAGTAGGAATCATCGAATTCAATCACTTGGTTTTTCTTTGCTCATTGTATGTCTATATGTAAATAAGTATGCTTCATTAATTAACCTGGAAACCATCATGTATGTTATTTATGTGTTGTGTGTTCTGGTGTGCAGTCGATTGCATTCTGTATTCAGTAAAAAAATGGAAATCATAAGCAACAACTTATATGTTTCTATATATTCTGAAGCATGATATACATTCGGTATACACTGGTCTTATTCACACAAATACAATAAGCTTCAGCTATGATAAAATTTGCAGCACACAATTTTATACCAGAAACCCTCTTCTGCTCTCCTAGTTTTGTTAAGCTTCTTGCTTGTCAGTGAAATAGAATCACGATGCATGAGATTGTGGATTTGCTTATTCTGTTGAGAGCCTCTTCGGCCAGAAACTATGCCGCCTGCTAGGCATCATCGACGTGAGCTATCAGGTCTACAGCCTCTTGATTTCTCATTACCTGCAGGGGTGAAAAAAAAGCAAAGACATGGACTCAGTGTCTCAGGAATTGATATTTGGGCATAACATCTAATAGAGCAAATCTTTGAAATGGCTTGTACCTCCCCTACTCCTTTGCTTTCCAATATGATGAACTCTGTCTCAGCATTCACCTTCTGTTTTGTGACGACGGGCCTCGAGCTTTGTCAGGATTGTTTTCAGCATTAACGGACGTGCATCTCATGCTAAACAATGCTTTAACAGTGGCTTATTCTTCTTGATGAGAGGATCCAAATCATCCAACAGACTCAACTCCCTCACCCCATCCCAATCCAGCTTCAATTCCCCCCATTCTTAAAACCCTAGCAAATTAAAATGAGTCTGTTAAAAGACATAACTCCTACCTTTGGGAGGAATAATTAGTGGAGATTGAAAGACATAGAACGCAAATTAATTCAGGAGGGCAAATGGAATTTAATTAGAGAAGGTGATGGGTTCTGATTGTTGAGGTGGATCGATTGTTTGCCATGGAGAAAACAAAATGTTAATGGGTTCAGATGACATTTAATAGGAGAAGGTGAAGGGTTCAGATGACATTTAACAGAGAAAGCAAAAAGTTGTGACACCAATAAATTTGCTTCACACCAAATTTGCAGGTTATGACAAATCAAATGGGAATGATAAAACATACTTTTGTGAAGATGTCAAAATAATGTTTGAGATGGGAAACTGGTATATAGAGATTAACATCTTACATTACCAAGCAAAACACTGTTTATAAACGCAAAACACTCGACTTACATTACCCAGCAAAGATATAATTTGTGTTTAACATTACCCATCACAGAATGTATATAAACAGTTTTATATTCAAATAGGAACTTATTCTAATTTGGCAGTAACTGAATACCAGTTTTATTTTGAAACTTGAACTGATATTCAAATTTCTTTCTTTATGACTGAAATTTAAAACTGATATTCAACTGATATTCAACATAAATCATTTGAACTGAATCATTAATGTTCACATGAACTGATATTCAACTGAATCAAATCCGTTAGTTTTATGAACTACTAATTACCATGTTTAAGCAGGATACATAAATGATCAGGATTATTGTTTGGATTGAAGCAGGATAAATAAAAACTACTACTTAACTGAATTGTCAATGAAACAAATTGGAAGAAAGAGCTAGCAGATTTTTATGGGCATGACATTGAATATAAAAATGCCTATAAAAATGCCATGGTGCTATAATGGGAATAGAGAGCTAGCTAACATTTTTATAGGCAGGATTGAAGATTCGAAGAAGTGTTTTATAGGCAGAATGTTAACGTGAAGATGTTAGCATTTTGAAGATGTTAATTTCAGGTAGAATGTTTATTAAGTTATATATGTTTTGAAGATGTTAACATATTTTGCAGGTTATGATAAAAGAAGTGTTTGCTTTTGTGAAGATGTCAAAAGAAGTGTTTTGCAGGTTATGAAACACTTCTGTGATGAAACAAATTTGCTTTGTGATACCACATTTGCTTCACACCAACAAATTTGCTTCACACCAAATTTGCAACAGGTTATGACATAGCAAATGGGAATGATAAAACATACTTTTTTGAAGATGTCAAAAGAAGTGTTTGAGATGGGAAACTGATATTCAAATGTGAACTAATATGGGATTCAAATATGATAAATTAACTGCAGTTGTGAACTGATATTATTAAATTTTTGTGCTTGTTTGATAAGGCCTATAAAGTAACAAAAACCTATAGAGATTAACATCTTACATTACCCAACCAAACACTGTTTATAAACACACAACACTCAACTTACATTACCCATCAAAGATATAATTTATGTTTAAAATTACCCAACACACAATGTATATAAACAGTTTATGGCTTTGTTGAGTGTGTTGCACCTTGTTTACTGTATTTTAAAATGTGCAGTAAAAAGTTAACATTTTAGTGTTAACATGTTATTTATTTACATGTATATTAACATGTATAAAATTGTATTTACTGCATATTAATTTTCATGTACTCATTGCATTGAGCACACAACATGAAGAAACTAAAGAGTAAGTGTAAGCTACTCATTCCATGTGATTGTGAGTTCTACGGTATAGTATGCATTTTAACAGTTTAAGTATCCATGTTTCATTTCATGTGTAATTCAAAATATTATCAGTTTATCGTTTATCAGTTCATCAGTTCAAACTATTACCGATAATATCATAGGCAGTCCATTCGATTGCAGCACTACTTGTGACCCCTGGCATGTATATGCAGAGAAAAATGAGGTCAATGCAATAAACCACAAAGTTTCACAGAAAAGTAGAGGCAAATCTATGTTGCATGGACATACATAAATTGACACAGCAGCACCTAAATAAAATCCCACCCAAAAACTGAAAGTAAAAAAAGCATGATCATCCAACATAGGCATCCCACACAACAGAGCAGCATGGTTGAAATACTTGCCCAACCGAGGGCAAAATGCAGATACTTAACGTGGTATCTGCATCAAATAGGCAGTGTGTTTTACCTAAGAGCACCTGCCAAAGTTACAGTCAGAACTTAAGATAAATAATGTAGTTTCTACTGATGATAAATTACAATATCTTGCAAAGTCGGAAGAATATAATATTACAAAATATTAATTATTAGGATTCATTTGAAACTTGTCACACCGTCATAGGTATAATTTGCATATATCTGTTACCCGTGTGTTAGCGTCAAATGGCAAGAAGCATATGAATTATAGTACATGAGCCATATACATATAACAAAAACTTTTAACCAATACGTTAGAGAAAACTGTTAATAATGGAAAAAAAATAACAGTTAAAGAAATTTGATAATAATGAACCAAAAATCTGTTATTTTTTAGGAACTATCTTGCATCTCGTGGTCTATATAAAACCCGTGGTTCCTTTAACTGATAGTTTCTCCCATGTGTTTAACTTTCTTGTCCATCCCGTGAGGAATTTTTGGTCCATCCCGTGGTTCATATAACAGTTAAACACATTGACCAAAAAATAACATTTAAAAAATTTGATAATAATGAACCAAAAAAAGCTCAAATGTTCTATGCTGGCTTCACATATGTACCCTTTTTAGAACCAAAAAATGCTCAAATGGTAGAACAAATCCGCACCTTGCAAGGATATTTTATAGTTCCTTTTGCTCAGGATCTTTGGCAAGCAAGGCTCAGGATCTTCATGACTCCAGAAATCTTCGGCAAGCAAGGCTCAGGATCTTCGGCAAGCAATGAGTTTAGATCAGTAAGAGCTCAGATCAGAGGCGAGTTCAAGAAATAGTTACATATTTTCCTAATGCAATCAATATCAACATGAGAAACACACACAACCTGCCATTATCTCCAGATCACATAACTAAAGAAGCTCAGATGCCAACTGAAATCAAGAAAGAACAATGTATTGCGTAGGGGCTACTTGTGTTTTAATAAATCAGAGTATATATACAGTTATTACATTATCTTGATTACTGGAGTTCCTTTCAACCTTGCAATTCCAAGCCAAATCAAATCAATAATATCCTTGTGGTCTAATTTTAAACAAATTAGCTACCTCATTCATATCTACTCCAAGCCAAAGAATTTGGATTCATAATACCATCAAATGGGCATCAGGACTTGACTGCATTACAACTTCTAGACCATGCCAAATCAGAGAAAGAAGCAAACATACCTGTGGTCTATACTAAACCCAATTCTGCCACAATCAAAAAGTCACTCCCAAAATCAAAAGCATTGAAGGGCATCCGCAATTTACTATCTTGCATCCTGTGGGTCCTTCCCAACTTGTAATTTCAAGTAAAGTCATAGGAATGATATCGTCCTCGGCTAGTTTTAAAGAAGCTAGATATATCATTCACATTTGCAAAGCATCATAACATCTAGGAATCCATTATAACCCAAAGAAATAATTGATGACCATCACAATCTAAAATCTATGGCTGCTTCTAGCAATAAAGATATATTCGGTGGATGCAATAGAATCTCAATCGGAATCAAATTTTCAGAATTCAAGGGAAATGAACGATAGGTAAATAATAGTAAAACACATGAACCAAAAAATAACAGTTAAAGAAATTTGATAATAAAGAACCAAAAAATGCTCAAATGTTATATGTTGGCTTCACATATGTATTTTTTTAGAACCAAAAAAATGCTCAAATGGTAGAACAAACCTGCACCTTGCAAGGAGATTTTTTAAGTTCATTTTGCTCAGGATCTTTGGCAAGCAAGACCCGTGATCTTCATGACTCCAGAAATAGTTACCTCAGCGGTGGCGAGAAGGAAGGCAAAGGGAATGTGGTAGGATCTTGCTGCTATAAATTATCATTGAAAATAAATAGAATAACAATATTATTCGCTTCATTTCAAGCAGTCAAATTCACCAGCATAAGTTCTCATCACCTTACCCTCACCACCTCGGAAGCGAATGCTAGTAGCTCTTCTGCCAATATCTGCTCGCTTCTCCCCAAACCATCTGCACCCACAAAATTTTTCCAAAATTAATTATTTAAAAAAGCCTCAAAATGACATTTTTACAATCAGACTAAGAAATTTTACCTTATTTTGGCAAAGAAACCCTCTCCTTAAAAGCCGGCAGCGCCGTTTTAATCCATGCGAGAGCGGAGGCCACCTGATCGGAGTGGGTGGCATATGCAGTGACGGAATCCGAAAACCGGTAGCTGAGTTCTGAGACCGACACCTCGAGATTCATGCAGCCAGATTTGAGATTGGATTCGAAGTCGACGGATCTGAAGAGGTCGTCTCTAGACTATAAATCATCCAACTGACTCAACGTCCCATAATTTGGACACTGTATTTCATAGAAAAAAGCAAAATAATATATAGTTGAGCCTTTCAAGGCTTTCAGCCTTGCTTTTATGACCTACAAAGATTGAATCCACCTCAGTGTATTTATTGTACTCATTTGAATTCTTCGCATTACTATTGTTAGATATCCACCAAAAATCAAAACAAAGAACATTGCAAAAGGCTGATATTACTCACAGTGTATCTAAAATGACACTTCCATTCACAATCAAACCATTTGTATGAGTAAAAAATAAAATTCACATTTTTATATCAATGTATGTAGAATTAAATATGTGGACATCATTACTTGAAGTTAAAATAGAGGCATCACGTATCCTTACATGGAGGAGAACGAATAAGTTGCCACTTCCGATGACATTATCAGCTGCCCATTTGACAACGTGCTGGTTGTTCTTGTCACCGTTGATGGCCATGACCACCAACTGATGAACCTCATCTTACTTGCTCTTTTTGGTACTGCTCGTGTAGCCTCGTCTTACTCAGCCTTTCTGATCATCACTTGTGCCTTTCCAAGAGAGGAAGCGAGTTCGGCATCGAGCTGGCTTAGGCTTTAACGCGGTCTAAGTTTGTGTGGCAGTGTTTTTTTGGTTTTGGAGTGATAAAATAGGGTTTTGGTTTCAATGTTTTGGTTTCCCCACACATCAGTTCCTTCCAAAATTCAAAACCAAATTTCAAAAGTTACCCACATTGAAAGGTTTCCCCCCATCTGGTTGAAACCCAATGCAAGAATTTTACTGAAAACACACACATTGAAAGGATTATGCAAACCTTCATGATAAAATAAAATTTTGAACGCGACAACACCTCCTTCCACTGCTTCCCCAACCTGGAACAAAAGCAATTTTTTTACAAAGGATTCATAGATTAAGCTATGAAGCTATCAGATCCAATCAAATTCAACCGAAAAAACAACAAATTAAAAACAGAAATTATATGGCGTCATACCATTTCAAATGAATACCATTTCAAACAAAAAATTTAAAATAACAATAATAAGATTAAAAATCGTAAATATATCCCAACATTTATCCAGAAAGGGTTAAAAATCAATACCAGCTGAACGATTAGATTTTGGCGTCATGGTCTCAGTCTATGACATTGCCCTAGTTAACTCCCCACTTGAAGCAAGAAGTAGCACCGGGCTCAAGAGCACTGAGTCCTGTAGTAAACAAATGGTAAAAATTGAATTAACTTAATAAACAAAAGTGATCCAAAAGAAAAAAGAGGCCGAGATTACCGATTTGGATTGGTGTAGGATGCAAGATAGAAAATTAACACACCAGATGGAGGATTATCACTGAAGGCTTTGGCGCCCTAGTGATGATAGAGTGCCCAGCTGCGAGAAACATAGCTTGAATAGCAAACGACATCTTGACGGTTGGGTTTGGATTCATTTATATGTCAGGATATTTTTGTGATACCGTTATATCTGATAATATCATTATGCATGTTAGCTTTCTCAAGGCTACATCACCCAAGACCAACTTATCCCCTAAGAATCTTTCCTTGCTTCTATAAATTTGTACATCCTAGTAAACAAAACATATTCAGTACCATCAAATGTACCTGACAATCAGAATGTCATAACATCACTACATCATTAAGATTTACTTTTTGTATGCACCAAGGCTAATTTACAGTAATAATATTGATGATTCATGTGAGAAGAATCTTCTTGCCCAAATTGCATAAAGAAGTTCATATGGTAACAATTGAAATATAAATATAAGATTTGTACGACACATTCACAAGCAAGAAATATAGGCATGTGATGCACAAAGGCTAATGTACAATAATAATAATGTTAATTCATGCGAGATGAGATTACTGGACCAAATTGCAGAAAGAAAATTAGTATAGTAACAATTGAAATGTAAATATAACATTTGTACAACAAAGCAAAGGAATGCATGTGTCAAAGTTTTTTCCTTTAATGAATACCATTTCTCATTAAGATGTGCAATTTTAATGCTTGATTTTTGGTGTACTTAAATTGGAGTTGAAGGTAGTTTTGACATTTTTCACTCCATTGTGAAGCAGTCCATTAAAAGTCTTCAAATCTGGATCAAGCAAATTTGGCATGGATTACAGGATAAAAAGTTACTCAAGGACACATTTTTAGAGTATCAAACTTTGCAACTTTCATCAAAATATGGTTAGTGCGGTTGAAAATTCATGTTATCTTGACTTTATATATAAATGATAACGATATTATGAATGCTTGCACAGTTGATGTAATTTTATGGGTTAAGTTTGAATGGAGTAAAGAAGAAAGGGTTTATAGCAAGGAAGAGAAAGGGTTAGAAACACTCATTGGCTGTCTGGAATTTAAGGATGGTGGGGAGGAGGAGAGTGGATATTTTTGACATGAACCAAATTACTGGCTGTCCATTCTAGCTGGAAAAATAAGTCAGATATACCAAACTTTCATTGGCCAGAGATAGTAGACGGAATTTTCCTAAAAAGACCTAGCTAATTCTATCTTTAAATGTGGTTGGTGTTCATGGTGGCAGAAAATCACATAAAATATCCAGTGTAATGGTTCTTTTCTTGCAGCTACGAAATGAAAGGAAATATTTATATCTGTGAGTGGGTAATGGTGCATTAGCTTCACTTATCTTTGTATATAGAAGATCTCACAAAATGAAACATTTATTGCCTAGTATCTTGATGCTAATGGCAGATCCGTTCTTTGGATTAAAAAAAGTATCCAGGGTGAACTTTAGAGCATGGTCGTGTCATCTCTTTTATCTCAGACAAATATATACTGGAATAAGTCATGTGCAAAGCCTTACAGGCATTTTAGATACTTTGTTATGGACAACCAATAGACTTATTGTCAGATCCATTCATGAAGTTGCATCCAAGAGATGTAAGTATTTATGCAGATACCTCATATTTGATAGGTCATTGTAGGATGTTAAGTAGGCCATCTAAAATTTTAAGAACATGACAAATTCTACCCAGTGGACTTATAAAATTCAAACCCAAATTGCAGTGTAATGTATAAATGAATGTATACTTACAGTCGGAAGGCATTGCTAGTGTCGAGGTTATCACTGACAACCAAATGGATCTTAACTTCAGCACAATCCATGTTGGCATCTGCTCGATGCTTCACGCTCCTGCTCGTCCGGTTTTTGGTAGCGCAAGGTTTAGTGCCAGTAATTACCAGAGAGTTCGATCTTGCATTCTTGTCCTTCTTCATCAATGGTTATCTCTTAGTGAAGTTCTTGACTGCGGTGACCACTGAAGAAGAAGCAGCTGGAGTGACAGTTGCAGCCGTATCAACAGTAGCATGTAGAGAGAAATTAGCATGACATACTTGACCAAAAACGACGGATGAACCAGTGCATTAGCAAGAAGTTCTGTAGCTAGCTAAGATATACCTAAACTGTGAGAATTAGAGAAGGATAGAGTGATCACCTTTCTTTGGGGTGTTTGACAAAGATAACACCTTTCTATATTGATATCAAGCGAGTTGAAGATCGACAGTGATGTAGACAATTGAGGGTTCCAGAAATAACATTTCTAAGAAGGGAAGACCTCCAAATTTGATTGCACATGCCCCTTACAGAACACACATAGATATTACACTTGAACATAAGAAAAAAATGATTGCAAACTTTAGATAAAATTCCTCCAAATCTGAAAGTAAAATCAATGTCTTGGAGTCAAATAACATACTTGACCAAAAACGACGGATGAACCAGTGCATTAGCAAGAAGTTCTATAGCTAGCTAAGATATACCTAAACTGTGAGAATTAGAGAAGGATAGAGTGATCACCTTTCTTTGGGGTGTTTGACAAAGATAACACCTTTCTGTATTGATATCAAGCGAGTTGAAGATCGACAGTGATGTAGACAATTGAGGGTTCCAGAAATAACATTTCTAAGAAGGGAAGACCTCCAAATTTGATTACACATGCCCCTTACAGAACACACATAGATATTACACTTGAACATAAGAAAAAAATGATTGCAAACTTTAGATAAAATTCCTCCAAATCTGAAAGTAAAATCAATGTCTTGGAGTCAAATATTCAGGAAACATGGTGAATGAAGCCTAAAACCCCAAACTAAAACAAATAATGAGAGAGAGATAAAGACATTACCTTATGGTTTCAGAATCCACTTGATCATTTCATCGATTTCGATCAAGCCAAAGAAGAAAACGGAGGTAAATTACAGATCAAACAGAGAAAAGAAAAACAATCAAATACCGAAATTTCCAAACGATTCCATCAGAGCCCTACTCTGTAGAGAAGATTTCCAAACATTTGTTGACCTCCATTTGATGTAGAAGAGCTCTTCGGCCCAGGACGACATTTGTTGGCTGCGAGAGCTTGGGGAACGAACTCCTTTTCTTGAGATCAGGCAGCGGATTTTAGGGGAGAGGGGGCCGAAAGACCGAGAGAGATAGAGAGAAAGGTCCCCCAAAGTTTGGTCAGCTTGATCTAGGGTTGAGGCGATACTGTTTTCCCCAAAATTTTCGAGTCCCCCCCCCCATTTTTCGAGTTCCCCCCAAAATCTGTCACGGTCTGGCCTGCAGGGACCCACGCGCGTACGTGGCTTAATCTTGGCCTTCCCCAAAATAAATCTTGACCGTTCAGGGTGACTGGGACAAAAAATATATGACTGGACTTATGACTGGGACAAAATTCAAAAAAGGTTGTGTTTTATAGAATAGATAGATGTATGTATGTATATGGTAAAGGTATATATATATATATATATATATATATATATATATATATATATATATATATATATATATATATATATATATATATATATGTATGTATATATTGAATCTAAGGAGGCACCTTAGGATCCCTTTACCATATACATACATACATACATATATATATGTATATATATATATACATATACATATGTATATGTATATATATATATATACATATACATATGTATATGTATATATATATATACATATACATATGTATATGTATATATATATATATACATATACATATATATATGTATGTATGTATGTATATGGTAAAGGGATCCTAAGGTGCCTCCTTAGATTCAATCTAAGGAGGCGCCCCCATTTCCCCCCATTTCACACATTTTTTTGAAAAAAAATCCATGGGTTTATTGTTCACCTTATGGATGATCAACATACCAAATTTCAATGGATTCCAATACTTTTTGAGCACACATCTACCCCTTGCAACTTCGTGGGTTTTTCAGCACGTTTTTAGACCGTTGAAATTGTAAGGGGTAGATGGTGGCTCAAAAAGTATTGGAATCCGTTGATATTTGGTATGTTGATCATCCATGATGTGAACAACAACCCCATGAAAAAAAATTACAAAAAAATTGTAGGAGATGGTGTGAGATGGGGGCGCCTCCTTAGATTTTCATCTAAGGAGGCACCTTAGATCCCCTTTTTCCACACACACACACACACACACACACATATATAATTAAGTATGCCTAAAAATTGAATTTAAATAAATTAAACTATTTTAACACAAAATTATATCTCGACGGAAATATATATGTATAAAAGAGCTTATTATTTCCTTATCAATATTTGTGTTAATATTTTTAAGAAACAAGACCAAAATTGATGTCCAAATGACCCAAAATAGGGTCCAAAAGTAGCCCTTAAAATAGGCCCAAAACTAACCCATAATAGACCCAAAAACAAGAGGCCATAACATCCAAATAACCTAAACATGCCCTAAATAGGCCCAACCCGCTTTCTTCTGAATTTTTTTAATAAAAAAACTGGGCCAAAAAATTGCCCACGGGGCTTAGGGTTTGTATGGGGGGCGGCCGCCGCCGCCCCCCCTTTGCGCCGGAAGCCGACAGGGGGAGCCGGCGCCGCGTCTCCGACGGGGGCGGTTGGCGCCGCCCCCCTTTGTTGAACCGCGGTAGGCCCCAGGTGGGGCCTACTCTGCCCGACGGGGGGCGCCGGGCCGCCGCCCCCCTTTTGATTTTCTGCGGCAGGCCCCCGGACTGGGGGGGGCTGCTCATCGATGGAGGGGGCGGCATGGCGCCGCCCCTTCCAATGCTTGATTGGGGGGCAGACACGCCGCCCCCTTGATCCTGATGGGGGCGGCGAATGTCGCCCCCTCTGTCCCCATTTTTTGACGGAGGGGCGGCTGAGCCGCCCGTCTTTCTCTATTTTGTTCGATAGGGGCGGCAAGGCCTCCCCTTTCTTTCTGTGTCGGCGTCGGCACTGCCGGTGCCGATCTCCTCACGGGAGCGGCGGAGCTGCCCCTTTTGTTCTGTGTCAGGTGGCAGCCGGTGGGCCGCCCCCGATATAGGGCAAATAAATTTTTTTAAATCATGATAAAACAATCAAAAAACCCAATTTTCACAGATCTGAATTTAAAAACAGATTAAAAATCTAATTTTTATCGGATCTGAATTTACGAGCAAGTAAAATCTTAAGATCCAAGCATGTCGGCTCTAATCGATACCACTTGAAAGAACTAAAGATCTAGGTTAATCATTAAGCAAGACCATGCAAATAATAATCTAGATAAATCTTAAAACGTTACCTTCTCTGATTAGCGGAAGCGTACATGAATCCATCGCTAATAGTCTGACAGAGATCCTGACGATAACGTAGCAGATGATCTTCCAGAACAACACGAATCAACCATTGGAGAAATCCTTTGGCTTTCTCCAGGTTTCTCTCCTAGCGACGGGGCGTAGAAAAGACGGCTAACTTGTTCGTGTGCTCCGGGGATCATGACCGCATATATATAGGGGCTAGCCTCCTTAGCCCTAGGGTTCACAATTCGGCTCATCAACGAATTGAAGCCCAATAGTCTCTACACATAAAGGCCCATGACCTATATGACTCATTTAAGCCTACTTAACTTAATAAATGAAATCACTTATACCTGGGCGTTAATATGACAGTGTAGCACCATATAATTATTTATCGCATATAAGCCAAATGTTGGATTAAGATCCAACTTAGTTGGATAAGTTCCAACACAAACTTCTTTGGCTCCACCTGCACAAAGGCCTTCCATTCTTCAGTTACATAAGCTGTTTAACAAAAAAAAGACCCAATGAAAATCAAATATGATAGTCATGTCCTTCAAGTAATTAAAGCCTGAGATGGCAATCTGATGTTATGTGGAAATGCAAATGAAAAGCCAAGAAAATATTACTATCAGCAAATGGGTCAATTACCATCATAGCCGTATTAAGGAAAGCTCATTAATGTCAATTTGGGGTTTTGAACCTTATTTTCGTTGGGCCTTTATTTGGTTGAGCCCTCTTATGTGGTATAATACCACTAATATCCCATCCAGTCCAAAATTCGAAGTTTTCTGAAGAATTGGATTGTTGGTCTTGCTTGCAACTACTTCCACTTGTTTTCGTTTCGAAATAGGATTCCTTCTTGTAGGTGATTATTTGTGTATATATCGAATTGTGGCCTTGACTTTGCATCATATTTTCTGTTGGTTGAGTACCATTAGTGTGATGCTATTGCAATGGCAAATCACAAATCTTATCATAGGACACTTTGTGATGACAATCGGCACGTGGCATGCAAATTATATTATATAGATGCATTAAAATTTTAAAAAAATATTATAAAGGCATTGTTATAACCAATGGCGGAACTACGTGGGAGTTACCCTGGGCAGCTGCGCCCAAGAAAGTAAAAAAGATGTTATTATTATATAATTAAATCAATATTTCACAGCCCGATGGCAAAGGCGTTCGTGCGTCGGATCATAGGTGATGGGTTTGAATCCTATTGTAGACATTGTGTATTTCTTTTATTTTATACAAACAATAATGATTTATTTTAAATAAATATCTTTTGTTTGGTCATCATTCTTTTACAGCCCGATGGCTAATGTTTTGGTGGATCTGATCACATGTTACGGGTTTGATTCATGTGAGAGCATTTTTTATTTCATATATATATTTTTTACATACAATAATAAGGTATTTAGCATAAATGTTTTTTGCACATTAGATTTGTACTTTAAAGCGAGCATTGTATTTCAAAGCGAGCATTGTATTTCGTCTTCTAATAGTGTTTCTTTTTTTTCCTTTCTTTTATTTTGATCTTGATTACTATGCTAATACATCACGCAGTGACAGAACCGTGTACAACTTGCTAAGGATGGCTCAGTGCAAGGAAAAATATAACTTATTATTATGTATAATCAACATTCCTCTCTCTGACTTTCGCCTCTCTCTCTCTCATTACCTCCCACATTTCTAACTCTTTTTTCTTTCCAACTCTCACTCTGCTCTATCTCTAAATTAATGTAAAAAAATTCTATAACAATTATTATTTCTCTATGCTTGTGTGTGTGTATATTAATGTAAACAAATTAATCTTCAATTATTAGTCTGTTTATCAAATATTATTTTCATAGGCATGCATGTCTATATGTATTATACTATTTTGTCAACATAACTAGACATTTTATATGTTATATATCATATTTTGAATATATGTATATTTGTTATGAATCAACTACTGAGAGGAGAGCCCTCAGGTCTATATTTATAACCAAAGGGGAGAATACAAGTGGGCTTATACAGATATGGGCCCAAACACTGAGTTGGCCCAATAACTCATCCAACCCAGTAAATACTCATTCACAACACTCCCCCTTATCCAGCCATAGTTGTGGACCCTGCTCATGAATACTTCAGGATTCTGAGCCTGTATGGGTCTCACATGGGGTGGATACTTCAGGATCCTGAGTTGGTGAGATTTGCCTCGTTAAAACCTTTGGCTATGGAAAACCCAGTGGGAAAAACCATAGTTAAGGAAAAAGAGTACAAAATCTGCCAAACTCCCCCTGATCTGTACAAGCTCTCAAGCTTTCAGATCTCTTAGGCGTCTCATTCCAATCCTATGTACAAGTTTTCTAAAGGTAGCAGTAGGAAGGGCTTTAGTGAACAAATCTGCCAAATTGTCACATGACTGCACTTGTCTGATGTCGATCTTGCCATCTCTCTGTAGCTCGTGCGTCCAGAAGAACTTTGGTGAAATGTGTTTCGTTCTGTCGCCTTTGATGAAGCCACCTCGTAGCTGAGCTATGCAAGTAGCATTGTCCTCGAACATGGTAGTGGGCTCGAGGTCTCCAGTCTTCAGTCCGGTCGTAGACAAGATATGGTGGATGACTGAGCATAGCAATACGCATTCTCTGCTTGCTTCATGGATGGCAATGATCTCCGAGTGATTGGATGAGGTCGCCGTCAAGGTTTGCTTGATGGATCTCCAGGAAATGGTTGTCCCTCCGTAGGTAAACACGTACCCAGTCTGAGATTTTGCTTTGTGGGGATCAGACAAGTACCCTGCATCAGCATAACCTGCAAGTGTAGAGGATGTTCCATTTTTGTAGAAGATTCCCAAATCTGCAGACCCTTGGAGGTAGCGCAGAAGGTGCTTTACCCCGGTCCAGTGGCGCTGTGTAGGTGCTGCACTGTATCTGGCAAGTAAATTTATTGCGAACGCTATATCGGGACGCGTGCAGTTTGCCAGATATAGTAGTGCTCCGATGGCACTCAGATAGGGAACTTCTGGACCAAGTATATCATCCCCCTCTTCCAGCGGCCGGAAGGGGTCTTTATGTGCATCCAGGGATCGTACCACCATAGGTGTACTCAATGGATGGCAATGGTCCATATGGAATCTTTGTAACATTTTCTTCGTATATGTGGTTTGGTGTAATAGGATTCCGTCTTTTTGATGTTCAATCTGTAAGCCAAGGCAGAATTTGGTTTTGCCTAGGTCTTTCATTTCGAATTCTTTAGTTAGGCTTACAGATATCTCAGTGATCTCTTCGGGAGATCCTATGAGATTCAGATCGTCTACGTAGACAGCTATTATCAGGAATCCTTTTCCCTTTGTTCTTATGAAGATACAAGGGCAGACTTCATTGTTCGTGAATCCTTGTTGAACAAGGAACTCACTGAGTCTGTTATACCACATTCTTCCTGATTGTTTGAGACCATACAATGATCTTTATAGCTTAACAGAATAGACGTCCCGAGGTCTATCTTTCAGTTCAGCAGGCATTGAGAAGCCATCAGGAAGTTTCATGTAGATCTCCTTGTCGAGATTGCCGTATAGATACGCAGTCACAACATCCATTAGCTGCATATCTAGGCCTTCCTTTGCTGTTAAGCTTATCAGGAATCTGAACATGATCGCATCCATGACCGGGGAGTATGTTTCGTCATAGTCTATACCCGGTCTTTAGGAAAATCCATGTGCTACAAGTCTAGCTTTGTAGCGTGCGATCTCATTATTTTCGTTTCTTTTTCTAACGAATACCCATTTGTATCCCACAGGTTTGACACCGGTAGGTGTCTGGACTATTTGCCCAAAGACTTTTCGTTTCTGAAGTGAGTCCAGCTCGGCTTCTATTGCCTGATTCCACTTTGGCCAATCATCTCTACGTTTGCATTTAGCAACGGAGTGTGGTTCATAATCATCATCGCTTCCGGCGACGTGAATGGCAATGTGAAACGCGAAGTCATCGTCGACGACTGTACTCTTTCTGTCCAATACCTCCCCTGTACGTACATAATTTAGTGATATTTCTGTTTCTCCCGGCAGTTCCTCTGCAGTGGATTCCGGGAGGGGAGAGGGTATGGACACGAGCTCGTTTCTCTGTGGGTGTATCGTCCCAAGGTCTCCGGATATTTTTCTTTTTCTTGGATTTTTATCCTTGGAGCCTGGTGGTCTGCCTCTTTTCTGTTGAGGTGCAGCCACTTCTGCTGCAGGTGGATTGCATCCATCCTTCGGGATGTCAATCCTAGCTGGAGTATTCGCAGCAGGGATGTGTGATCTGACAATCTTCTGGTTGTCAGTGAACGAGTCCGGTAATCTATGGACTGTGTCCTGGATGTGTAAGATCTTCCGAATCTCATCATCACATTGTTTTCTTACCGGATCATAGTGGGTCAAGCTTTTTGTATCCCACGTTAACATTTGCTTTGCACTAGACTTTTCGATGTCTAGGCCCATTTTGGGGAAATACGTCTCATCAAAATTGCAATCTTCAAGGCGTGCCTTGAAAGCGTCCCCCGTTTGGGGTTCTAGGTATCTTATAATGGAGGATGAGTTAAACCCTACGTAGATACCTAGGCGACGTTGAGGACCCATCTTGGTCCTCTGTGGTGGTGCAATGGGGATATAAACTGCGCAGCAGAAGATTCTCAAGTGAGAGATGTTCGGCGGCATTCCATATGCGAGTTGCATTGGAGATAGACTCTGACCTCCTGAGGGTCTAATTTTTATTAGTGATGCAGCATGCAAAATTGCATGTCCCTATGCATCCACCGGCAACTGGGATTTCATCAGCAATGGTCGTGCGATCCATTGGAGTCTTTTAATTAGCGACTCAGCTAACCCATTCTGGGTGTGAACATGCGGCACCGGATGTTCAATTTCTATTCCCGTTGCCTGGCAATATTCTTGGAATGACTGAGAGGTAAATTCCCCCGCATTATCCAGACGTATTTTCTTTATTTGGTTGTCTGGGAAATGCGTCCGCAACTTTATTATTTGTGCCAAAAGCTTTGGAAAAGCTAAGTTGCGGGTTGAAAGTAGACACACATACGAGTATTTCGAAGATGCATCAATCAGTACCATAAAGTACCGAAAAGGCCCGCTAGGGGGGTGGATAGGTCCACATATGTCTCCGTGTATTCTTTCAAGGAAGCTAGGAGACTCAATATCCACTTTAAGTGGTGATGGCCTTGTTATTAATTTACCCTTAAAGCAGGGTACACAAGGGAATTCTCCCTTCTGAAGAATCTTCTGGTTCTTCAGGTTATGCCCATGGGATTGTGCTAGGATGCGGTGCATCATCACAGATCCGGGGTGGCCAAGTCTATCGTGCCAAAGTAAGAATTTGGCCGATGTCGGGCACTTCAGGTGCTCCGTCAGGTTTGCTTCCTCTCTCCGAATTTTTGTATGGTAGAGGCCTGATGAGAGGCTCTCAAAACGTTCAAGAATGGTTTTAACTCCATTTTCTTGAGACGTTACATACATTAATTCATTTTCTTTGACATTTGCTGTTTCTAAGTGGAATCCGTTAAAACGGATATCTTTGAAACTTAGTAAGTTTCTCTTGGAATTCGGAGAGTAAAGTGCATCTTTTATTTTTAGTTCTGTTCCATTGGGGAGCAACAAGGTTGCATTCCCAGAACCTTCAATTATGTCCGATGGCCCTGAAATTGTGTTTACAGGGCTCTTATACGGGATAATGCTATGAAAATAGCATTTGTGTTGAAGGATCGTATGTGTTGACGCGCTGTCTACTAAGCAGTCATAAGAGCATTCCATCTAAAAAAGATGAGTAAACATTTGCATTTAGAAAGGCTAAATTTTATTCAACAGAATTGAAGATACATAAAAGCTCTCATGAAATAAAATGTTCATACAATAAAATACTAAGATAAATGATAACGGGCTAATCAAGCAGATTATCTGACTCGAAGTCTTTTGCTGTGAATTTGACTGCATTATTCGCAGCCACCAGGTTTGATTCAGTATTCTTTTTCTTGCTTTGTTTATAAAGCTCCTGGAGATGCACTGGGGTCCTGCACACTCTAGACCAGTGGCCTGTCATGCCACAGCTGTGGCACTGGTCTTCCCAGTCCCTCTTGGGTGGGGGTGCATTGTTTTTCTTGTTATCATTCCTGCGCCAGGTGAACTTGCGCTTACCTTCATTCTTGCACTGCTGTGGTGGGCCCTTGGCTCTTTTCTGTTGTCCCCCTTTCTGTGGTCTTTCTTTTATTTTATTGTCCATCTTCTTTTTGAAGGAAGAGGTATGGTGAGCTTCTGGTAGGGGGACAATGCCGGGAGGGCGCATATTGTGAGTGGCGAGAAGAAGCTCTCTGTTTTGCTCGGCCATGAGAAGACATGACAGCAGCTCTGAATACTTGGTGAACTTACGTTCACGGTATTGCTGCATAAGTATCGCATCTTTTTCATGGAAAGACGTATACGTCTTTTCCAGCATGCGATCTTCTGAGACTTTTTCACCACACAACTTCAGGCGTGAGGTGATGCTAAAAAGTGCTGAGTTGTACTCAGCAATGGACTTAAAGTCCTGCAGTCTCAGGTTCTCCCACTCATATCTCGCCCTTGGGAGTATAACATCTCTCTGATGTTTATACCTGTCCTCAAGGGCGGTCCATAGCTCAAGTGGATCTTCGACCGTAAGGTACTCAGCCTTTAAGGTCTTATCCACATGGCAGCGAATATAGATGATGGCTTGCGCCTTCTCTATATCGCTAACATTTTCTTTTTCAGTCACAGTAGTGATAAGGGACTTGGCCCGCAGGTGAAACTTAACATCTAGCTGCCAGCTTAGATAGTTTCTGCCTGATGCATCCAGCACTTCAAAGTCAACACTTGCAATTTTAGCCATTTATCTAGCAGAGCACAAACATGCATGAATTAATAATCAATCAGAAAGAACATTTTCATGCGGGAGCAATATTGAATGAAAAGCTAAACGTGTGGATCGGCCAGTCTCACAAGAAAGAGTCCAAGAGTCCACAGTCCAAATTATACAAATTTGCAGCTTGAATAAAATGAAAATACAACTTTGAAAACCCCGTGGGTCCCATTTAATATCTTCGTCTTCAAGCGTAGCTTCCGACTCCATGGAAGTTGGTCTTCTTTCTTTGACATTTACATAAATTCCTCACTACAATTTCTCTCAAAAATAAAAGAAAATTGCGGGAAATAAACTGTGGGGACTAAACGGCCGATCCAAAAACCACATTTAGCAATTCATGCAAGAATATTGTGCTCATCAACATTTTCATCCATAGACATCACAGGCAGTTTATTCATATGAGGATAAAGCGATATTTAATCACTTAATAATTATTGGACCACTGGGCAACGTCATACACCGTTAGGTTAGGTAACTAACAGCAGAGCGGTCGCAGGATCTTCCTAATTATTAAGTTTTTAAATAAAATGTACAACC
The DNA here is from genome assembly GCA_030789695.1 of Scilla litardierei. NCBI lineage: Eukaryota > Viridiplantae > Streptophyta > Magnoliopsida > Asparagales > Asparagaceae > Scilla > Scilla litardierei. The sequence goes on from CM061142.1 coordinate 255,881,284, forward strand.
ACGCAAATAATATCCACATAATTTTGCCAGAGATGTAAAGCATGTAAAAGAAATTACGATGCATAGGTTGTAAAGTAAATGGGTTTAATCAATTAAATTGATTAAGAGCCCAAAATTAACATTTTCTTTTGTATGAGGAAAAAGATTCCCTCATCATCCCAAGAAGCCCCCCAAAAAAATCCCCAAAATGCCCTTGTCTGCCCGATATTCGTCCCGTAATTTACCGTGATTTTTCACGAATATTTTGCCTTTGAATCCCCATTTTGAATTAATTTTTGGGCTAATAAGTTGCCTTTTGAGGCGAGTTTATAGCCCTTTGCCTCCCCCAAATTTTTTTTTTCTCAGATAAACCGGCATGCGGGCCTGAAGCCCGCAGTCGACCTATGGGCTTCAGGCCCATAGGGTTTTTTTTTGTGAAAATCTGTGGGCCTGAAGCCCACAGATCTGCTGTGGGCTTCAGGCCCACAGATCTGTTTTTTTAAATCTGTGGGCCTGAAGCCCACAGATCTGTTGTGGGCTTCAGGCCCACAAATCTGAATTATTATTATGTTTATTTTTTTATTGAATTCTGTGGGCCTGAAGCCCACAGATCTGCTGTGGGCTTCAGGCCCACAGCTTTTTTTTCCTTTCTAGGGTTTCGCAGGCAAGGGGGGAGGCGCGCCGCCGCCGCCGCCCCCTGCAGGGGGGGGCGCAGCGGCGGGGCCGCCGTCCCGCCGCCCCCCTGCAGGGGGGGCGCGGCGGCGGGGCCGCTGCCCCCCCTGCAGGGGGGAGCGGCAGGGGGGCGGCCGCGGGGCCGCTGCCCCCCCTGCAGGGGGGAGCGGCATGGGCCGCCGCCCCCCTGCAGGGGGGCGCGGCCTCGGGAGGTAGCCGCCCCCCTGCAGGGGGGAGCGGCAGCGGCCGCCGCCCCCCTGCAGGGGGGGCGCGGCCTCGCGGGGGCCGCCGTCGCTCCCCCCTGCAGGGGGGGCGGCGGCGGCCGCCCCCCCTGCAGGGGAGGGCGGCGGCAGGGAGGGCCGCCGCCGCCCCCCCTACAGGGGGGCGCGGCGGCTGCCGCCCCCCTGTGGGGGAGACGGCGTGGCGGCGAGGGGGGGGGGGGCCGGCGGCGAGGCCGCCGGCGGGGTTGATTTGGGGTTTTTTCAAGAAGAAGTCCAAAAACCCCAAAAAAAAATTGATTTTTAGGATGAAAAATCCGTCGTTTTCAAGGCGACGATGAATCCCCATGACGATCTTGCGAGATCTAGGGGAGGGGCAATCATACGTATGCTTAAAAGTATCGTTTTTAGTATTTTTACCTCTATATCCGTCCTCCGGATATAGCGACGGTTGCTCGAAGCCCTACGCGGATGACTACCTTCGATGGAGGAAGCCTTGCACCGCGCTCGCGGATCTCCCGTCTCGCCTTCGCCTTCGCCTTCGCAACGAACGGAAAAAAAATTTGTGGAAAGGAAAAATTTAGAGGCTCGTGCTGATAACGTGTTATGAATCAACTACTGAGGGGAGAGCCCTCAGGTCTATATTTATAGCCAAAGGGGAGAATACAAGCGGGCTTATACAGATATGGGCCCAAACACTGAGTTGGCCCAATAACTCATCCAACCCAGTAAATACCCATTCACAACAATATTAATATTGTGTAGCTATTATCAATAAATAATTAAAGCATGTTAACGTTAATTTTTTTTGTTTTGGTATTTTTTTAAAAATATTCTGCCCATCATCTTTATTTTCGTTCAGGGTAAAAAAAATTCCTGGTTACGCCACTGGTTATAACAATATGACAAAGCTATATTCCGATGGCAGAGGCTCATCTTTTGATTTCTCGAGTAGGACGAGTATCATACTCGGACGGGGTTGCGAGAGATCATTACTACAAGTTTTTTTGTGCATGCGGTCTTCGTTTTTCACTCTGACAAATAGGTGCAAGATGTTTCAGCATTGTGGCTTCCTTCTCTATCAATGACACACCAACTCCATTCGAGTATTTTTTATCTTTGTTGTGTGGTGTGGCATATATGACACATCCTTCTATGTAGAAGCTTATTGACGCCTTGTATCTGGGTGAGGTTGCTCACTATTTATTCTGATTCAAATGGGGAGTATATATAAAGAATGCTCTTTTTCAAGTTGTGGAAGGGTGATGCATGTAAATTTCCTACTAGCTTGTGTGTCCATCATAGTTCTTCTGAGATTCCTTATTGTGATCCATGGAGTGCTAACTTACGCCTTCTACATGACATTTTCGAGGAACAGTAGCTCTCTCAGGATCTTCGTCCTGCCATAACATAATTGATGACGCCCTCTATTACCAACGCCCAAGGCATATTGTTCAGGCAACATCTTTAAACTTTTACCAGCCCTTTGTTGGCCACCGTCATTGGATTGTGTTAAATTTCATGTATTGACCGAAGCTTATATGTGCCTAGCCAGATGTATGTTTGGCCA